>VXAY01001362.1:986601-1168134 GCA_013399855.1 Oxyruncus cristatus | reverse complement strand
TTTTTCTGTTAGATTTTTTTTTCTTTTGCTCACAAGTGAAAGTTAGTGGGACTAATGTATGTGGATGTGGATGACACCATCCCTCTCTGTTGGAACAACATAGCTGGCACATTTCAGTGGCACTGCAGCTCACAGAGCTCCTCATGGTGGAGTCCCACACTTGCTCCACCAACATACCTGTGAGCGGGAAGAAGCTGCCCAGCTGCAACAGTATAGCTGTGTCCCAGTCATATAAATCCACTGGGTAAATGTTGTTAGCTTGAAGACATTATTTCGGGAGATGGATATCTGAAAGATGAAAAAGAGCATCAAGATGCAAACGGTGAAAATGAACTTTTGGATATTACAGAAATTAGGGAGGAAGAATAAGAATCTCTCTAGCTGAGAAGCCTGGATGAGAATCTATCAGGCAGCTGCATTATCAATCTTATTATATTAAGCATAAGTGTAAACACTGAAAAATTCATGAAGCAGAATGAAACAGTAAAGCCTAGTTAAAACCCAGAGCTTCAGTTTGATATATGCGGTGCTGACACAATAAAGTGAAAGGAAAGAAGGAGAAAGAGCAAGGGCAGTTTTGCATGCTTTTTCCTTTACGGATTTTTAAAGATCATTTGCATTCATGAAGTTCAAGTGCTGTAAAGTGAATCTGTGCATATTGCACAGGGCACATCTCACCCTGGTAGTTCCTCTCTCTCAGCTCTTGGCCCCAGGAAACATTTCCTTTGGTCTGACTGTTCAAAAGTACAGCCCTGGCTAGTATCAGATGAGGGCTAGACTTACCAAAAGCTAAGAGTATGGGGAGAGAATTTAGACATCAGATGAGGGAGTCAGACTTGGCTGGGTATTCTTGGGAATGAAGCCGTGAAAGTGACAGTGTGGCCACTGGTAGGAATTGAACTCCTTTGTTGCAATGGACTTTACTGGACATGTGAAGGCATTTCAGTCCCAGTTCAGAGCTCTCTGCAAAATTTAGGTGTGTACATGCAAAAATTCCACGCTTTTTACCTTAGTGCATGTATTGTAGCTACATGTGATGAACATCACATGGATGTTATGGCGTGAAGGCTATTTAATTGATGGGCATTCTACCCACAAGCTGCTGAGGGTGGCACCTTTGCAGGTCTGGGGGTGTGTGTGTGGGCACGTCCATGTGCAAGAAGATTCATCTCCAGTTTCGCTCTGTGCATTTGCAACTGGGATTTGGTAACAAAGGCAGATAAAAACTTCCCACCCTCTGTGGATGTGCAGACAATACCAGCAAAAAGGAGAGGGATCTGAGCTTTGAATCCATACACATAAAGCAAGCAGAGGGCCTTTTAACACTGAAACTTTAAAGAAAGCTCTGTATACAGAAAGGGGGGGAAGGAAAAGGAAAGAACCAACAAAAGAAGTTGTGTGGAATAAGACAACTCACAGACAGAAATTTATGGAAAACCCAGTGAATAAGCAGATTGGATATTATACATACAGAGAAAGAGGACAAATGTAAGTCATATTGGAAGTTAATGGGAGAAAGAAGGGTCAAGTGTCTTGCTTATGAAGACACATCTGAGGTAAAAGGACTGGCAATTTCCTCCAGTTTGGGGTGTTCAAAGAACCAGACCTTTTCTTTTTTGTGTCCCATTTTCCTTCCTCTCATTTGGGCTGTTCTTTGCTATTGCTCTGAGGCCCCAGTGGACAGGGCACAGCAATCTGTCCCCTTTACTTTAAGTGGAGAGAAGGAAACTTCTGGTGGTCTTTTCCCTGCCCTCTCCTCCTGCCCCATGAAACAGCGCTTAACCTAGGCTGTATAAATATGCACAGAGAGATGTCCTCCTGCCAGGGCTTTGTTTAGGCTCCTAAATGTACCCTGGAAGAGATTGCCCAGAGAAATTGTGGAGTCTCCTTCACTGAAGAGATTTCAGAACCATCTGGATGCAATCCTATGTAGTGTGCTGCAGGATGACCCTGTTTGAGCAGGGAGGTTGGACCAGGTGACCCACCACAATCTCTTCCAACTTGACTGATTCTCTGATTCTGTGAAGTGTTGGAATGAAGAGATTTGGCGAAATCTAGTCCTCAGGAATCTACCTAGCCATTCCACACTCATTCTCCAAATCCTCCATAAATATATAGTGCTGGGAGCAATTTTCCTCTGGAAGTACATAAAAGTTTGCCTTCTTCATTCCCCACAAGACATTGTGCTCCTGAACTCTGCTGGCCAAAGTGAAACTTCTATGCTCAAATCAGAACTCCTTCCTTCTCCCTGAACTGCAGGACTAGAGGACGAGGCAGAGAAGATAGTTCTGCATGCAGGGAAACAACAGGATTTTTTGCCTGGAGACAAAGAACAGGGATTCCTTTTTTTCCCAGTAAAGTTGCAGTGTAAAGGTTTGGAGCTTTTATTGAAGTTATTTAGTGGTGTGAGTGTTGACAGGGGGTTTATGGCATTTGGTTTTTAATTGTTGTGTTAGAAGATCTATGTGAGACCCTGAAGATTGAAAATAATCTTTCTCATCTATCCTAAGCTGAAAATTTTGGATTGCACAGTGAGGCAGTCACAGTGAACTTGTTGAGGCAGTCAATCAATCAATCAATCAATCAATCAATCAATCAATTAGTCTCAGAGTACCTGTTGGGTAAGGATGTTTCTTTTGATCTACACAGAACTAAAAGTTGATCCAAAACCACAGGCTACTGCACTTCAAGCCTCAAGAACAAAGTGAAAACCAATAAAAGTTCAAAAAACAAAGCAAAGGACAAAACCAGTAGTTAACTTCTGAAGACAGCCATGTAATTTTAACAGATATCTATGTGTGAATAAATACAGGCACACATGGACACACACAGACATGCACAATTTGTTTGTTTTATTCCCCTTACAGAACAGCTTATCTCAGAGTTAAAAACCAGCAAAAAACTGACTAAATCCCTCAAAGAAATCCTATTAGTTTAGGACTGATCCTGATGCATTTTGATAATTTGTCTTTATATGTGGCATGATAAAGAAATGGGACAATTCAGGGGGTTCACCTGACTTTTCCACCAGGTGGACTTGTGCTGCATGGCTAAGCCCTAAATTCATCTACACGGTGAGAAGCAGCCATAACCTGTACTGACTAAATAAGTAGGAGTTAAGCTTCATTACCTGAACTTAATCTAGAATAAAATGTCAGCAATACTGGCACAGTTTTATTATAAACAAGAGGACTTCCACTGTACCTAGGGCTCAACTTAGACATCTATATGAGCTCTGAAAATAATGTGCATACTTTCCAAGCAAAAATGAAATCTATTTACATGCTATGACATCTCTGTTTGCAAATCACCAAGAAATCCACTGATTTCAAGGCTGCAAGTGTGAAATAATTGTCTACTTAACACAACTGACATTTGTAGACCTTTTTCAGCTTTTATTTGGCTGAGGGATAATGCAATTTTAAAGGGTTAAAAACCTAATTTGATCTCTTTTGAACTCCTTTCAAGTAGTAGGACCTTCTTCACTGTTTTTTTGGGGTTTTTTTTAGTCATTACATTGACTACATGATGTACATCCAGCCTCCAATGACATTGTAGGCAGGAGCATCTCTGTTTTTCTCAGGCTTTTTTCTGTACTTTATCTAGAATTTTACAATGCGTGTCAATCGTGTGAGTTGTTCAAAGGGACAGCCACTGACTTCATATCAAGGCATTTTGATAGCTTCACCATGGGAGATTTCATTTTTGCTCACACTCTTTAAAGATAACTTATTGTGGAGAAAGCCCCATGGTGAGAAAAGTGTTCTATTTAATACTGAATAATTGCCACGCTTTTTTTTTCTGTCCACATTTTTACACATCGAGTTAGTCCTTGCACACACCCACGCCCTCATAGATAAGCAGATTTACTCAGTGTTTTCAGACATCCGAACAAATAAATCAGAGACAACTTTTCAGGCTCCTTGATATTCATGACAGGCAAAGGAAATGTGCTCGGCTGAGTCCAGCTGTCTCAGGCTGCAAAGATGAATGAATTAAGGGGTCTCTGATCCAAGCCCCATCCAGCTATGGGGAGAAGGGACACATTCCTCAACTGCTTCAAGGAACAAGAATATATTGCTATGAATTATGCTCTTTATGAGGGGCAGTCAGAAATCTTATACTGTCTTCAAACGAGATTTAGAAATGGGAGAACCTATAATTTTAGTAATCTTTAGGTTTTGATTTAATAGTCCTCTGGAATTGTTTCATTTTTGCTAACATGAAAAATTTTTAACTAACCTTCTCCTAAGAAATTGCCTTACAGTTCCAAAATCCTTGAGATGATGTATGTTCTGGAAATACTGCCATGCTCTGTCTGCAGGCTCAGGAATATGCACAGCAATATGCAGGGTAATTGATATTTTTCCCAAGTGATATGATGAGTCACTGCCCTCCCAGAGTTTTCTGCATCCAGGCTTGGCACAGCAAGCAACTTAAATTGAAGTCCCCAACATGAAAACATGCTGCACAATTCTGTTGTTTCTTCTTACTTCGATGCAATCTTGAGAAAAAAAAAAAATGTTTTATTTGCCCCCCTTGTGAGTTATTAAATATTTTACAGTTCCAAACTCCTCCTTCCCCCCCCATAATAAATGTGCAAGATGACTGATATATTATAAAATGTTTGGGGTAACAATTTTTGACACCACTGCAAACAATAACAAAGAAAATCTTTCAGTCCTGCCACATTCCAAGTCATCGTATCCGTTCTGGTTTTACTCAGGCTAGTTCACCAATTACAGGGAGATAATGTGAAAGAAATTACATCGCTACTGACCCTGGTTTTCCATTAGTCTGCAAATTGCAAACATTCTGATTTAGTAGCAGTTTATATTCATTTTGTAGGGGTGTAAAATTGCAGTCTCACTGGCTTGAAGGAAGATTAATTCATACCAGCCAAGAATCTGGCCCTTAATGTACTTAGATGTACTTTTGGTAATGAGCACATTGATTCTGATAATAACAGAATCAACCCAAATTGCACAAGAAGCTCTTAAGGCCAAGACCTTGGTAAGATTCAGAAAAAAAGGTTGGACATTTTTGTGTATAATAAGTTTAGATGGAGTCAGTCTGTGTGTTAACCTCCACCATACCAAACCTACCCTCCTCTAGATTTTTTTTTGAGAGCTCAACCCAACTCTGATTTCCCTTAAAAGGAGCTGCTGGTGTGAGATATTGAGGAATATGACAATATTACAATTTCAGCACCATTGCCAGTGGATAGGATGTACTATGGTGTCTTTGAACATAACGAAGTCACCAAGCACAGCTGATGAGACCACCAGTCACCTCTGTGCCCCAGGCCTCATTCAGTTCAGGTAATTACATTTTTCCCACTAGATCTGACAGGTTTGTATGAAAGGGATGGTGTTTTTCACTCTACCTGGGTCTTTGTTCCAAGATGCTGATGTTTCAAGAGGAGCTCAGGGTCTTTCAGTACTTTTCTGGAGACACTCAAGTTCAAAGTAATTCAGGTGTGACTGTACTGAGCCTAAGCTCCACGAGAGAAAGACAGAAAAGGGTGATTCTTGCATGTAGTATGAAGTCACTACAAACCTGGTGCAATAGAGGTTAACACACACTCTATGAGGTCCCCATGGAGTCTGATTTGGTTATTGAATTTTATACTGGGCTATATTCCAGTCTGTTACTAGCTTATTGTTTGAGCAGGCATAAATTCCTTGAAAAGTCATTTTAATTTTGCATCTGACAACTAACTCTTGTATATCTGCTATTTTTTCTCTGTTTTCATCCAAATTTTTCTTGCAGTGATGCCCATCCTTTTATTCCCAACAGGCTGACAAGCACCAATGTTTAAGTCCAGACAGAAATCACAGCTGAACACAGCAGTCCACCCTTTCATTTTAACCATGATCTGGGAAAACAAGATTGCAGCAGGACCATAATTTCCCTTGTTAGAGGTGTAGCATTTGGGGCTGATGAAGTTCACAGTAAATCTTTGTTAAATGAACCTTACCCAATATAATGTCTATCAAGGCAACATAATGAACATCTGGTGGGGATTGTGGTATGTCTGCAGTGAGGCAGCAACTATTACACCGCCGAGGTGATGTGCATTGTGCTTGTGAGTTCAGCCACAAGAAAGTAGAATCAGGTTTTCACTGAACTTTTCTTCACACTCATCCAAGGCAGAGACCCAGGCTGCCTGTGGGCCCAAAGGGCTGTGAAGAGCACGCTGGGACATCCAATACTTCAGCCTGCCAAGCTGCCAAGCAGCTGAATACCCTTTGCTGAATCTCTTGAAAAATAAGGGTCTTTGCTGAAGTAAGGTCACAAAGAGGATTCACTTTTACAATCTGCCATGACAACTGATGCCCACTGACTAGAGAAAAGATGTTTTCTTCTGACTCCAACACAGGTACCACAATTAACAGGTAAGCCTGGATTCAGAGACACAGTGTTTTGTCACCCACTGCTACGCTGACCGTGACAGAAGATCTGCAGGCCTTCAGTGAGAGACACACAGCTGCTCTGGATTTCTGAAGGCTTGAAAACACATAGACAGTTTATGCACAACTTAAGAATATGAAAATGACTGCACTGGGTGAAAATAAAAGAAGTACTTTCAGGGTAAAATGTGGTAAGAATAGAGAACTCATTGCTTAGGGGATCGGTCACTGTCACTTCTTTCTGATGGATCTTAAAAGAGGAGGAGAGTGAATGTCTTTCAAACCAGGCACGTGGGATAATTAGTCTCTCTCTTAAGTGACTGTAGGAATGGAAAGCAGTCAGTGATCAGCAGACCATAGCATCAGTCTGTACAGATTAAGACACTGAGAAGAAATGCTTCCTGCTAAAATGAATAGGGAATACAGACAGTGCAACTACTCTGAGTCCAAACAGACTCTTACAAACTGGTTGTGTGGGGCGGGTGTGTGTGCATATGTGTGTCTGTCTATCTTTGTTTTCCATTCATGATGGCAATGACCCAGACTCCAGCAGCACCCAGACATCATTTTAGCAATCAATGTTGTAATCTGGATAGACAGGGCCTCTAAGCTTTTAAGCTTTTAATTCATTGGCTGTAAAGTGTCTGAATAGCAGTACGAGCAACTTCGCTGAAAGTGTCATGGGGAAGGAAAAGTTCATGCACTTGATGAACCAGTTCATGAGGTATCAATCCCTCCCTCCCCTTGCCAGGGGACATGTGTCTCTTTAGTATTCAGTCTAATCTTACACTGATTCCTGTATTTCCTTTCCAAGACACATCCACAGACTTTTCTGTCAAAGATGAGACATGTGGAGCTTTAAAGAATGGCTTTTAAGGACTTTGTTTACTCCAACTGAATAGATTTAGGGATTTTCATGGGTACTGGAGAACTGAAACTGCCTTTGTCATGGAAATCATGGAGTCCAAACACCTGTCAGTGCCAGACCTGGAAATATGATCTGTTCTTGATAAACAGTAGGGTGGAGGGAGTTGATTTCTTCTTCCAGGTTCTCTCCTTTGTAATGCATCTTACTCATGTCATTTTAAGGTGTGAGGCACATTGCCAAATTTCTGGAGTTTGAAAGGAAGAAGTCTGAGGTTTCCTTTAATTTGCTAAAGGCTGCCTACTTCTACTCTAATAGAACATGGATATGTGATGGGGTTTATACAGCTCCAATTTGTCTGATTTGCAGACAAAGCAGGAAACACCTGGGATGAAAATGAGCTGTAGGGAATTGTGAATTCCTCAAGGAAGATGTCTGGAGAAGAGTTCATCTTCAAGTGGAGACAGACTGCCAAAAAGGGACTTTGGCCTCAAAGGTGGGGCAGAAAAGATTTCCCCTCTCACCAAATGACTTTGGGATAGGATCTAGACCAGAAACCATTCCCTGGGTTAAGGAAGGCTGACTGTGCTTGTTGGACCATTTCACAGATCCACAGAAAATAGGACCGTTACCAGTCAGTGCTACCCATGGGTAACACTCATGGGTAGCACTCAAACGACCTTCCTATCACAGTTTTCCCAGCTGAAAGGCCATTTCCCAGCAATTGCTGAATCATCAGCTCCAGTTTACTAGAAAAGCTGTTTGCTTAGCAGAAAGGACCCTGTGGCAATTTAAGTTCATGTCCTGAATGGAGGTTTTATTCCCCCTCGTTTCTCAGTTTCTAAAGAGATAATGTTAAGTCTCACATTTAAATTCTGTTAAACTGAGAGGTGGAATGGGTGTAAGTGCTGGTTTATGCACAAGTCTGTAGGAGACAGAACAACCCGCTCTATTATGCCAAGTATATGTATAACCAAACTGTATCCCCTCCAAAGACATTTCTTAGATGCGGGAAATTCCAGAGACTGACTCACAAAAACCCTTCACAAAACAGATTTCTCCCCAAACCATGCCTCATTCAACTCATGTCTACATAAATTCACATCCTATTCCAAGTGCAGTGTCTATTTTCCTATGACACAAAGGAATTTGTCCTCTTTATAGTCAGGGAATTAAAGTCAGTCAAATTAAGGGGAAAATAAAACTTAATTGTTCCAGAGAGTTTTCTGCCTCTGATATTCACTTGCAACATCAGGGATAATATAATTAATGTAGGTAATGGATGGATATAGAAAACAAACAGCTCTACAGACTTACTGTGTTGGTGTTCACTAATCAGTTTTGTAGATTATCTGTCTCCAAAGTGTCTCTCTCTCTCAATGAATGGCTCACTGAGGACCACTCTTCCCTACAAAGGTCTGGTTTAATACATTTATAGTGGCAAAGTTCTAGTAGTGGATATACAGCTTGTGTAACCAAAATAGTTCTTTTCCTGGTTGTAAAAGCACTTCCATAATTGACATAAGATCTACTGAAAAAAAAGGGCTCTTTTGTTATAGTGGGTTGCATCTGCACAGGGAGTTCTGACATTCAGACTGTACAGAGTTGAATCATCCTGTTTTGACTATGAATGAATGGGCCACCTCTCAATGTCAGTGCAGGGGAATCCCACTGGTACTTGTTATGCAGGAAATTTCAACTGTGAAGTTAAAGCATAATTTTAAAAATCTCCTTTATTTGAGCAGAAATGTAGTGATTGACTCCCACTTTCAAGATTTTCTCATCCCCTTAGGGAATGTTTAGTGACCAGTGAAATGAGTTTCATTATCTCAGATTTTTGCTTTTTGTTTGAACTGATACACCAGCACACTGGTGGTGATATCCTTTGGCCCAAGGCTGCCATCACCTACTGATTGCTCTTGGTCTACTCTGTGCTGCCTGTGCAAGTCTGCTCATGAGTATAAAAAGGGAATTCTGCTCCTGAATTTGAGGGAATGAGGTAATCATACTGTCTAGTGGATCTCACTCATATTTTTCCAGCCATACAGGAGTTCAAAGAAATTCTCCATGACTTATGGTCCCCTGTATTAATCCTACCACTGCAGAATTCGCAGGTGAATGGTGGCAGAATGTCTGAAGTAGATCCACTTCTAGGTCAAAGTGGAGTTCATGCCTTGGTTTAGACTTGAACCAAGCCCCATTCTAGCTGGCAAATTCTAAGAAGGTTCTTTTTGTCTGGTGAGACAAAAGATGGGATGTCTCTGTCGCTGACTACAGATGTGGTTGTTCCTTAATCACCACGGAAGAACAAAAGTCATGTAAACTTTAAGTCGTGGGCTCTGAGGCAGCCAGGGAGACAGTTCTCACTGACCTGGTTTGGCTGCCAAGATACTGGAACTGCTGGGAACAGATCCAAGCTCTGCTGAGTCAGAGCCCAAAACATGCTCCTTTCCTCCACCTATTTTAACACTTGTAAATATCACAACAGCTGCTGGATGAGGCACCTTGTGCAGAAAACAAGTTAATTATATGAAGCCAGTGAAGAGGTGTTACAGACGAAGCTTGTCCTTCATGTTTTATAACGTTCACACCACAGTTAATGTGGGATGTTATTTCTGTTTTAAAACCTTACTTAGTATTGTAGCTGCATAGCACCGGCACGGTGCTTTCTGCAGGTGTAGTGCAAGGACTCCAGGATATTTATACCTACAGTACATTGAGGCAGTGGAGTACATTAAATTTCAACTCAGTGGAGATTTATTGTGTTAGAATGAACATTGCCTACAGTACAATAACTTACAGAGATATGAGGAAATATGCTACGGGTACAAGAATTTGCATTTCATAGTTTGGGATTGTAACATATAGCTGGTGGCTTAATCTGGAGGCTTAGTTGTCTGCAGACAACTCTGCTGAAGGTCTTTTTTGCTGAAGATATATATAGCCTGGATTGTGGAATAGCATACCCAAGCTGGTGTTGTTTGACTAAGGAAATGTAAGCAGTTCAACTGTTTTCACAGTAAATATTTACTAGAATACAACCCCTGAAGTTTTGTTTTGTTCATGCCTATTTGTATTTGCTTTCTAGTAAATGACTGTGAGGTGAGAACATGTGAGAACATTAAACAAACAAATTTTAAACAAACATCAAATAATACACGTCCCTTAACAACTTAATTTTAGATTAGAAGAAATGGAAGCCTGGGAGGGATATCACCCGGAGAATAGTGACAATTCCATGCAATTTGTTACAAAGCATACAAAGCCAGTCTCTGTGTGTCAAATGATGCAGTTTGTTGAGATTAAGAAAGCAAAGTAAATATTTCTTCCTCTTCATTCACAGGTTGCATTAAGACAATTTCCCTCTTTGTGTAAAGGCATTACTCTCTTCTTGAGTCTTTAAATTGGGAAAAAACAAAGTAAGGAAAGATAGGCCTCTGAGAGCCAAGAAGATGTCCATGACTTCTAGATAAAGATTAAATAAGTTTTCTTTTCATTTCCAGAAACAGGAATCACCCACCATTTCTGTGCCATGATCATCTCTGTCTGGATCCCCAGCATCAGGAAGAAGTTGTCTTTCATGTTTCTATTGCTAATGTCAGTGGAGCAGCTCCCATGGACTTAAAAGGAATTGGGACTTAGGCTTTTGCATATGATCAATATGTGGGTTTAGAAAGAAATATGCTGCGTTCTAAATATTTAGACTCATTTATATTTATATATATTTATTATATGGCAAGATTTCATTCAAAGCAGGTCACTGGACGTGGCAGGTGCTCATCTTGCTGCAAGTCCCCCTGTGACTCCCACCCACACAGAAACATTCAGCAAAAAGCACTTGTTTGTTGGAAAGACCTCATCCCCCAGCCTCTGCTGCTCAAAACAGTAAAATAGAGAGTAACAAAAGATTGAAAAAAAGAAAAATATGTGTTCCCAGCAGGCAAAATACTGCTGACATTTTTAATAATAATGAAACATAAGGCGACAGTAGGGCAAAACTGAAATTCATTTTGCATGTCAAAGAATTGGTTGCGTTTACTTTGTTTGGGGTATTTTACTAGGCTTCTATTTCTTACAGAGTAAGTTCAAGGTTATGAAAAGTTTTGCTAGGACTAAGTACTCGTAAGGCTTTGAGACAAAATAGAATAAAGCAGAGGAAGGTCTTCCAACTCAGTTTTGATTGACGAAGTCTTTTGTGAAAAATCCCCTTTTTTCCTTTTCAGTTTTGCTTTGAATTCATATTTCAGTGACTAAGATGGAGCACTATGAAAAATGATACTGTGACAGCTATTCTTTTTTAGAGAGTCCCAGCTCACCTTTTTTCCAGACTTGTTGAATTTGTCTAAACGGTTCCCAAGTTCTACAGCAGGACTTAAATGTCCACAGTCTTGAGCTGAGTTTGAACTTTGCTTCTTGCTTAATTATTGCCTTATAAACTTTAAACCACCTGATTTTGGTCAAACCTGTAAAAGAGCAGCTTCATTTGGGCTTCTGATATGAAAAAGCAGTAACAGGGGAATTTCAAAAGCTTCTGAAAGGCCATGATAAGCCTCTGAATTAAGGGAGGTTTATTAAGGGATTTCATGTGGGTTCTCATGATGTGTCCATGCACTGGAAGGACAGGAATAAATGAGCCCTGGGGAAGTAGAGACAGAGCAATCTCCAGGCACAGCATTCACCTTCCCTGTGTGGTCAGGCATTGTACTGTGTCTTGGCCTTGCTCTCAGCCCCACAGCAGCAAGGGTGTGGGGTGCTGGGTGGGGGGACTACCATGGGTGGGTACATGAGGTATCACAGTTTTGGCCCTCTGGACCTCCTGGATCTGCATTTTCTCCACTAGATGTCTGTGTGTCCTTTCCAGAGCCTCCAGCTGTAACTGAGAAAGTCTTGAAAAGCGACATTCTTCCTTCAATTTTGAAGGAAAAGATTAATTCAGCAATACTGCTCCTTATTGGGTGCAATTCCACACCAATATTCAGGAGTGGTGTGGTTAAAAGCAGCTCCCCTCTTTCCAGAATTATCCCTTTTAATGTTTTTAAAGGAAAAGAAACAAAATATGTTTCCCTCCCTGCTCAGTCCCCCAAATATTTACAATCACTGAATGGCAATTGCTTTAACTTTTACTTGGAAAAAAACCCCAAAACAAATAATTTCAACTTTTTAAATTGCAAAGAGAATGTTTCATAATGGAAACTTTCAATCTATATGGTTAATATGACCCAGTATTCCTCCCATTTTTTTCCAATTTGTGAAAAATGAAACAAAACAATCAACCTGCTGGTTTTCCAAAGATACCCAAGCACCAAAATAAACAAGAACCCAAATCAGAATAGTTCGACAATTGTGAGGAAACAACCGTGTTGAAATGCACGTTTCCTCTCACATGAGATTTATAGGACTGTCTGCCATTAAATACAGCCCTATATGGGACGGGCAGGATGGTGCAGCATATAGATTAACCAGGACATAACCCATGGAGGATACTTTGCTTCTCTTTATCTGTTACCCACTGCTCCATGGAAAACCAGGGGGCAATCACAGCTCGTAGAAGTGGAAGCATCCTCAGGCTGCTCCAGAGTTGTGCAACTGGCCCTGTACAACATCCTCACAGACTAGAGAAATGCAAATGAAAAGTTTAGACTATTTTAGGTTTCGTAACTCACGCTTAGTCAGTGTGCATTCAGCAGAAATTTATGAAGTTTTTATTTTCAAATGAGATGGGAGCGCAAAATTTACATTGGTACAACTCCAGAAACATTAATCAAGGAATGAATTCATCTTCTGACTCTTTTTGTGTGACTAATCTAGGAAGAAAATAACTGTAGTGAGGTCTGATGATTTGTAAACATCTCTCTGTTCATTTAAATTGCATCCACACAACAAATACAGAAATGTTGCGGGGTTTTTTTTTTAATTTAAAAAGTCTTATTGTATTGTGGCGAATTTTTAAAAAGCAGACATAACCAATTTCATGAAACCAGTAAGTGTGAAAATCAATGAATGGCAAAGTGCAATAAATCTTTTCTCCAAATAAGTTCACCTATCTTGATTTTGTTTTCTCTTATGGTGGCTGCAATATGAAGTGTAACTACTGAATAACAAAGTTACTTCATAGGCTCTTCTATAAATCAGAACAGAATATGACCCATTAGCTAAATGGAAAAGATATTGACATTTCCTTTATGATACAAGGGAAAGAATTTGAAAAATATAGTACATGATAGAGGTAATTTTTATCCAAAGGTCAGAAATGCAGCAACTGAAATTCTCAGCTACTGAAAGTTCTGAAATAATACAACTATAATATTGTCTGTTTGCGAACAGACCCTGTGATTAAAGAGAAAATATTTTGGAAAATTAATTCTCAAAGTGTGTGTGATGCTGGAAGACATTTTCTGGTTTCCCCAAAGAGCTGAGCGATTAATGAAACAAAATTACTCTCTTGTTAATCAGTGGGAGTCCTAGAAAGAGATAGCCCAGATTAACTCACAACTCATTTTGAGGGTTGAAAATCTGTGCAGACGCTAGTCTAAGAGTAGGTATTCAGAAGAGAGAATTAATCTCTGCTCAAACCAATGGAAGTTTCATCTTATCAAAGGCAGGAAGGACATTGTAATGTTAAGTGAGTAAAGAAGACACACACCCGCCTACAAAATCCAGAAGTGGAATTATTTGCAGAAAATACTAGCAAGTGGTTTTGAATAATGAATGAATTCAAGAAACTAATGATCCTTAATGGACCTAAGATTTCATCCATGGCATTCATAGGCAAATTGGTAACATCAATATGCGGAGATAATTGATGTTATTTGAATTTATTAGACATGGTGTTCTTCACATCTTTTCTTTTAAGAAAGATGTTCAAAAATGTTGATTGAAGACTTTAGTAAAAAAGAAAAAACAAATCCAAACCCCTGTGTAATTCTTACTTACATAGTTTGATTTCATTGGGATTTGATCAAAGTGAATCATAACTAAAGTGATGGAAGAAAATCCGTTAAATTATGAAAACTGAGCAGATAATAAAGGTGCAGTTGGTTTTCAGTTGTCAATTGGAAATGACAGTGAAAGATTAGTACCAAACAGTGTCGTGTGTCATTAAGCAGAATGGAACGAGTATCTTTTGATGTTCACACATTATTTTTTTGGCGTAACTTTCTTCTTACTGAATCTTTGGTAATGACCTCTTGCTACAGCCTGAAGACACAAATAAATGCTTCCCAGATGCTTTCTGTCCCCCTATGCAAAATCCCATACTAAGAAATCACAGGGGAGCCCCCATGTAAGCCAAACCTGTGGGATCCACACAGCAGACAGACACAACCTTGTGTTTGGGTGGAAACTCTGTGGCTTCACCGGGGAGACACACAGGGCAGCCCTCACACCATGCCACGACATCACTTGATAAAACAGTCAGAACCATTGTCTAATATCAGAACTATTGCAAGGAACCAAATTATTTTATTCTGGCCGTAACAGCAACGGGTGGAGGTGAAATACTGATTGGACTGGAAGCTGGTGTTTGGCTGGACACAAGTTCTCTCGGCCCCCTTACACCCACATGAGCAAAAAGAAGGCAGAATCAGCAATTACACTTACAAAAGGACACACAGATACTTGCTGCTGCAAAGAGAGCACAGCTTCACCCAGTGATAGGAAAATCATTAGCTGAACCATTTGAAGAGGAAGGAATAGAAAGAACGAGAAGGAAAATCGAGAGCCTTTTTAATTTTAAGAATCGACAAATCAGGAAAAACAATGACTTTGGCTAAAACCTGATTCTAGCTTAATGTGCAAGGGAGGCAGTTAATTTTTTTTCGAAGCAATTTATAGTTAAAGTTGAAAAAGGGAAACAGATGGCAATCAATAACCCTGGGAAATTGTGATGTGAAGAAAAAAAATAACAGGAGACTACAAACATTAGAGAAAAATCCATGCTTGAAGTCATACAGACCTCTACCTTGTCAGTTATATTAGGAACCCAAATCCCTGCAAAAGATAATACTTTTATTGGTAGAGAGAGATAATGAAACTCTTTTTGGTACAGAGAAAGCCAAATTTTTTTACAGACTACTTTTGTCCAGTAGCTGGAAAAATACAGGTGATGAACTTATCACACAAAGATGAAGAATTTTCAATGCATGAATAAAATGAGGATGTTAGGCAATTTTTTGTAGAGAATATTTTCTGTCTGATAACAGCCTTAGACTTAAAAAAACCCAAAAAACAAAAAAACAAAAGCAGGAAAAAATTACAACAGAGGAGCATCTGTCTACCTGATCTTAACTTTGGCTGGCTAGGGAAACTGCAGAAGGGAAAGACAGTGCTAATGTTGGACTGATATTAAAAAACCAAACCAACACACGACAAAAGAAAAAATCTCAAATGTGACAAACTGGTAGCTGAAATGGAATAGCAGCTAAGGTTATTGGTCTGCTTAGCTAACCTCATATGGCTCCCAGGAACACTGGTAGAAGGGTTTCATTAGGTTTTTGGGCAATAAATACTGAAAAGACAGGAATATAATTGCCCACAAATAAAGTAGATTTCTGCTAAATTTTAGGGGCTTAAAGATTGTCTGATAAGAAGTCAGCATGCAGTGAAAGAATTAGGGAATAAAATCTAACATTTTCTTTTTAGGTGGCAAAAACGTAAATACTTGCAAGAGGATGAGAAGTCTGACAACAAAGAGGCCCCTTCATCACCATAGACAAAAGTTAAGCAACAACCAAGACTGGAAAGTTTGAAGAAAAATTTGGAGAATTAAAAGTGTATTTTATTTAGACAAGATGGTTACAGATACTGAAAGCTTTGATGAGTACATCAGCAGCTCTATTTGGAAATCTGCAGTGAATTGTTTTCTAAAAAAGATCAGAAAAGTTTGCATGCTGTATGACTTTGGGCAAGATTCTGCTCACGTGCACTTGTTTGTGAGTAGGTGGAAATCTGGTTGTGCTTTTTATAAACTGTATTCACAAAGAGAAAAAAAATGGGGTATTAAAAACCTCTTTTGCCCAGAGGAGAGAAGAACAACAAGAAGCAAAGGCTAAAGCTGAATTAAGACTCAGAAAAAGCTTTTCAGAATACATGGTAATGGTGATTAACTACTGGAACAAAATACAAGAAAAAGGATAGAGACAAAGTCTCTTCAGATTTTACAGCACAGTCTGAAAGCTTTATAGCAGAGAAGCTTTAATCTAAGACAAAGAATGCTTTAGTCAAATACAAGTTATTGGACTCAGGGCTAGATAATTGGGTGGCCTGAAATATTTCAATAAGAAAACAGAGATCTCTTTTGACCTTGCTGTTGTGATTTTGTGAGTTAGATTCTGCGTGACTCCTGTTGCAGAGTTTCTCCTGCTTATTTCTGTACTGAAACCAGTAAGACATTTGATTCCAAATTAATTTCCAGTCAAGGGCTGGTTTTATTTTTAAAAACTTTATAAAATGCAAACTGGTTAAGAACTTGCTTTTTCTAGAATTTATCAGATCTTCACTTAATGTCTAACTTCTAGTTTCAACCAAGCTGACTATAAACTTCTTGTCATTAGCCCTTGTTTTGCTGTCCTCTGGCTGGTAAAAAATATGTTTATATCCAGAAATATTCTTTGTGCTTCTCTGTAAGTATTTTGTCATTTTTTACACTTCCCTTTTTCCCAATTTCAGTGCATATTAATGGACATCTAAGTTAAAAAATAGTACATCTCAATGGAACAGGCATTTTGTCAGAGTACATGTAATAGAAATAATTTTAGAGAATGCAGACTAGGATTGAAGACAAGCTGAAGGATATAGATTGATTCCTGTATTGAAAGCTTTGTACCATAGGAAAATTTCCTATTTTTTAGTAAATAGCAAGAACACAATTCTGAAATGGGTTCAGTTCATCCCCACTGAGGGATGCAGCAGGGCTTCCATGTCAGTGAAAGGAGCAGCACTGGGGCAGGATGCATCACAGCTTTATACTCCAACCTAAAATATTGTCCTCCATTTTTCCATTTGCTTGGTGTCTTGTGTTCTCATTTACAGCAAAGCAGAGTGCAGTGTAGGTACAAAACAACATTAGGTCAGATTTTTCCACTCTTTTATGTTAGCTATAGCATCTGGCAGCCTATTTATATCAGCTTTACATAGCACAAATTAGTGCATTTATGGCATAGACACTGTAGAGATGCTTCCACTATGCTTGTATTTTTTCACAAAAAATCTTAGTTTTCTGCTTCATATTATTCAGGTATACTGAATTTCCCCCTTCTTGTGTTTTGCTATAGAAAAGATACAGTATAGTGATTTCTATTATCTGTTTATTTAAAACAAAATATCGACTTTGCATCCCACACTCAACACTGCTAATATTCAGAGAGCACCCATTTTCATCTCTCATGACTTCACCTCTTCTGCCTTCAGTGAATCTAGAATTATTATGACCTAGGAACTGAGTTCCTTGCGGCCTCAGACATTTGGTCCATTTACAATTGCAATGTTTCCACATTCCAGGAACTTAGTATATATTTAAAAGATAATGAGGCAAAACAGTTGTGTGCAGTGTGTTATCATGAAGTAACTCCTTCACTCTCAAGGCCCACCCATCAGCTTGCTATAAGCTTGATCGGTTCCTTAAGAATGATGAATAGTGTTAAAATTTGCCATATTCCTTTCTGCCAGATGCTTTGAAAAGCCTGTTAAAAGTCTATAAAACAAGCAAAATAAGTTCAGTTTCACTCTGCACTTTTCGAGCACTGCTGCTAGCGCAAAAAATTGATTGATTGTGCTTTGTGCTGGTCTAAATCTAGCCTGTTCACCTGCAAAACACTGCTCTCTTGTACTTTTTTGTTATCCTCAGCAACATTCACACAAAAACCACTGAACGTTTTTCCTGGTACAGGGATTTCTCTCTAAGCCTAGTACTTTCTCGCCTCTTTTCTCCTCTGAGTGCTAATCTCATTAAAAGATTCCCTCCTTGTCTTAGTGGCATGTCCCCCAGCTGCTGACCAGAGTCCTGCTGCTCCTCTGTTCCTTCCCTGCGGAAAGATGAGACATGTCACGTCCTCCTTTGCGCGGGGCTGTGCGTGGAGGGACACGGCGGTTTGAGGGCTCCCTCTGTTTAGTGGGAACTCTCGCTGGCTGCATCAATGCACAGCACTCAGGGCAGCAATGTTGGGAAATGCAAGTGAATAGCTTGGAGCAGAGGTACAGTGTAAGCTTGGCAAACTGAAGTCTTGCTGTGGTGGTTGGTAGAAAAATGAAGCGGCTGTGATAATGTGTTTTTTTTCTTTGGCAGGAAGGAATGTAAGGAATGCATTTGTCCCAGCTATAATTGCTACGAGAAGCAAGGCTTGTAATCATGTTGAAAATTTTTAGGACAAACGATTTTCAGGAAACATGTAATATGGAATCATTAAACCTGAAAGCAGTTTGGGTTAATGTGAAGTTAATGGGAAAACAATGGTGAATCCTGCCACAGATGTGTGGACTTTATGGATACAAAACCTTTGCATCGCTGCTGAAAGATGAGTGAATATTCAAGATACCTGGAAGAAAAGTGAAAGAGAGGTTATGGTACAGTTGATGTACTGGCCACAGGCCAAAATGAGGAAGTCAAGGTGAAGGGCAACAGTTTAAACTCTTGATAATGAGAAGAATTGGAGTTGGTGCATAAGGAAAGAAGGAATCCAGTAGTTTAATAATAAGCAGTTGAACAAAGTAAAGAGAGAGGAGAGGATTGAATAAGGGTAAGAAATGTAAGGCAGTAGAAGAACACAAAAAGAAATTTAAATTAGTCCATAAGAGAGCTGGTGGGGGTGTTCAAATTTAAGATGTTGATGGTGAAAAAGTGCAGCAATCATCTGAGTCTCAGTAAGCAAAGCTACTGGTTTGGTGACACGAAGGTTATTCTGAAGAGCTTTGGGAGGCCTGAGCACTTTGGGGGCCTGAGCACTCCTGGGGAAGAAGAGGAAGAGGAGTGTTCCAGGTGCAGAAAAGTTAAATTCAAAACTTGAAAGGTAATAAACAGCCTTTGGAAAGAGATAGAGATTACAAAGAGCCACAGATCTTCTGCAAGCAGACAGGGAGCATATGGTGAAGGCATAAACAAGCTACAGAGCAAGATTAACCAACATGAGGAAGTATTGCTTCCAAGAGACATGCCATGCTCCTCGAAGTAGAAAAACCCTGGAGGTGTTTTGCATGTCTGAGAAAATGTCTTGCATGTGCCTGTCTGTACAAATAGTCATTCAGCAAAATGAAACTCTATTCTGTAGAGTTATAAAGTAGTTTCGGTTGGAAGGGGACTTTAAAGGTCCTCTACTACAATCCCCTGCAATAAGCAGGGACATCTTCAACTACATCAGGTTGCTCAGAGTCCCGTCCAACCTGACCCTGAATGTTTCCAGGGATGGGGAAAAATACCCGGTGCTTTCCCAGAGAAGTGTTCCCAGTGTAGGGTGAAAGGCAGTTTTGCACTGCCCTGCTCTCTGTTGTGGCCGTGTACTGCTGCATGGAGCTCCAATACAGCTGCTAGTTGATGATTTGGTGTCTTCACCCTGGTTACCACAGCCAAACACATTTCTCTTGGTGTCCTGCTGCTGCAGGCAGCTCATTATGGTTGTTTTTTTCAAAGCCTCATCCCACGTGGTCAGAAAGCTGCTGGTGGTTGTTGAGGGATGAGCATCTTTGTCGAGGGAAAACCTTAAAGACTTCAGACAGAAAAACATCTACTGTGGAAGAGGTGATTTTGGTTTAGGGATGGGATGCAGAGTTGGCCTCAGGCAGACACATTACGTTAACAGGGATCCAGCCAGCCTGTGCAGGTTCTCTTAAAGACTGTGGATAAGAGTAACACAAATGACTTACAAACAAACAAAAGGCAGTGGCCAACAATTAAAATGCCCAACAAACACTGTTGACAGCAATCACTGTCACTTCCAGTCCTCACAAAATGCCTGTGCACACATGTAACAGTGCCAGGGTTGTCCCTGCTTTCAAATAGTCCATAGAGGGTTAGTCTTTCCAGCAAGGGAGTGTTACAGCACAGTTTCATTTGCCTTCCCCAGCCTGAGTGAGGCTGAAGGGTGGTGAAATGCTTCCCAAAGGGGTCATCAGTTTTCTGAGGGAAAAAGTTGTGACTTCGGCATGTGTTTTAATAATCAATGGAAGACCATTATGTCAGGTGTGATGAAACGGGCACCTTATCAGCTGCTTGAACATGTTTGGTCGTCAGTTAGAAAAGTAAAATTTCAACAGCAGAGTTCAGTGAACCTTCCCTTTTTCTTCAGCTGTCTCTGGTTACTTGTGCAAAAATGCAAACCCCATAAAATCATAAATTATTTTGGTTGTACAAATCTGATTGTATTTATCTGCTCTCATTTCCATTAGTTTTCCCATGAATTTCAAAATTTTTCAAGAAGTTACATGCAGCAGTCACTAGGGATGTTTTCATACCGTTAGTTAAGCAGAGGTTTGAGTTCTGTCAAGATCAATTTATACATTAAGCGTCTGACCAAATTTTTGCTCCAAATGGGAAATGCTCTTGAAGTCCAAGATTTAAGGTCGAAAGTATTCCTGCTTATACCAGATCTCACTCCTCCAGTGCTTTTGTCCAACTGAGAAATGGGGGATGAGAGGAGCCATGTGAGTTCTTCAGGGCTCCCATTTCTTTCCCAAGGTACCTCCTTAGTGCACAGTGCCTCTGGGGGCTTTACAAGGTGGTTTGTTCCCAGAACTCCCAGGTCACTTTCCTGAGACTAGTTTTATGCAACAGCCTTATCCCTGATACCCAATGAGCTATTTTTTTACTTAACAGTCCTTTTGTCAGGAAGTTTCTGTCTGCATCTGAAGTTGAGCTTAACAGGTACCTTATACTGGAATTATAACAAGTATACTGATTATAGAAAGATAATAATAAATACCTAATTATTGATATAATATATAATATAGAGATGTAACAAAAAATAACAAGAATTAATAGTGGTAACATTCCCTATTGCTCCTCAGGCACTCCATTCAACACTGAGATGCATTCTACTCCCAAAAAACATAGCTAGCTCTTCATTTAACCGCGGTGGTGTTGGATCAAGGGTTGGACTTGATGATCTCAGAGGTCCTTTCCAACCCATCTGATTCTATGATTCTATGATCTCTCAACAATGGGTACTTACTGACAGGTAAAAGAGGATTTTAGTTTTATCTAGATAGTGTGAGGTATACAGCACAGAAAAGAAATCAGAGATTGATATCTGCACAAAGGCATTGTAAAAAGAAGAAAAGCAGGGCAATTATCCAGGATAAATATGTCACACAGCTGTGCCAAAGCAGGGGGATGTAAGCACACCATAAAAGTTCCATCTGATCAGAACTTCCAACACCCGGTTCTGGTGCTAAAATTACCTTGAATAAGAATCGAATAGATAAAGGAATGGATCATTAGTGTTTGTGATGAGAGACTGGTGTTGCAGAAAGTCTCCATCTAGATCAAAATGACATCATGATTTGTGCTCTCTTTCTGATGGGGTGCTCAGTAAATTTTTACTAAATACATGAAAACAAACACTTCCACCTGTCTCAGACCGTGGACTTATGCCCATGACTGTGAAAATGACAGAATTATTTCCAGTGCAACTTTTTTTCTGGGCATGGATTGGATTTGGGCAGTTTCTTTACGTATTTTTGTAGGTAGGAAGTCCTAAACAGGGAAGGATTGCTTTGCTTTTCTCAGGGACTTGGACAGGCAATTAATGCCTAATCACACTTAGCAATTTGATTCTCCTCAGTAATCAGTCTCCTGCTAAATGATGAAGACCTAATCCATCAGTCATTTTAGATTACTTTACATTCACATTTAAAGATAAAATTTAAAATGGTTATCACCTAATAAAAGAGACTTCTCAGTACTACAAGAATATATCTATCAAATAAAATGCTAGAAAATTGTCACTTCTAGATTTTTTTTTTTTCTATACATAGACAACATCAAATTCTGGGCCTGTTCATATCTTATATCTCTGTTTTTTTCTAAGCTGGGATGATCAGACAGACCATGCTGCAAAGTTGGAAGTTGGATCTGAAATCTTTGGAGGAATATTAGGACTGATATTCTGCTTCCAGCCTTAATCAACATCCTCAGAGATTCAGCAGATAGTATGAAACTGGGGTTTGTAGCTGCATCTTTCAGGAGTCTGTCCCAGTTCTGGCCTCTTTCTGCTGTGAACATCCTTAAAAGATACATCAAACAGCACAACATGAGTTCGAACAACTTTGCTGGTAACCACAATGAATCTGAAATGTACTGATGAAAGGTTCATTAATGTCGCGCAAGATACAGTGTCCTCCTGTTAGCAGAGACCTTTTGAATCACTGAGTGAACAGGTCATCAAAGAGAAATCAGCATGCTAATTGGAATAGCATTCTTAACCTAATTGCAACGGAGGTTAAGTCATCACCTGAGTAGGGTCTTGGATAATGACAATGACACAAATAAAGAAGTAGTAATCGAAGCCACACCTCCCTGTCTGCTGTTGTGGGGAATTGGGATGTGTGGCTCAAGCTGAGACAGACATTGGTACCTCCCTGGAAGTTTCAGCTACAGTGACTCCAGTGGATTTCAGCCAAGGAGTGTGGACAAAACAATTTTCCCTGGGGAGTGACAAACATCATAGTTTGTTCTTGTGGAGATGCTGGTACAGGAACAGTGAAAACTATGGCTCAGACTATTTATTGTGATACTTTTCTAGTGTGCAGAACCACACAGCTGAACCTAGAGAGTTTTCTAAGCCTTGATCATGCTGTCCTTTCTGACACTGGGAGATATTTTGGGGGATAGGGGGTTGGCTATACTCCCTAAAAATAATGAAAGCCACATACAGAAAAGTCCAATGCTTCTGGGCCCCTTGGGAATATTATCCTAGGGTTTTGACCCATCACTACAGAATTTCTACAGCCCCAACCATTCAACAGATGATTTTTCCATCTCTCTAATACATGGACTTCATTTCACTTACCAGGCTGAAATTAATTTCTACTCTTATTTCTAAGTCTGAAATAGAGGTTAGTGATATTGCCTAGGATATAGTAGTGTGAAATACTTTGAAGTGCCTAACAATACTTTCTTCTGGCTGAAAGTGTGCTGACCTTGCACCTCAGTTTTTGAGGCCCTTTCTTCTAAGGCCTTTGAAGGACGTAATTTTGTCCAACACATTTTGTTTAGAGTGGCTAACTCATGTACTGTAACTGTGCCATCATTCCCAGGCATTGTTTGCTTTCTGCCTTTTATTCTGTAGGCATGAGTCATGTCCATGGCCCAGCATCTGACCTTTGTCTGCCTGATACTGCCTCCACTCTGATTTATTGTTACATTTTCAAGAACATATCTTCTCACTTTGTCTCAAGTTTTAACCTTCTCCTGAGTTCTTTTGGGTTTCTCCTCCCATTTTGGAGGACCATTGTGCTCACCCACTGATATTACTGAGGAGTTGGTGGTAAAGCCATTTTGTTGGACTCCATATTTTTTCTCCAAATTCTTGCCTGTCACAATGGCCAAAACACTTTATATTAGGCCACTGATGGATTGATTTTACTATCTTTGTAGCTGACCTTACACATGTTTTGTCTTCACTGCATTCAGCTCTGATAGGCCACTATTCAGACACTTCTACCTGCTAGTATTAGCCACTGAAAATGCTTCATTGATTTGTAAAGCATGGGTTTTTGGTTCTGAATGTAAGCTTCAACTGGTAAAGTCTCTGGAATAGAGTGTTATTAGGCTATAAATGAAATGCTGACATTTGTCCCCCTGTGCAAGTCAGATTGGCATTGGTAACACAGCAGATGTTCTCATTTTGGATCTTTGAAAGCCAAGAAACACAAAAGTAAAAATTAAAACCCCATGTATAAGAAATTAACAACAACAACAAAAACAAAAAGAAGCAGCAGTCAGGCATAAATTTTTCAGAGTGCTGTTTAGTTAACCCCAGTTTTAAAAAAAATCATGAGTTATTACTTTTATGAGATAGAAGGAAGTTGCAGACACTCACCATCCAGTCTCCCACACTGTTGATCAAATAAATTCTGTTTAGGGTAAAAGAAATATGCAATAGATTGCTTCTTCCACAGGGCAGGAAAAAATAAAGTCATCCTTCATCCCTGGTGGCATGGAGAGTTGAATAGGTGGTCCCCACAAGTGTGCAACAACCTTAGTCTAGAAAGGCTATTATTAGGCTGTTGCCAACTAGGCTGATAAGAATCCTAATATAAAGAATTTACAAGGTCCCTGTTTAATTCTCACTTAACACCTACCTTATCCTTGCATTTTTCCTGTTTTGCACCTGGTGTCTTCTAGCTCATCCAACTGACAATCCAGATACTCGCAGGTATAGGTGTGCCGGTCCATGGATAAAACAAGGAATGCATGACACACATGGCTGGAGAGGGGCTATGTAGAAACATATAACATGATGACATATGAGTGTACCTGCACCTGTTGACTCTAATGAGGAAGAACGAGCCTAACACTGTGTCCATCTGGGAAAACACTCGTTAAGTTCAGCAATCCCATCTGGGAACTTGTCTACTTGCTCAGGCTGCCACCATATGGGGTATTATGACTACCAATGGCTCTTTCTAACCAATAGGAACTTAGATACAGCTAAAGTTGCTGTAAATCCCACACAATGATGCTTGCTCTGTTCTCCTTTTCACTTAATTTGCATAAGCCAGTTTAATGGCCTGCTGTGACGTGTCTGAATCTTGGATGGTGAACTTCACCTGCATGACTGCAATATTTGCTCCTAGAGTCAGGTTTTCCAAGGGCCCTAGGAATTTTGACTTAACATGGATGCCTTTCAAGTTAGTTAAACATTTATCTACCCACTTGCTGATGTCTGTTTTTATCAATAACTATTATATATATTATATATATATTTAGAAAATTCTGAATTTCACAGCTTTTAAACAAAATCATATCTGGATTTGATAATATTGAACCCAAAGGGAAGTCAGTGAAAAAAATATCTGGAATGTGATGACTGATGCAGTAGACAGGAAGACCCTGTTTAGAGGATCTGAACCATGCTCATAACACAACTAAAAATGTTGTTAAAATATAAAGATTTCATTCCATACACAAAGCAAAACTGTGTGAATTCAACAGTGCTGGTTTTATCTAACTTTTAAACTCCGCATCTTGAAAAAAAACCCGTTCATTCCCACTATTGAAGACATATCCTCACTCTTTGTGGTCCTGGACATTTCCTCCTCATTTTTATTCTTTTGGGCATGTATGAAAGATTCACTGAGAGCAATTTAATTATGGAGAAAAGTTTTTTCACGCTCTTCATGCAGATGCCCTCCTAATGCTCTCCTCCATGCTTTCCTCCAGACTCTCTTCCTTTGTGAAACTGTGCTAGATCAGTCAGAAACAGGACTGATGACAGGGGGAAATTTAGCGCATTGTATCACATCTCATAGAGCAGGGATTAACCAGCTGAACATTCAGACTTCTCCCAGTGGCACTCAGATGATATCCAAGATGTGGTGATTTGTACAGCTGGTGAAACTCCTCATGTCTCAGTCCATGTCTTTAAGTGAGAGAATACATCATTCAGAAGAAGCATGAAATATTGAGTCCTGAATTCTTGCAGACACTAAAGACTCCAAAATATCTACTTACAAAAGTTGGTGTTGTAGATTAATTCTCGCTCTGGCTATGAGTAAGGTTCAAAATATGATGTGACATTTTCTCAGATTCTTCCTCGAGGGCTAATTGTGTACAAGAAAATTCTTCTTCCTGTCCTTGAATGTTACTGCATCTGCTCAGAACAATTAAAACAGCCATTATGTCCCTACTCCTAGACATAGATGCATTTTATTAATGGAAAAATAATGCTGCATATGGCTATTATTTTATAGGTTTTTTGATAAGAAGATTGATCAGTATTGATTATACAGGTGGCAACATGAAGATATAATATGTTGCAAGAGTGTTGGGAAAAACCCCAAGGCCAGTGTTTCTTTAAGTAAGAACCAAGGAAGTGATGGATGTGATTTATACCACAATTGAAATAAATCACAGTGACTGTTTCAAAGATGTTGAAAACAAAGATGTCTGTCAGCATCCAATATTCATTCTTAACTTATGTGAAAAGGAAAAAAAAACAATCTCCCCAAATTAGAATCTTAATATTTATTGAGTCTATGGAAAGATATCAATAAATAATAACAAAACTGTCTGGAAACCATGAGAACCAAGATACATCTGCAGCGAAAAATAGCTATTGGAGGATGAGAAAAATCTTCCTAAGTTTGCTCAGTGGTACTGTTAACTAGTTACAGGTAAGTAGTGTCAGATTGCCCCAGAAAACTGTGTTATGTTTGCAGAGTTTTTCTTAAGCAAGGCATCTTGGTTTGAGAAAGATTAACTTGCTGGTCTAATACAGTTAATGGACCTGATTGCACTGACCTGCCCATTATAAGGGCAGTTTTCACCTTACAGGAGACTGGAGAAAAGTCTTGAATGGGCCCACTTAGTAGAAAACAAGTAAAGTGCGGGAAGGAGACATTTTTTCTCTCTCTATCCTATGACATGAGTCTTGTCTTGCAAGAATCTGGAGTGCTACTAATAAAAGGTACTTTATGTGTGCTAGTTTCTAGCTGAAAAATCCTCAAGAAAAAAACAGCTGGAAAAAATATCTACAAATGAAGGATTCATAAAATTCCCTCCTGGGACAATTCTTTAGCTGTCTGTGCAGTTAAGCAGAGGTGTTTAGAGAAGTACTGTAACACGCTAATCCCAAAGTAAAACACTCCAAGAACTGTGGGCTATTATTGCAGCTGGTGAAATGATGGGTGAAGAACAGAAACTGAGATATCCCTTTCATTATGATTAATAAAAATGGCACACCAAGCTGCTTCCAGAACCCATATTGCTTTTTCTTTTTCAGAAAATAGCATAATGCCTATTATTCAGATTTCTTGTCTCATCCTGAGTGGTGTTTTGTTCTTGAACCCTTTGGAATAATAACAGAAAATGGAGAAAGTGGAATCCCATAATAGCACTAACTAGCAATAACCTCTATAACCAGCCACCACAGGCACTGAAACCCTTTTAATTGCTAACTAGAAAAAGTAGCTTTGCCCTTTTGAATCAATGAGATACTTGTGCAGGGTGTCTGCAGTACATTACTTCATAGACTCTGGGACAGAAGGATGAGAGAAGAATGAAAATTGAAAGTAGATGGAAAATCTGTTGACTGGTTTTGAAATATAGCTGCCTGACCATTCTCTTTTATTTAGACAAAACAGCTTGTAAGCAGAATTCCCATCACTGAGACATTATTGTTGCCAGCTAAAGCTCTGCTCACTGCAGATGCACCTTCTGTGCATTGCATTTCAAACCCTTTCAGGGATGGCTGAAGCGTATCTGTTCTCTTGTCTGTTTGAGAGATTTTCTGAAAGATTTTCTGCCAAAAAAAAACATCCAAACAGCCCACCAAGGAGAACAGCCCCAACCTGAAAATACTGCATGCATCCCACTATTTAGCTTTGAGCTGTAGTGAAGCTTACAGCCTGTTGGAAGGCACAGAGATCTGATGGAAGACAATGGGGAGCACACTTTAAAAGGGTCCATTAAACATAACATGCAACATTAATTTTTTACCTGCAGAAGGTGTGAGCTGAAGGTGTTTGGAAGTTGGAGGAGGAAATGTGAATGGTTCAAAAAAAAAGCTGGTTTTATTTTAGTGGACATCTGTTCAGTTTTACCTGGATATCCTTACTCACTGTGGGGAATTTTAAATCTTAACTTTAGAGCTAATATTGAGAGAGGCACAACAGACCCAATTTCAAATAAATTATGCAAAGCTTGATTGTCTAAAAAATTATTAGCATGAGTTTCAGTTGCAAACATATTCATGTATTAATTCCTCTAATTAAATGCTTTGAATGATTTCTATATTGTTGGATTATTATACTCACAGTAAATATTTACATTTTTGGAAGTCTTCAAAGATGATAGGAGGACTAAACTGAAGTTTCCAGTGTTGTTAGGCTGAAATACTTAAAAAAAAAAAGATGGCTAGAACAGGAAGTTCGGACCTAATTCAGTGTCCAGACAGTGGAAAAACATAGTCCTGTTAAATATTCTTTCCTATTTAGTCTTTTCTAATCAACAGTTACACAGAAACATTTAAAGTTGGATTTTCTAGAGCATAGAAACCCAAAGTTTCAAGATTTTTTAATCAACCGTAATTTTCTATTTAAAAATAAATTAAAATAACCCTTACACACAGATTAGGTTAGGAAAAAGGAATTTCAGCACCAGATATGAACCAAAATAGATCAAAAATAGAAAGGAATTTCCAAAACAGTTTTTTTCATCATTGTACCTCCTTTTCTTAGTGAGTTCCTGAAGTATTATTACACTAATTCCAGAGTTGATATACAGTCTAAAGAATGAAGAGACTTGATGGCAATTACTTAACTTGTCACCGATCAATTAAGGTTTCCCAAAGCAATGGCACTGGTCCTCGATGAGTCTAACACTGGGCAAGGACATTTGAGAAATTCAGGTTCTCTTTGCATCCAAGCCAGTATCCTGCTGTGTATCAATTACTGTCTCCTTTCTTGGTTATATAAATGTCAGTATTTGCCTGTATAAATTTACACACATTCAAGGAAGGATATTTTATCATTTCCTACGTCTGTTACCCCAAACAGTTCACATTCATTGGGATTGTCAGCTGATATTATTCCAGTTTCAGGAATTGGTATCAGAGTTCTGTATTCTTGAAGCTGTTGCTCTTGGAAAGGAGAGGAAGCCTTCTTTCCCAGCTTAATGGATTGAACTGTCTCTCAAAACCTTATATGATATATCATTGCTAGCACTGTCTCCAAGACACTAATAAAAAGAAGACTCAATAGTATTGGCATGATAAAGTGAAAGCTATTAATAAAGAAAAGCAAGTCCATCATACTCATTAAATTTAAGGGTAAGGAAAAGAATACAGTGTGTGTGTGCAATGGGGCTGGGGAATTATATTACAAGGCCAATCAATTTCCTTGTGGAGTTTTTGTTGTTGCTGTTGTTAGTGAGTAATTAATATAAATAATGCTGACTGTATTTAAATATTGAGGATACTAGGGAAAAAAGTGTAGAAGGTGGCAAGCAGATGGATCATTTAATTTATTCCCCAATTACAGCTGACATGTTGGGTATAGAAATGTGTGCGTCATCTATTATTTTTTATGGTCCATTTTACAGCTGTGTTTATTGTTATAATAAATAAATACATTATCTCATTAGGCTGATATTGTAAAAAGCTTATAATATAACAAACACCCTCCTCTTTCAGCACTTCCCCCCTGTATCAGGGTGTTACAGTCAAAGAGGAAGGATGTATTTATACCTTATGAAGAATAGGGTAGATCTCACACAGCTTGTAAAAGTACAGAGACATGCAGTGAAATCAACTCTCTCAAGTCACGATAAATAAATCTGATTCTTTTTAGTAGAGGTAATGGGGATAGTCCTGCTGTATCTTTTCCCTGTTTGACAGAGCAGAAACTATACCACTCGCCCTCACTCTCCAGGCAGTAAATATACATTGCAGATAAATGTCAGATTGGCAATAAAGTTCATTGTATTTAAGTTTCAGACTGTCCCATAAAATGGCAATTTGATGGGGAAAAACAACTGACTCTTAAAGTATTTAAAATTCAAAAGCACTCTTTCTGAGACTGAGCATGGGAAGGACTTGTGCCATTCAGTTGGATCCAGTGGGAGGGTGGGCACAGTCCCCTGCCTGGGGTAGCTGACCTTGGGGTGACACAACAGCAGAGATCTGCTCTCTTGCTCCTCAGAAACTCAGAAATTTGGTAATTGCTTTGGGGGAGGCGAGGGCAGTAGAATCAAATGGTTGCTGTCACTGTGCCCCTACCTACCTACAGAAAGAGCAAGTCTGACTCTCCAAGCCTCCCCGAGCCAAGTAACATGTACCTGTCTCAGTGCAAACCATTCCCAAATCTGCCATCCTGTGGCAGAAATTATTGGCTGTTAAACACTTCTGGTTTTAGGGGCCAGGGTTCAGTTTTGTGCTTCCTGCTGAGAGGCCCTTCACAGATCAGGATCAGGAGTGACCTGGGGCTCACATGTATCTTCTCCCTGTGCATAGCAGGAATCACAGCGTCCAAGCTGGGAAGTCATCAGTACAACTGGCTCCAGTGAGCTCCTGGTGTTGCTGGGTGGTGGAGGCTGTCCTCTCACACTTTTAAGATCTATGGACAAGTTGTACCCAGGCAGGCTGGCATCTTCTACAGATGACGTTCTCAATGTTTAGCCAGGGAGATGGCACAGGAAACCTGCCAGCTGCTGCCCAGAACACAGAATCAATAGTTCTAAGGGAGGTGCCAATTGTCCCCCACCCAGTGCAACAACAGGTCTTGCAACTTTATTAACTCTTTCACTGACCTCAAGCTCTGAAAGTAAGTAGTACATCAACTCAAGCAATATTGGCATCTCAAATAGCCTGGGCTTGCTTTATGTGTGGAGTAAGACTATAGGTAAAAATGATATGCCAACATAATTTCTCACTGTTTATGCCAATATACTTGTCACTTTGTATTGTCTATTGCCTTCCTTAGAGCAATTGAGAAAAAAGTTAATTCCTAGCTTTCATTATTTTAAAAGAAGATCACTTGGTCTTTGCTCTTCCCTCCAGAATAAAGCCCTCAGATATCCAGGCAATGATTATTTTCATTATTTTGAGCCAGGTTGGATAGTCTCTCTCTTGAGTAATTCAACTCTCCTCTTGTAGAACCATAACTACACCAAGTGCCGCATGCAGCACGTTTTCAAAAGAGTGGGGATCTTTTCTTCTGCATGGAGAAGCAGCAGTTCCAGAACAAGAAGTTTTTGCTTTAGAAGCTCATGAAAGTTCAGTGCTCTGAGTTTTGAAAGCAACTGTGCTTGCTGGTTACACAGCAGAACAGATAAGGCTGAGCTCTACCTCTTGTGACTGTGGTGAAAATCCAGCCTTGTGCTGGTGACCAAATCAAAAGTTGTATTATCAGCTGATATGCTGGGTATGTTCATCTGAGGACAGCAGTTTAATCATCTGAAGAAAAGCAATAGGAATGCTGTTTTCCAAGAGGTGTTTTCTCTTGGTTTGCTTAACTGAGAACTGGGTGAAGATGGCTCTGAGCAGTCATGACAGGAACTACAGGTGAAACGACCTGCCCAAGGCCACCAAAGAAGAAGAGCCCTGGGTCTGAGACCCAAATCAGTTCTCCTGCTCTGGTCAGACAGGATGCCAGTCTCCAAGGATAACAAAAATAGTTGAGCAGTAAGAGGGGAGGTTTGTCAGCTGTTGCATTTCAGCCTGGAAGCAAGCAGCCCCCTCATCACTTCTCCCATTCCCTACAGACATGACTCTTCATGATGAAGCATGTTGATACATGTGCTATTTTTTCAAATTCCATTTAAAGAGACAATGACAGCTTGAACTTTGGATGAGAGGTCATCAGCTTGGGGAAAAAAAAAAAAACACAAAAAATCCCCCCCCAAACAACAACAACAACAAAAAAGTTTAAGAAAGGCTGTTTTAAGCAGCATTAGTTCCTAATTGCATAGCACGCTCATCAGCTTAATCCTCTGAAGTGTCACAAGAACAGAGCTTCTCCAGTAAGCAGAGGAACAGCATGTACAAGCAATTTCACATTATGCACCTTCCTGATGGATCCATAGTCTCAGCCTCTTAGGTCTGCTGCTGATATACATCAAGCTTCTCATCTGATGTATTATGTATACCATTGAACTCCTGCCCAAAGAAGATTTTTTGTGGAAGAAGGACAATATCTTCAGGAGATAAAAAAGAGCTGGGTTATTATTTTAAAAATATTGTCTAGAATTCAGTCAGAAGAATGTTGGGGGAGAGAACACAGGACAAATTTTCAGCCACTGATCTTTGACATTAACATATCTGTAATGCATATAAAACTTCATCACTTGAGGTAAGAGAGTTATCTAAAGAAGGGTAGGAAGAGTGTTTCTCCACCAAAAATATGTTCTGCTAGTTATATCCACACGGTGCCTATTCAAAGGGAGGATGGAGGTATACTGAATTATACTCAGACAGTGTGATCTGGGTAAAGAAAACAGGCCTGTGTCTCACAAAGTAAATCAAATCTGAATTGCTGTTACTGTAGGAACAAATACCTCAGCTTTACTATGCTACCTACAATCTGCTGGAGGGCTATTACCCATCCTGTTATCTATGGCTTCCTCCTGCTTGGTTGTATTGCTATTCACAGCTTAATATTTATCCACACAGCTATTTCCCTCAGTTGTTCCCAGCTATAATTAGAGTAGAGATTTAGCAATGCACTTTTCCCTATTTACTTGTAAGATGTGGATGAGGACTTGGTGGTTCTCTTAATCAATACATCTCTCTACAGCTACTTCCGCAGGCTTTTAAAGAATTGCCAGCTCAGGACAATGCTGATGTCTCCAGTGACGTGCAAACAGGCGGAGGTGTAAATAAATAGCTGTTGCAGCTGTGCAGGTGCTTCTCTGCTCTGCAGCAAGAATGTGGATTAAGCAGCCTGGCTTTGAGCAGGCACTAGCACAGTAAGATAACTCTTTAGCCTGTGCTAGAATCCCTGAGGCAGCAGGATCATGCACCTAGGCACCTTGTTGGTGTTCATACTGTGCTGAGCATTAGCGTGCCTGGACCAACATGCCACATTTCTACTGAAAGAGGCCAGAAAGTGTTTGCTTCTGTTTTAAATAGTGTTAAATGCTGTGGGACAGAGTAGCAAAATAAATCTGTTTTCCTTGTGCAGTCTAAGGTTTTTAACAAACTTTGGAGAAGTATGAATTATGTTTGTAGAGATGTAAAGTTATACTGTGGAATTGTGTATTGCTCATTATTCTGTCTTCCTTCTGGAAACATTTGGCCTTTCTACTTAAATATAATGTTTTATTAAATCAAGTTATATTTTTGGGTGGGGGGAATGAGCTTAAGGAACATGGGAAAGTGAAATGTCATCATACTATTAGCAAGGATTCAAGAGGCTGTTCCTCTAAATTTGATTCAGGTTCTCATTGGATTTGCTCAGGCCACAGAAGAAAGCTTCCAAACAAGAAGGATTTGGGTTCTCAGGGCTGAAACCAAACTTTACTAACAAACCATGAATGGTGGACTCTGAGTCTACTGTTTTTCAGATCTACTGTTTCCCAAGCACGGGCACAATTCCCTGGCTACATAGACCCCCATGGCCTGCAGGTTTTGACAAGATCTTACATGTGTGCCTAAGCTACAAGGGGAGAGATGAGGGACCTGAGCTTGTTACAACCAGGCAACTTTGGTTTACTGTCAGTGGCAGTTCATTCACACAACTCTGTTTCATTTGGGGAATGGCAGGTGGCTGGACCATGTTTTGTCTTAAAGAGCTGGCTAAGAACTGGGTTTCAATTTCATCAAGGTGACTGCAACAAAATTACGTGGATAAAAGAAAAAAAAAAAAAAAAGCATCAATCCCTGCCTTACTCTTTTCTCCCCTGAGATGGATTAGATTCAGAAGTCCAGTCTATCTAGTGCTACACCTTCATTTAAGAAGAGCAGACCTTTGTCCCTTCCATCCTGGGAGGTGCCACTTGGTATTTAATATCTGACACCTATCTTTACACAGGGCATCTGTGTGTTCAGTCAAATCATTCTCCTACTCCTCTTCCGGAATCCAGAGGCGAAGGTCGCATGGGGCAGGGGGTGGTGATCTCTGTTACTAGTGTAAGGAGGGAGCAGATCTGTTCTGCTCAGCCATATTGTGCAGCATTTTGTTGTCAGGCTCAAACCTCATGAACCTTTCAGGGATTAAAATTGATGAGATTCTCTGCTGCCACCAGGCTCTTCAGAGTACACGATTTTCCTGAGCTGCAGTCACTCAGAGTGGGAATTGCAGTCAGAAGGTCAGAAAGCTGTTAAGAAAAGAAAGTCTCTATTGCTGTTTTCCCTTATTTGAGGTATAAAATGGATACAAACAGTTAGAGGTTTGATGAAGATTTCCTGTACCCCAGCAGCAATACAGATCATAGAATTAATCCAATGAAATTTTCATATTGAAATGTGAGAGAAGAAAGGACTCTTCCAGTGCTTTTGACTTTTTTTTGTTGTAGGGAAACACACTTTTAAGAGGCTTACGTTAAGAGCCAGTGTGTGATGTTGTTCACAGCCTTAAGCTGCACTGTACTGATCAGTGTAGATAGAAACTCAGGATGCAACTCCCTTGTCTCAATAAACTTGTCTGATTAATTTCCCCTACTGGTATTAATATATCAGCTGCACTATCTCTGTTCGAGAGGCATTTGCATCACAAAGGAATTATTTTAACTCTGCCTGTATAATTTCAAGTGTTGGTGGCTCACAGACATTCCCTGTCCAAGTTGTTGTCCCAGACTTAAACTTCACAGAGGAATGAGCTCCTGTCCTTGTTATCTGCATCAGTATTTCTATTTTTTTTCTCTTTGTTCATGCAGTCTAGATTTGTCTGAAACCTATGGTGAACGTGATGCTAATCTTCATCCTGTTGAGTTTACGTTCAAGAGAAGTGAGGTCCCCTAATAGATGATATAATTTAGGCAGAGAAGAGGAACTAGGGCTTGCCTGCAGAGCCATCTTAACCCCTGCTTGCGATGAGATTCTACCTGTTTCCAAAAGAGGTTAAAAACCCAACCAGGAGGCAGTAGAAATATGCAGAAAAATCATAACAATATACAAGAACTTTTACTAGTGACTTTATGAGCAATTGTTGCCCTGCACCTGGAAACCCCAAATATTCAAATCTTCCCTTATTTCTGTCCCATATAACATGCATGTTTTGTCAATTTGTGTTGCAGGGCCTCAGGGGTATTTTGAACAAGTGATTTGTGCTTTAAGTGAAGGAAGTGGTGTTTCCTTTCAGTTTACTGTGTTCCCTATGTGCTGGGACAGGGAGGTAAGCAAGGAAAAGACATGGAGAGGAGATGTTCAGATATTGATGGCTCTGGGCAAAGTGTGAGCATGAAAAAGATGGGAAGAAAATTTAGAGTTGTGAAACAGGTGGAGAAAAAAAAAAAGACAGCCTGGTCTGCATTATTTGAGTGAGTGTTCCTCTCTCCTGGCTTTTTATATGCTTTCAAAAAGCAAGCAAATTGAAGCATTTTTCCAGTCTGAAATCAGACCTGTTGCCCTCTCTTTGGTGTGATTTCAATCTCATTTCTTCCTAGATGTGAGGTTACTCAAAGTAGACTGTGGATTTCCAAAAAGGTATTTTCAACATTGTTTTTCTTCATGCATAAAACATCCATTGCATGTTTAATTTCCACTGAAATAAAGTCACATGAGCAAGAGCCCATATAATGCCTTGTTTTACCTTCTCCTAATTAATTTCAGAGAGCCAGATACAGCTGCGTTCTTTCATCTCATCCTCTTTTCTGGCCTCCAGGCCTATTGAGGCAGCAACTGTTTTCTTTGTTAGCACTCACCAGAGCCTAATTCTAGGTAATTTTTGTAAATATTTTTCCAATACAACTGCACTAATTTTATATGCTTCAGAGCCTATTTGCAAGTAATTTAATCATGTACCTATTTTTTTCTAACCAGAGATTGTCATGTTCTCTCCCTGGTTAAATGATGCCCAAAACTTGCTGCCATTTTGATATATTTAAGACAAGTTTGTTTCTACTAAAACTATAGTTTTCCACTATAACTATTGTTTCTATAGTTTGTAATTTCTGTGTTTCTGAAAGCAAGTCTTTCACTTAAAAGCATCAACAGAGGGAGAGAGAACATACAGAAAGAAAATATTTTTCCCATAATATGGGGCAGCAAGTACTTCGGAAAGATTGAGGTATCATTCTCTATTCAACCACTGGGAATTGTGCCGAGATGTCCAAGTGATAGCTGAGCTGATGTGGATGAGAACTAACAAACTCATTTCACACAAGCAGAGCATGAAAATAACCATTACACAATAGCCAGGTCAATAGAAACTGATGACCAAGGTCTCTGGCGAGCACTTCTTTGGGCAGAGGAACCTTACCCGTGGTGGAGAGGGGGTTTGCCTGAGCTTTGCCACCACTGCAGAAATGCAGTGTCTATTTCTGCTTGCAGTTCCCCATCCATCTCTGCTCCAAATAAATGCTGTTGCTTTTAGTGTTCTAATACAAGTAACACTAAACAGAAATACCCTGTGCTTCATTGTTATGTGTGTTTTATAAATGTTACAATGTTATTTCTGTTCATTAACGCGGGGTGAAATGTCAGCATTTTCCACCGGTACTGGCGCTGATAACAGCACAACATTTATTCCCTCCCCCACCCCGTATAAAACACAAAACCATCGTTTTTTATTGACCACAGGAGAAAACAAAGGGGAGGGGCGGTGTCTGTGAGGCTCTTTTGTTGTGCTTTTTTTTACTGCTAAATAGCTTTCTGTTTGTAGAAGTCCATTTTTTGTGTATAAACAGAAGGGGTTTTCTTTCTCTGATATCTAAACATCGCATAACTCAGCACTTGAAGACCTGCATTGCATAGCCCTCATTGTCAGAAGAGTAATTAAAATGAGAGCTGTACTACAGTGGTCATGGGGACATCGGGGGATGTCCCTGATGTCTAGCATTACAACAAGCATTATGATTAACTTAGTACATTTGGCCCAATTTAATACTTACATGCTGCAAGCCACGGAGATTTCAGTGAAACTTTTGAGACATGTTTTCTTCTCTTCTGCTTTAAAGCCTATAGTGAGAAGCTGCTTTGTATTATTTGCATTTCCATCTAGACTGGAAGAGTGCCTGTTGGATAGCATGGAAAATGCAGTGATTAAAAAGACCCAGCAACTGAACCAAAATCCAAGCTCTGACAGGCATAAGTCTCCCTTCAAAGACTGCCAACAACCCAGAACTAAAGTACTGTCTGAATAACTTGCGCTCAGAGCATTTGAGAACCTAATCTCTGCCTACATTTTGTAGAAAGAACCAAGCACTAAAGAAAGGAAAAGACTTCCAGATTAGAAGCTTACACAAATAAAGCAACAAAGGGAGTTTCTGCAACTAAAATTTCATTGTGAAATCACAGGAATTTCTCACAGTCTAGACAGCCCCTAACAGAAACCCCCTGTGCTTCCCAGGCAGCCTTTCTGGGTGCTCTAAAGTGCACCTTCATCCTTAGCTCAACCTACCCTAGAAAATAAGCTGATTCAATTTTTCTCCTATTTATAGTCTTTCTGGCTATATTAACTCTCTTCAGCTGGTTACAGTGAGTAATGTATTTCTTCTTCTTAGCTGGATATTGTAGTAAAAGTAATACCTGCTTGGTCTCGTGAGTCTGGTAATGATGTTCTTACTAAGCCGTTGCATGCAAAATATATCAGAAACAGTATGTATTATTTGGCATGGCTGTTTGTGTTTATATTGTTATTGCTATTACCTCCTTTTGGCACAGAAAGCTTATGTGAGAGCTCCTCAGTGGCTGTTTCTGCAGAAGGAGCTCATTGCAGAATCGGGAGTAAAAGATGTTGCTGGGGTTGTGTAGGGGGAGAGATGGGGGCAGTGTTGGGAGGGGAACTCAGTGCTTTGGTCAGACTTAAGTGTTGTGAGAAGAGAGTGTGGCAACACCTTGTATGCGAGTGTGGTAGCAGGAATGTGGACTTTAAGTGATGATATGATCATCTGATCATATAACACTTCTTCACAGGCAAAGCAGACCTCACCCTGCTGCTGCAGAGAATTATCGAGTGTCTTGGCAACCCCTTGCTCGCACTGGTCTGATTTTCCCTGTGGTGCCTGCCTCAGCAGCCACCTTTGCTATGCTAATAGCAGCAGGGACCAGTGACACACACGATTAGAAGGAGCATTTTGGTGTGTGCGACTCTGCCAACCGCTTTCTCAGCCTGAGCTCAAAGCATTGCACGCCAAGCTGGGGCTGCTGCTGTCTGAATATGCAAAAGTTTAGCTTCAAGCCATTGTAAGGTTTATAATTGCTTGTTGCATTAAGTCAGATGCTACCATGGAGCATGCTGCATGTTACCCTGATTTTATTTAAATAAAAAAATGAAATGACAAATTAAAGTGAAGGGGATTATCATGACTCGGGGTTAAACATAAACAGTAGGATTCAGAGAGCTCCTGAAGAACAGAACTTCTCTTTCAATAAAATCTCTCCATTTATAAAACACATAAAAAGAAAAGGAGAAAATATCTATACCCTGTATCAGGAAAATTACCTTTGGTAATAATATACCAATAAATGGTATATTTCTCAAGAGTTTCTATGAGGCACTAGTAGCTCCCCCAGAAACAGAGGCATTGTTTTTATGTTAATGGTAACTGAAATAAAGACAGAGGGAGGGAAAATGGAAAATGATCTGCCATGTAATCTGGGCTAGTTTGGAATAAGTATCTGTTCTTTATTGAAAGTTTTCTGCTGGCTAGCAGCAACTCTTTAACGGAAATATTTGTTCTTTGTTACTCGGTGATAATCATTGCCAAATGCAGGAGTGCTGTGGAAGGCGAAAGATTTGGTTTATTTCATTTTCATCTCTTGATTTTTGTTGCTTTCTTCTCTCTCCAGGAACCTAAATAATGATAATAACAAACTCAGGAAAAACTCTTAGGTAACACAAATTAAATGCAGGACATGTATTTTTATAAATGAGAGCTCAAATGCCACACTGGTAAAATTAGAAAGGTACGTGTGAGTCCTGAGTTCCCCTGAGCTGGAGGAGAAGGCTTAGGGAATTTGATTTTTGAGTACTGCTCAGAGAAAAAACTGCAATGGAAACCTCTGTTTTCANTGGCTGATGTGGACTTCTTCCCTGTTAGAATAATGCCATGTTGTATGCAAGTCCATTTGTGGCCTGAGTACCTATCTAAGACATTTTATCANTTATTTGGCATGGCTGTTTGTGTTTATATTGTTATTGCTATTACCTCCTTTTGGCACAGAAAGCTTATGTGAGAGCTCCTCAGTGGCTGTTTCTGCAGAAGGAGCTCATTGCAGAATCGGGAGTAAAAGATGTTGCTGGGGTTGTGTAGGGGGAGAGATGGGGGCAGTGTTGGGAGGGGAACTCAGTGCTTTGGTCAGACTTAAGTGTTGTGAGAAGAGAGTGTGGCAACACCTTGTATGCGAGTGTGGTAGCAGGAATGTGGACTTTAAGTGATGATATGATCATCTGATCATATAACACTTCTTCACAGGCAAAGCAGACCTCACCCTGCTGCTGCAGAGAATTATCGAGTGTCTTGGCAACCCCTTGCTCGCACTGGTCTGATTTTCCCTGTGGTGCCTGCCTCAGCAGCCACCTTTGCTATGCTAATAGCAGCAGGGACCAGTGACACACACGATTAGAAGGAGCATTTTGGTGTGTGCGACTCTGCCAACCGCTTTCTCAGCCTGAGCTCAAAGCATTGCACGCCAAGCTGGGGCTGCTGCTGTCTGAATATGCAAAAGTTTAGCTTCAAGCCATTGTAAGGTTTATAATTGCTTGTTGCATTAAGTCAGATGCTACCATGGAGCATGCTGCATGTTACCCTGATTTTATTTAAATAAAAAAATGAAATGACAAATTAAAGTGAAGGGGATTATCATGACTCGGGGTTAAACATAAACAGTAGGATTCAGAGAGCTCCTGAAGAACAGAACTTCTCTTTCAATAAAATCTCTCCATTTATAAAACACATAAAAAGAAAAGGAGAAAATATCTATACCCTGTATCAGGAAAATTACCTTTGGTAATAATATACCAATAAATGGTATATTTCTCAAGAGTTTCTATGAGGCACTAGTAGCTCCCCCAGAAACAGAGGCATTGTTTTTATGTTAATGGTAACTGAAATAAAGACAGAGGGAGGGAAAATGGAAAATGATCTGCCATGTAATCTGGGCTAGTTTGGAATAAGTATCTGTTCTTTATTGAAAGTTTTCTGCTGGCTAGCAGCAACTCTTTAACGGAAATATTTGTTCTTTGTTACTCGGTGATAATCATTGCCAAATGCAGGAGTGCTGTGGAAGGCGAAAGATTTGGTTTATTTCATTTTCATCTCTTGATTTTTGTTGCTTTCTTCTCTCTCCAGGAACCTAAATAATGATAATAACAAACTCAGGAAAAACTCTTAGGTAACACAAATTAAATGCAGGACATGTATTTTTATAAATGAGAGCTCAAATGCCACACTGGTAAAATTAGAAAGGTACGTGTGAGTCCTGAGTTCCCCTGAGCTGGAGGAGAAGGCTTAGGGAATTTGATTTTTGAGTACTGCTCAGAGAAAAAACTGCAATGGAAACCTCTGTTTTCATTAAAAACACAAGCAAAAAAAAAAAAAACCCCTCCAAAACATTTCTCAAAGCATGATTACAAGGCTTTAACTTTGACCCTTATTTCAGTTTTAATGCTCTTAGGACAAGAATAAATGAAGTGTGTTTCAACTAAAAACTTCTGGCTTGGCCATGGCAGGGTGCAATCTGCAAGCAAACGTCTGATGAAATTGTTTGTTTGGAGCCAGCACCACCCTCTGCAACAGCAGAACAAGAGAGCAAGAGAAATGGAAAGGGAATAAAATTATTCCTAAAGATGCATAACAATGTGGGGGGCATACTCAGTGTTTAAATTTGTGCCCAATGAAGCACTTTCACCAAAGGTAGACCAATCAGAAGGCTGATGTGGACTTCTTCCCTGTTAGAATAATGCCATGTTGTATGCAAGTCCATTTGTGGCCTGAGTACCTATCTAAGACATTTTATCAAAGGAATGACTTTTTTTTTTTTTTTTTTAATGTAAAGGAAGACCACAGCGCTCACAGGGCTGGATTTTGCAGTCTGTTCTAATATTCCCTACGTTCTCTGTGATGTACCAGCTCTGAGTAGAGGTAAATAGACAGCTGCCTTGTGCAGCAGACTGTTGCGGGCAGCAAATAAGCCAGGCTCATATCTCGGAAAAGGGTATAAAGTAAGAGTATTGGTCAAATGTGTTTGTGCTTGAGGGGAAAAAATTGTGCATTTTGTTTGGTCCTATGCTCAAAACCTTGAGGACCTTGGCAAAGAGTGTCCTCGGAAAACAGTGATGTTGGGAGACTGAGGTTTACAAATGGAGGCTTGTTCACTGGTGTTTTTAACTATGACATTGCCCAAAATTCACTGCAGCATCTCTCACTATAAGTTAATGAAGCATTTCTATGGATTCCCTGAGATTCGTCATAAGATAGTTGCCAGGAGTGGTTACAGCTGCAGATTTAATCGTCTGCTTCTGTATCGTAATGCAAATGCTGACAGCCTGTGGAGCAGGTGAGCTCATCATTTATCTGCAGGAAAGTTCACTTGCAGTCAGTGTGCTTATAAATCTTCACCTCCTGAACAGCTTTACAAGTGTTTCTGAAATATTCAAAACATTTTTTATCCAGTATGCTCTTCTGCTGTATTATTTAGATACCAGATTCAAACCGGTGGACCTGTCCCAGGTGACTATTTGTATTTTGCTTTCTATGCCTGATGTAAAACATCCACAGAGTTCATTAGAAGAAAATGTTAGATAATTTTCTTAAAGACAGATATTCCAGGGTCTTTCTGGTAATATTTTCTCTGGATATGATCTGAGTATTTGGAATATGGGATTGACTTGGAGAGGTAAACAGCATTTTGAACACTTTTCTGAACCATCTGAATTTTTAAGTCTCATCTTTTTAACTAGAAGAAATTGGGTTCTTAAATTCTCTCTGAAAATATCAGAAGCCACTGGATTTGAATGGAGCATACAACAGCATCACGCAGCACTACCACCCAGACCTGGTGAGGAGCTTAGTTCTCTAATCCACATTTCTGTAAGAAGAGCTCTAAATAAACTGTGTTTGTCTGAAAAGGGATGAAAACTACACAGAGAAAGGAAGGTTCTTTTCTGAAGCATGCTGTAAATAGGAAGGACCCTTGTGTAAGTCTTTGGAAAGGAATGGGTTATGTTGAATAACTCAGAGTCAACAACTCTGTTGCTCACTTTGCAGTTCTTACACCTAGCTCTGAAGATGTAAATTCTTTGTGTCTGTCATCAGCAGCTTTTGTTTGAACCCAGATGAAATACTGTAAAGTTTTCAAAACAAGTTTTGTATTTTATCTTGATAAAAGACATTCTCCCATCCTCACAAGTTCAGAAATAGCCTCCCTTTTTCTGCTCAAAGCCATATGTTGCTGACAGCCCTACCTGATTATGTGATTCGCTTTCTAGATCCTTTTCTTTTTTGGAAATAAAAAGATTTCCTTGACTGAAGTAAAAAATAGGTTATTTCCCCCATTGACAAAGAGAATACTTTGTCTGTAAAGCTTAAATAAACAGAAACTGATGTCAGATCTACACTCAGCTTGCATTTCTACTCTCAACACTAAGATGTCTTTGCATTGAATTTTGATTAAGTTGGCAGTGGAATAATTTCAACATTTGTAATTTTTCCAGTGCTTTTCAGTGTGTTAGCAGTAATACTTAGGCTGCAGTAATACTTCTTAGGCTGTACTTCCTGGGAGTGATGATTCCCTGTAAATGAGCTCATTGCAGTATCTGTCCTGTCCTTTTAGCAAAGAGGAGATAAAATCCTGATATCTGGATATGAATCAAAGTCCTTATATAGACTGTGCTGGCTGCACATACATTTATGACAGGTTTATTTCCCCTCTGTCTGTCTACCACCTGCAGATGTGGGCTGTGCAGGCCTGTTCAGAATGGCAGTAAATGTCTTCTCTCGTTTTTCTCTATTTCCCTGCTCTTGGGTCTAAAGAGGAAATAAAACAATGGAGAAGTCATCTGCTAGTATTTCTTAATTGGGTGGAATCAGAAGCTATCTGCGGTTGTTGCAGTAAAGCCTGGATTCTTTCATTTTCTAGATCACCAGAACCTTTCTATGTCAATTTTCCAGGTTGATTGTTATTAGATTTCAGCCAAACAATTCAGGAGAGTCCATCTAATAGGGCATCTGGAAAACTAAAGGAGTGGTTCCTTTCTGTACTGAAGGAAAGCAGAAACATTTCATATTTTTTGTCAAGTGGAAGCACTCTTCCAAATGTTGGGGTTTTTTTTTTGATCTGATGGGAAATGTAATTTGCCTTTGTTTTATTGCATTTTAAATCAAGCAATTTGTCTTATTGATGCAAAATATTTTGACTGCCTCAGAATTACATGCTTCAACTACATTTTCACCAAAAGTTTCAACAAAATTAACTTGCTTCTGACATGCTGAGCAGGCTTTTTATCTGGGGGAACTCTTCTGTCAGGATGATTCTGCTCAGCAATAAATTCCAGGTTAAGATTTCTTCTTGGTTGCTCACAAAAAAAACTGTACCCTCTCCAGGTCAGAGACTGTTTCCTCTTGATTCTTAAAATGCCTTTGGACAGAGAATAACTCCTGACCTGTAGCTCCAGGGTGGGAGGAATAAATAATAATGGAAGAATAAGAAATGATTTTGTCAATACTTCAGTTCATCTGGAATTTTGGACGCTGAGTAGTCTCACTGGAAAATCAGTGACCTGTGGGTCAATATCGATATTTTGGAGGTGCTCCCACCAAATCATAGCTACCTGACTGCAATGTCTTAATAATTGTGAGCATATTCTTTTCCTCTGACGTTTTCTGTAAGTGGTTATAATACATGTCTGTTCAGGAATAACATGTGTCTTATTGAGAGGGATAATGATGTGTCTTCAAATAAAAACATTACCAGCTCTATTTTTGCCAAAACAGTTCGAACCAGTTCTATCTCCTCCCCGTAAATATTTTGAAGTACTCTTACATTACCCTAACTTATGGATAGGATTCAAATGATGGCTATTGAAATGAAGAGTATTTTTCTTTCTTATAAACATGTTCCAAACAATTCTGTGTTCAGTGGAGCAGCATCGAAGTCTGGGACTAAGACCTAGAAACTAAAATAACAGAAAGAGAAACTGAAATTGAAAACTATGAAAATCCATGCAACTTTAAATTAGGAAGGTCATCAGAAAGTGAAAGATATCATTCTAGTTTTGTATTCAACCACGAGTGGAGTGAGAAAACACAGTGAGCATCATAAATGGGTGATAGAGTTTAAAAAATCCCCAAACCAAAAACTCAACCTTCTCCCCGTGCTCAGTTTCACATTGGATGCTATCCTAGGTAAATAAGATTCCCATTCTTAACATCAGTTACATTTTTTCCACCTTGACAATCAATAACATTTTTTCCACCCTTTAATGTTAAATGAGAAATATCTTCAACATTCTCCAAAAGAAAAAAAGAAATCTGTAAACAATACAGAGATTGCTCATGATGTCTTGTTCATTCTGAATTAAGTCCATGAATGAATAAAACAGAAGGAAACTTGCTCAGGAATATCCATTACTGTCTGTTTTGTTGAGATGATTTATGTCAGAAGTATGACACTTTTCCTTCTTCAGGTTGTTCCAGAATATTTGTTTTACAAAACTGTTGCATAAAAGATCTACTTTCTAACTCTTGCGAGTGAGAAACAACTCCATTGTGAAAAGAGGGGGGGAAAAGTGTCTAAATCTCTCCAGGTTGAAAATAATTCTGAATTGAATTTTACAAGTCACTGTGGTTTTATTAACACTGATAAAATAAAATAAAGTGAGGGGGAGAAGGAGAGAGAGAAAAGAAATTCAAAATTAATCTTATTTTAGTGAAGACTTATTGGTGACTTGCATAAAACAAAATTAATCTTGTTTGGGAACAACAGGAAGTACATAATAGAAAATAAGGGTAAGATTGATCCTGAAGTTAGATGGCTTTGTTGCTGCTTATATACAAAGGAGAGGAGAAAATATTCAGTTCATCTCTGATAAATTATTAATCTTCCCTTTTTTTTAACAATATTGTTAATGTTTGTGGCACAAAAGAAAAAGATCAAAGCAAGTGCATACACAGCAGCACAAGCTTGGTACAAAAATTTTCTACCATTGGAATAAATAGGATTTTTCTTCTATCACTATGCTATTTATGTTGTAAAAAGATTTATTCCTGATTTCCAACCCAAGATTTCTGCACAAAATATGTCAAAATATGTACTTAGCACAATCAAAAAATCATCATTTTGTTTTCAAGCTGATTGGAAAGAAGCTGGGCTTTAGTTCTATATAATCAAGAAGAATTGCAGCCTGAGACACAAAAATAATCATTCTGGCACCAAGTGAGCATACAGCTCTGGAGTCAGACATGTGCAACCTGTGGATCCCTTGTGCCTCTCAAAGGAGGCTGGTTGTGTCGGTGTCTGCTCTGCATTGTCCCAAGGGCAAGGCAAAGAATGGGTGTGGAAAGACATAAATTAAATCCTTGCTGATCTCAGTGGAAAAATGTGTTTCTGTGAGTCGTGGGACTCTGTTCCTTTTGGATTTTGGGAGGGTTCTCTTATGCCTTTGGAAGGGACATGTTTTTTCTTAAAAGAGGCATTAACCCATTATACAGACTCTGCTTGTGCCACTGGTAGGGACCCAATGTCTGTCTGGCTTCCCCTGTTTTAGCTTGGCTGAGAAAGGCTCCCATATCAATATGCTTGTGAGGAAGACAGACAAGTCCATGCACACAACAGAAGCCAGTGTAAGTATATTATGCTTAACTCAACTGCAAAAAGAAAGATGGGATAACTTGTGTCCTAGTTAGAGCAGCTGGGACCAGTTCATCACTGTGTGGGTGTAACCCAAACTGTGTATTCTACGCCCTCTATGTCATTTCCCAGAAACTGGTAACAACAGACCCTTTGCAGCAGCTGCCCAGAGCACACCTGACCCCTCAGGCTATCAGCTGGGTGTTAAGAGGCCTGTGAGATAGGAGGATGTTCCTGTCCTCACACCAATGACTCAGGTGTGATAACTCCCCTCCAGGGAGTCAGTAGCACCTCAACACTCAGCCTGAGGGGTCACGTCTGCTAATGGGCCATCAAGGATTCCAAAAATATCCCATGGCTCACAATCACCCATTGTGGAACTCCCCGCCCTGGAGGAGGTACTGGGCATTCCCACCTGAACCTGAGGATGTATAATCTTGGGGGCTTGAGACCTCTGGTACCACTTGTCCAATCCAGAGGAGGACCAGAACTTCAAACAGACCTCAACCACCACTCACACCAACAGGTTTTTCCTCTTCTTTTACTTTTGGACTCATGGGGAATAAGTGGGGCTCAGCAAGGGGGCCAACAAACACCATTTGGTTTGTTCCCCAGGGTGTCAGTTTATAAATTTAGTTTTTGTGGGTTAAAACTAATTGTTTGTCTTTTGATTGTATTTATTTTATTATTTTTATTAAATTGTAAATCTAATTTATAATCCCTTTGGAGTTGGGTTCATTTCTCCTGCTGTTTTGCCTTTAAACCAACATGCCTCTGCTTGTTTGAGTGGAAATATAACATTTAGGTAATAGATTGAGATGTGTCACTACTAATGTTTGAAGAGCACATTTTAGTTTAACTAAGAGATGAATGGTCTTAAATTTTTTTTTTCTATCTGCCTTCTTCCTATCCCTACTTCCCAAAGACCTTCTAGAAGAGGCTCATATTTTCTAATTTCTCTCTGGATTGTTAATCACAGTTCTGTCCTTGCTCCCTTTTACAGACCTAAGAAAATTTCTTCCCTACTGTAAAAAAAAAAAAAAAGAAAAGAAAAAAAGGAGGGGGGCAGCTATGTAATTATTCACTTTAATGCAAGCACTAGTAGTATTTTTCCTGTTTGATACAACTGAATCCTGTGTCAGTTGAAAGTCATAGTTTTCTGTCTGGCATAAAGAGTTGTTCCATTAAGCTGTTTTGCTGCCTGGGAGTTTTGTTGACAGCTTCTTCTTCTTCTCCCATACTGATTCTGATGAAGAGCTAATCTTTCCCTTTCTTTCCTGTTCAATATTTTCACTGCTTGATGGACAGATTGGCTCACTATGTTTTTCAATGGACAGTGGCACCCTTTAGCTGTAGGTGACTAGTATTGAACCTGACTTGGGTTGGAAATAACTCAAGGGAGGCTACACGGAGTCTTTACCTCCAATGGCTCTCGGGTGACGTCTCAGATATGACTCCCATTCCTAATAACCACATCTTGAAACCTGACCTTGCAGCTGATAGTAATCTCTATTGACATGCTCAGCCAGAGGCTGAGAATCGGATGTGGAGTTGGAATTACCCTTTGCCTTGGGAGGAGATGATTATGAAGCTTGCATGAACTGCAGTGACACATGGAGTGAAATGGTGGAACTTTGCAGCTTGCCCTGTCTTTGCCTGGTGTACAGGGAGCAGGTGCTGTCAGTGTGGTGTGTTCAGCCATTTTTGTCAGTATAAACCGCAAAGAAATTTCAATTTTTTCTTCCTTGCGGTTTACTTCATTCGGAAAATGCAGTTATTCACTGGTTTTGGCTGGGATAGATTCAATTTTCTTCACAGTAGCTTGTAAAGTGCACTGTTTTGGATTTTGACCAAAACAGTGCTGATAACAAAGGGATGTTTTCGTTATTGCTGAGCAGTGCTTGCACAGGCATCACAGCCTTTTGTGCTTCTCACAATGCCCCACCAGCAAGTGGGCTGGGAGCACACAGGTAGTTGGGAAGAGACATAGCTGGAACAGCTGACCCCAGCTGATCAAAGGGATATCCCATGCCTTATGACATCATGCTTTGCTCAGCATATAATGAGGGAGAATGAGGAAGGTGGGGGCCATTTGCATTGAGGGAATTGGTTCCCCAAGTAACCAGTGTGTCATGGAGCCGCNTTCGTTATTGCTGAGTAGTGCTTGCACAGGCATCACAGCCTTTTGTGCTTCTCACAATGCCCCACCAGCAAGTGGGCTGGGAGCACACAGGTAGTTGGGAAGAGACATAGCTGGAACAGCTGACCCCAGCTGATCAAAGGGATATCCCATGCCTTATGACATCATGCTTTGCTCAGCATATAATGAGGGAGAATGAGGAAGGTGGGGGCCATTTGCATTGAGGGAATTGGTTCCCCAAGTAACCAGTGTGTCATGGAGCCGCGCTTTACTGGGGATGGCTGAACACTGTCCTGCTGGCGGGAAGTAGGGTTTGAATTCCTTATTTTGCTTGGCTTTACCTATTAAAATATCTTTATCTCAACCTATGGGTTTTCTCACTTTTAGCCTTCAGATTTTCTCCCCTATACCCAACTAGAGGGGTGAGGGGAGAAAGTGCCTGGCTGTGTGGAGCTATTGGGTTTAAACACCAACCTTCAGGAACTTGCAGAGGTGTCAAGAGGAAACATTGCCCTGTAGCTGGAATTTTAGGAGGGATATGTTTCTGTGTTCAATAGTTTCCTAGTGCATGCAATGTGACAGGGTGTAGATAGCTGTGTCATACTTGCACATGTGTATAGAAACATGATCGTGTATGTGAAGACTCGGGGAGTCCATCTGTTAAAACGGATGGATTGGCTGTTGCCATAGTCTAACTTCTTGAAGGGATGCTAAGCCAAGGGGACAACTTGCGGTAGTGTCTCAGCACACTTAACAGTGCAAAGGGCCGGTGTCCCACTCCATCAATACTTACTCTTATTTGCCTCTTTTTTTACAAAATGGCTTTTGTCACTTTCTCACCCCTGACGTTGCTCCTCCAATTTGAAATAACGTATCTTATATCACCGAAACTTGGACCATGATGATAAAGGCCCAGTCTTATCAATGTTGGCTGGCACCAGCACCTTTCCATATTCAATCAAACTACCCTTGAACAGCATTTGCTCCTTCTGTTTTTTTGCTGAAATGGAGAACTGGTGATGGTGTATTTGACAGGCTTGGTGGATTGCCTTTGAAATATCACACACCAGAAATGACATAGAAACAAATAGATTCATAAGGCATGAACCATAGTAGGTCATCTATGGCTCTTTAGTTTTTTTGGAATGCAACAAGGGAGGAAACTTGCACCATTCCAGAAAAGCAATGAGTGGAATTTACAGAAAAAATCTACTATCACAGACCATCAGAAGTCCTTAGTCTCAGATATCCCTCTTCCAAAGTGTTGTACACAATTTTTGTGCCTTTGGAAGGTCTCAAACAATTCTGGTTCAAGGATACATCAGTCTTTCAGATTTACATGACTTTTGAGTGTTCTTTTGTTTAACTGTCATAAAGATGTCGTGTAGCTGCTTGAAATGATGTGAGAAATCATTTTGCCTAAGTGACAATGACATCACTTTCTGTCTCTTTTATCTTGCAGTTCTCTGAAAGGTCACAGTGTAACTTATGAAAATCATAATTTTGTCCTTTTTCTGATTGATTTTTCTACATAGATTTTTTCAGTATTGAATTATGCAACTTTTATCTTTTGATTCATTTCCCCCATTTTCACACAGAGTCTATTGTGGGGATTTAATTACAGCTGACTTGTAATGGCTGACTTGGTTTTAACTAGAAGTGTGTAATTGCTGTATCATTAAGTAATTCAGTCATACTGTGTAAAACTCAACATATCAGATGCTTATCTGGCTTTACCTGAGATACCTTTTTCTTGTTGTTTTGAAAGCGACTATTCCCCCCCTCCACCGCTTGAATGATTTCCTTTTAATTCTTTCTTGATACAAGTTGTTGTTTTATCTATTTCTTTCTCTAGATTCAGAGGTTATAAGGCTCTTTCTCTTTCCATAACCAGACCATTTGGGAATGTTCTTTTTGCTTTTCCATTGGTTGCACTGAACGAGGTTGAGTATATAATTCAGAAGAAGATGCTAAAAATTCTTTGAGATAAAGGTCTTCACTAAAATTTCCAAAACAGTGATGATTTTTTGGTTTATTTTATTAAAAAATTTGAACAATTTTAAAACAAATATCATGTGTTTAATTTCTGAAAATCAGTCTCTAAAGTTTATCTAGTTTAATATGTGAAAACCTTGTCCTGAAGTGTGTTTACTTAGCTCTCCTGTGATGCTCTAACTATACTTCCAGTCTTCTAAAAGGCCTACCACTCTTATTATCACTCCTAAATACTTTCTAAATCTGTGGACAGACCATAAATAGAACTGTGGCTAATCTCCAGTTTCAGAATTTCAGCAATTGCCATATAGCTTGTACATCCCTGTCATTTAAGATAAGATACATTGGAGCAGAAGTGATATACGAGCAGAAGCTACTTTCAAAGACAGCAGAGAAGCCTGTCCATTAGCAAATGCCATGTGGTGAGGTTATGGTTCAATGAAAAACCCTTTTAAATCAATCTCTGCTTATCTTTTGCCAGTTTCTAATCTCAACACCACTACTGGATTGCAACTTTATCATGTTAAAAGGACATACCTTGATGCCATAAACTATGTCTGAATATGCATTAAGTAGTTACACATTTCCAAGTGCCTGAGCCAAATGAGAGTTATTATAGGTTCTGTTTTCCATTCTAAATACATTTGAATCTCCATTAGTTTCTAAAGTAAGATTGGGGTAAAACCTATCAGAATTACTAAGTGAATGCAGTTGTCAAGTCTTGCTCTTGAGTGGAGGTGGACACAGCTGGCAGAGCAGAGGGAGGGGGATGTGGGAGTGAGGGGAGTGTGGTCAAGCCTGGGTAATGGCCCTGCTGTGGCTGTGGAAGGAACTGGAGAGTGCTCAGTGCTGGCAGTGTCAACCCTCATGGCTTGAGGTGATAAACCAAATGGTGGGTGACTCAAGGAAGCAGCTGAGGTGCTGAGAGGAGGAACACTTGGATACAGGTGCCTGCTGAGCCTCGTTTATTCCTCCTTGATGAATTGTTTACTCTCTCTGGGTGGGATTCATCTCATCTAACTTTAGTGACCAAAAGTAACTGCTTAGCTACCCCTGGATTTTTTATTATGCATGAGCTGAAGGAAAATGTGCACCAAAAGAAGGTAAGGGCAGGTAAGAGAAAGTTTTCCTGTCGGGTTACTCTGCTGGAGATAAAAGAAATAGCTGATCTGAAGATCTCTGGCATCAGTAAGGGGGCTTTCCATTTATTTTCATAGATTTTTGGGCTAAGACTGGAATTTGACACCTCTGGGCACTCTCCTGTGCTTGGGAAACAGGTATTTATCCATGAGGAAAATCTATCCAGGCAAAGCTTTCTTTTAGTTACCAAAAATTAATTCTTAAGTTCCATTTCTGGAATGGCTTTTCCATCCTTTGCATTGCCTTGGTGATTCAAAAGGCAGAATGGAAACCTCCTTACCTGGAGGTTTCAGTTTCTCAAGAATAAGTGTTTGTGACAACAAAGAATTTCCCCAGTCATACTTTAGTGAAACGAGTCTGCTTTGATTCCTGCCCAGCCTAGCAGGAGAGATTCAGTGAACCACTAAGAACATGCTAAATGTGAGCCAAGCCAGACCTGAAAACTAACCTGAAACGTCTTTCCAGACAGTGAGGTCCCTGGCTCGGCGAGATGTAGGGAAGAAATCTGAGTTCAGACACATTTTGGAGTGTAGTAATTAGTGCTGTGATATAACTGTCAAATCCTGAGCTATGGAAACTAATATTAATGCAAAAAATTAATCACATGTGAAAAACAGTGACCAGGTATTCCTCTGAGGTACTGAGCATGTAGGTGTGTGTTCATATACGCCTCTGTGGATAGTTTATACACTTATTCATAAATATACATATTGGGAGAGTGACCTTTTACTCATGTAGTTTTGGCCTTGAGAACTGGGAGAAATCTGCCAAATAAGAGTTTAAATTACTAAGCCATTTTCTTTCTATTAACTTGTTGTATTTCTAAATGTGGATGAAACATTCTGCTCAAGGTCTAATTTTTTGGAAAAAAACCGCAACTACTGTATTTGTCAAAGTTGAAAAATTGCTTGGAAAGTTTTTATCCATGAGGAGGTCTACAAATTGGAAGAAATGTGGGAGCAGTAAGGGGGAGCAAAAATAAAACAGATAGAATGTCAATTTGAAGATAAATATTTTGACAAGGACCTTTGACATGTTTTACCTTCACTTCAGTGCAGGACTAGGAAAACTCTTAAACATTAAAAAAAAAAATTGTTATTTTAAAATAGGCTAGCTATCTTGCAAGGATATCACCGGTAAAGACTTCTGGTGGCTTTTCAGATAAAATATTTCCAATGCTCCGATCATTTTAACTGCTAGTCAGCAGTTCAAGTTGGCTGCAGATTGAGTTTGCATGACATGAGATGGTGCTGGCAGAGAGGCATCCTTTGCATCAAGTATGGGAAGATCATTGCCATACTCAGCACAACAATCTAATGTAGAAGCACCTTGAGATAAACACAATAACCTGGTCTCAGTATTGGTCCTCGCTTTCACGGCTACCTCAGGTTTCAGTTCACTAAATGGTGTTTTGAGATCCTGACATACATTCAAACTGGAAACAAGCACATTATAAATTGTTCTGTGGTTTGTTTCTTTCTTCCTGTGAACCAACATAAAGCAGAGTATGTGGAGGGCTGCACTACCTGGGAGTCCTCTTCTCAATTCATGAGAAGAAAAGGAGATTGCCACACACTGAGACCTCTGGAGATTAAAGGCCCATTCTTGGTTTACAGGGTCATTTGGAGTGGATGTGGACTGGATGTGAGGGTGGGTCATCTCGGAGACCTTGGACAGGGTTGGGGGTAGGGTAAACGATTAGAAAAGCAAATGATACTCAAGTGCAAAACTGGCAACTGGCCTCCCAGAATGGAATTGGTCTTCTCTCCCTGCAGCATTTCAGCAAAAACTAAATTGGAAAAATTTACCTCCTGTGTTTATGACTTTCACCAAGGTTTCCTAAATATTAATGTGGGAAGTAGAAAAGCTAATTTTTCACCAACATTTTGTAACGATACTTATTCCCTCCAGTACTTCTAAAGAAAGAAACAATTTTTCATCTCTGCTCTTCTCCACACTATCATACCAGGGATAAGTATTAAAAAAACCCGCCCTCTTATTCAGGAAAAACAAATAAGACATTTTCTAGCTCAATTTTTTTTTAAAAAATGTCACAAATATGTTGAAATAACAAATGAGAAATTTATGAGAAGGGGAAGAATGTTTTGCAAAAATATTGTATTTATGACCTATGGTGGTGGATTTGTCTTACTAATAATCCAGCTGACATACTGACTAGACCCCTTGGAAAAGGAATAATACTGGTTGCCACTGAAAAATGCTTTGAACTTATTTGGAAGAGAAATGGGGAAGGCATTAAAAGTTTGTCACACCCTTCTACCTTTGCTTGCAATTTCATCAGAACTCTGAAACTTAGGCAGAATGAAGCTGGTTCTCCACTTGGCTGAAGATCCTCTCACATCACAAACTCACAAACCAATATCATGGAGGACCCAAACTAGTGAACTTGTAAATATGATGCATAAAATGGCCAACAGGCTGGACCCCTTCACAAGGTTCTTTGGGATTGCTGGTGGTTTCAAAGAATGCTTGTTGTTGAACATGAATCACAGATTCAATGTACCTCCAATTAGACTCTGGTTTGGTTTTGGATTTCTTTCTTGATGTGTTTGGGAATACACTGCTGTCTCTACCACTTAACTCTTTGGAAGTGGTGGCAAAAAAGCAGGGAGGATGGGATGATAATACCCACCTAAACTACTAAATGCATCTAAATAGAAGCTATTTTGCCTATGTGCAATAGAAAATTGTTGTACTTAGAAGAGCAATGGGGGCCACACTGCCCAAGCCGGAGCTCCTCGGCAGACATGAGCAGCTCTGGGAAACTTTCGAACTGAGTAGGAAGGTCAGCTCTTGAGCACCTAGGTTCAGAAAAGTGGTCCAGAAGGCCTAGTCTCCCAACTGAGTGCATGTGTACATCATGTTATGGCTTGGGTTTGTTTGAGGGTTGAAAGGAAATGGCCTTGTACTCCTTCCCTTTTTCTCATCACCCTTCTCTCATTCCCACTGAGATACTGTCAAAACACAATACAGCCAGACTGCAGGTGAAGAACGCAATGAGCTGCTTGTGTCACTTCCCCCATACTCATACGCTGAAGTTAATATTATTGACTCTGTTATATCTCATTTTTAAAAAAATGTTCCTCAACTATGGGCCTAATTCCAACCTGATACCAATGATAATAAGGGCAGCCAAGGTCAGGCCTTAATTTAGGCCAAGACTTGCAGTCTGTGATCTGGATATTCATCTGCAGACCGTAGCAAAAGAAAGTCTGAGTGCCCTGAGGAAGAGGTTGATTTGTAGGGTAGGATCTGCTTTTGGGGAGAGGACTATTCCCTGGGGGGTTTGTACTCCCTTTTATCCCTATTGTGTCAACAGATGGAAGCTGTGTCCTTCTTGTGGCAGCTGCAGCTCATCCATACGGTGGTATATTGAATTTTCATATGTTTCTGAGAAGTGTTGAGCCAGCTCTGGGTGCATTAAGAGAGCTGGCCAAAATCCTATTGGCATTAGTGGGGATGCTTGACAACTTGTGCTGTGGTAAGTGCTTAAATCCTGATGTTCTATAGATCCAGGCTTAAACTGATACCATTGTGAGACATTAATAATAAGGTTCTGTCTATTAAATCATCAATCAGCTCTTCGGCTGTCAAAGCCCACACTATGAGAAAATTGCAGTCTGACAAATGAAAAAAAGCCAGAGAAAGTAGAAGTTGGGCAACTCAACAGCTCTTGAAATCATCAGATTGATGGCTCAGTAGATAGCTGGTGAAGATATGGCTTTTTTTTTCTTTCTGTCTTTTTAAGGACAAGAAAAGACTTTGTCAAAAATCAGTCATTTGGGTGGAGTTTCATGGAATGACTGAATGGAAAATAAACCCCTCATTCTAATAAAAGAAAGCCTTAGTTGGCAAAATGATTATTATCTGTACTACTGATTACACCTAGAAGTGTATTGCTTGAAGCCCATACCAACTATCTTTTCAGGTAGCTGTATCTTGATTGTTTGTCCCCAGCCACCCGTGTCAGTTCTTTCAATGAGTTTTGGAAATGATTTGTCATGTTTTGCTTCTGGGGACACTGTATCTAGAGAGAAGGACACCCATAAGAGGGTGCCTGGTTCCTGTGGCTAACAAGAACCACTGTTACTCTAAACAGTGTCTTATGTGGCTTCCATCAAATGTGACAGGGCACTGCTTCCTTGCAATCAGATCCTGCTACATATCAAAGGTCAGCAATTTGCCTAATAAAGACAGCAGAGATAGCACCTGTTCTGTCTGCCTTTAAATTGTTACCTTCACAAGTAGCCTGAATTGTGAAGATACTGGCCTTAAGTTTAACTTCAGAATCAGCAGAAAACAACCATTTTCCATTTTCAGGGAGGCACAGTGACTGACTGGAAGAGATATAAAAATCACTTTCTGCTTTATGATGTGTGGATTAATGAAAGTATTAAACCATTCTAAATGATAGATAAGGAAATTATTTCCACTGTAGCTTGAAAGAAATAAAACTGCTCTGTCTTAAATTTAGGAGGTTTAAAACTTTGCAAGCTCATCAAAAGTACATGGGCAACAAAGAGGGGAAGGCTTATAACCATCTACAGATCCCCCTAATATTTTAACATTCATCCTTTTTCTGCTTCATTACTGTTAGTGTTTCCCATAAGCTTTGAGACACAAGCTAATTTCTGCAGAAAAGAAGAGTAAATACAGGTCAGGCTAATATGCTTTTATGGGCAGTACTGGAATTTTCCCATTTTATTGCCATTTTGCACTATTAATTTTATATCGTTGACATTGTTGTCTTCATTGCTCATGTCTCACAGGCTTGAAAAGGATTTACTATGCTGAGAGATTCAAGTGTGAACTGAAATGGAATGAAATTCAGATGTGGTTCAGTTAGACCAGTACAAGTTCTACTATGTGACCCTTTCTGCCCTCATAAATGGAGCAGAGTGTAGCTTTCTGTTGTTGTCATGTGCAGCTGTGACTGTGTTTGATCATGGCTTGTGTGTGAATGGGTTTGCACCGGAATATGTGCAACCAGGTGTGTACCTGAAGATGAGTGTGTGGTCTCCTTTATAGTTGCTTGTATTCACAGATTAAAAATGTCTGTGAGAATGTGTCATTCTGCCTGTTTCAGATATACTTGTACTGGTGTTTTCATAGAGGTATAGTTTTATGCATTGACATAAAGGTGTGTGAATTTAAGAAAGAGAATGATGCTTTGTGTAGAGTGCATAAAAGGTTTGCCTTGAGCATGGTAATTGCCAATAGAGGTTCACACAATATTGAGTAGAAACAGGTCATTAATCATTTGATTTAATCTTGAAAAACACCTGGAAAATGGAAGACAGTGGTCTGTTTATCGGTACCTGGAGTTTTTCATGCAGTCTCGAAAACTCAGTCATAAATAGGTAATGGGCTGTTCTTAACCTGATGTGCTGGACAATGGCTTGTAGAATGTGCTCATTTATGGCATTTATGTAGAAAATAAAGAGCGGCTGGTTTAAAAAGAGGCTGATAGGTCACATGTGGGGGAAGAAATCATGTCTTCAGTGGACAAACAGAAGAATAGAACTGCAGGACAATGGAAGAGGAGCAAGAATTCAAGGTTCTTTTAGTGAAAGTGATGAATGACTACCTTTGGTTTCCCAAGAAACAGTTTGTTCCCTCCTCATCTTCTTCCTGCCTTGCACAAAACCCGTGTGTAGTTTTCTAATGCTCTAAGAAATCACTCTGTCTGTCCTTTTCAGGAACTAGAAGCCTCTTAACATCATAAATCCAAACTGAGAATCATTACTTTCTACGATTTAAAGTGTTAGTTATGTAAAACTGAAGAGTCCATCCTCTGGACTTGTGCAACCTCCTTGTGTTGCCTAATCTGGTGAATTCTTGTAACTCAAGACACAGATCAGAAAAAAGTAATTTCAGCTTTCAAGTCCACGTCCTTCAGAACACGTACCACAGAATTTCACTTAGTCATGAGTCATGCCTGCAGTAGTATCCTTAATACATCTAAAATGACAGAAGAATTTTAAGTTCTGGCAAATCATAGAATGGTGTGGGTTGAAAGGGACCTTATAAATATGGTCCCAAACCTGGGGGAAGGGATGCCTTCACTAGACCAGGCTGCTCAGAGCCCTGTCCAGCCTGGTCTTGAACACTTCCAGGACTAGGGCAACCACAGGTTCTCTAGGAAACCTGCTCCAGTGCCTCACCCCTCTCGCAGTAAAAAATTTCTTCCAAATATCCAATCTAAACCTACCCTCTTTCAGCTTAAACCCATTCCCCTTTGTCCTATCACTACTTGCTCTTGAAAAAAGTCCCTCACCAGCCTCCCTGTAAGCCCCCTTTAGGCACTGGAAGGTGTTATAACATCCTGAAGCCTTCTCTTCTCCCGGCTGAACAGCCCCATATCTCTGGGTATCTGGGTAGAGGAGATAATCCTTAAAAAGAAAAAGGGGAAATAGATTTTTATGATCTGTGACCAAGGAGAAAACTCTCCAGCCCAGTCTTCTCATTCCTATAATGTAAGGATTTACTGCTGTTACAATGGTAGAATTTTGCTACCTGGCACCAGCATCATGACCAGGCCTTGACATTCAGGTCCATCAGAACTACATCAGTCATGTTTAAATTAACACACTCAAATTAGGCAATGTTTAGGTGATTAATAATATTCAATTTCTAATCAATAGTTCAGTTATCTTAACAGAATTTAATGTTTCCTGTTCTTTTTTGGATCTGTTTTAACCCTACCTAGCACTAGGCAAAACCATGAGAATATCTCGTAATACTCATGTTTGAAAAAATGCTACAGTAATCATGACAGTAGTGTCCCAAAAAACAACATGTATGCTCTCTTGCTCCTCATGGTCTGACATGGTCAGACCAACAAGGTCTGACTTCTCCATGTGCTGGATCCTGTCCTTCAGCTGCTGCTTCTTGTTGTGGAGGCTTCAGTTGATTTATTTAATTTTAATTAGTTTTATCTAATGCTTTTCAGAGTCTTATCAGTAATTAATTAATAGGGGTGCTCTACTTAGCTTGTCTATCACAGGGCAAGCAGATTCTTAGTCTGGCCCTGCTCACCCAGCTTCATCTACCTTCATTATTTTAGTGATCAGAGATCTCTCGAAGAAACCACATGGAGTTCATTAAGCAGATTTTAACATCCAGTCTGCAGTGCCTGTTGAATACCAGGGGAATAACTGAAGGTGGTGTTGACTTGATTAAATAATTATACATGAGATACTACTTGAATGTTCTAAAAAATATTTTCTTTTTAATACTTTAGATTCTCAAATTATTATGACTCTATCCTTGAAAGCTTTTACATTTGAAACCTTTCACAGGCAAAACTGATATGCATTTAGGTGATCAACTACTTATAAGAAACATGTACAGGAGTGGGAAAGGAGTGCGGTGTGAATTTCTGCGATCAGTATGGGTCATGGAATATCTGAGTGGGGCACAACAGCAGGACAGCAGCCAAGCAGAGGTAGAAGCAACAGCTGTCATATTAAACTGTGCAGCACTAGTCATCAAGGAGTTGTGATGAAGCTGCAGTTTCTTTTAGGTTAAGAGAAAATACCTGCATAAAACCTCCTGTGAGGAAGGAAATGTTAATGAGTTTCTGGTAAAGTACCTGTTATAAAGAGATTTTAATACAAACTACTTTCTGTTCCATGCCAAATTCAAAATTAGGAAAAGATTACTTTTTTTTTTCCCCCAGATAAAACAAAGTTCAGAAGGTGTGGTAAAATGATTAATATAAATGTCACTTATAACCAAACAAAACTCAGTTCTAGCAGAACTGAAATACTTCAGCTATCTGTTCACTATTTAGGAACAAAATGAAAGGTTACCTAGAAAAATGTCACTCTGAAAAACAGAAAAAAAGTGGTGTTTGAAAAATCAAAACACAAAAATGACCCTTCAGAGCAATTCAGCACGTGTTTATGATATTAACAAGATGATGACACACTTGTTACGTGGTTCAGTTTTGTTGAACCTGACGTTGTGAGCAGTATCAGTGTGATAATAACTTCATGTCATCTCCAGGTTTCAGCAAAGCAAATATTTTTAGAAATGTGAGTTCAGTTTGCTTTGATGCAGAAGACATCCTGTTTCCTTTCACCTCAACTTCGTTTGTAACGCTGAGAGAGCTGCAGCCGGGGAGACATAAGGTATGTTCTTTTCCTATCAAGTTGAGCTCATGTGGGCAGAAGTTTGTTTCCTGCTCACATCACATCAGAGAGTGGTGGGAAACTTTTTAAGTGCTGCCACAATCCCTAGTATCTCTACTTATGCAGAAAGCAATTTTATGGCCCTTTGTATGATATCATGTGCTTAGAATCAGCCCAGCCTAGCTGTGTTTTATGAAGATGCTCTTTTCTGCACATCGGTCAGTAATTTTTTCTCCTTGGTTTGCCATTTCCAACTGGTCATTTGTTAAGGGTTTGAGCAAAATATCTTCTCTGCCCAGAATAGGGAGAGAGGTATATTTCTGCAATCTGGCTGGAAAATTGTGTAGAGTGAAAATGAGCCTTCTACATAGGGCACTCTGAACCCAGGCTAAAATTATTTATGAGGCTATGCTAGGTTCTTCTGAGTCCATTTTTTCTCTGACAGGGATGTTCGTACTTTCCCAGGTGTGGGTCACACTGACAGTTTTCCAGGCACCTTCAGGCTACATGTGTTACTGGGAAATGAGATCTGAAAACAGCCAGCTTGTTTACTCAAACCTTGAGGTGCCCCATAGGCAATGTCAGTTCTTGGTTTGTTTAGGAGTCTGGGGGATGGCAGGGAGGGACAGAGATGTTGTACAGGCTACCCTTGCGGTACCTCAATGGGCCTGATTTTAAAAACCAATGTCTTCAACAGATTTTTGGATACCAGTGCCTTCCCATGGAGACCAAGGACAAATAGAAAGAAGCTAATAACTTGTGTCTCAAGTTAACATGCTCCAATCCTCTAGGAGTGGTCTTTCCTAAGGCTAAAAGAATCCCCTAAAACCTGTAGTTTGGATCAGGAGTAACCCCTGAATAACACTGGATTGAACCTCTTAGATCAAGCCTCTAACCATTTCTTATACAATCCTCTATAAGTGTGGTGTTGCTGTCTGCTACTTGCATTCTTTCTCCTCTGTTGTCTGTTCAGTAGTACAGCTCACATTTGTCAAAGTGGAAGAACCCATTTGAGATTCAGTAGTGACAGTCACAGATCAGTGGCATTTACCCAGGGAGAAGTCAAGTGGTGTCATGAGTGGAAGAAGTGATTCTTAATTCATTGAGGTTAACTTGTGAAATTAGCCTAATTTGCAATTTATGGCCCTTGACCATTATGTATCGGCCCGTGTAAAAAAATTCTTGCTGCCAGCATAATAATTGTAACTTTTCAATAATGTAAAAAGATGCATGCTAGTACACTGCCTGCTTCACATGCCAGATGAAATTTAACCCTTTTGGGGGCATTCTTTATTAACCTGGCTTTCCTCAAATCCTCCAAGGATGTTAGCTCAGATTTAGTATCATCACGCTAAGACTTGATCTTACATGCTTAGGAGAGACAACTTTGCAGCCATACACCACAGACATTGCTTAACAGCAAGCCTAGACAATTTCTGTACAGCTTAAATGAAAACAGGAGAAGTGCAGGTGTTGACACGGGCTGTTGTTATGAGAGAAGAATTTCATTCCCTAACTAGATTCTTTGACACTTTGACAGGTCACTTAGTCACAGATGCAGATGAATGTAATTACACCCAGGAAGTGATTGCTGAAGTTCTCTTATTGATATGCATGCTGGAGTATCGCTAAGGCGGGTTCTTTTTTTTCTTTTCCCTTGAAAAAATATTCCCTTAGGGATTTACATGCCTTGAGTCAACTTGTCAACCATTATAAAAGGGATGCCGTGGAATAACTAATGTGGAGGAGGCTCAGTTAAGTGCAGGAAGAAGTGGAGAATATTTTTGCTTATGAAAATGAATTAGAAAATGTTTCCTCTCTCTCTCCTTCATTCATATCCTCAATGTGACCTTGATGCAGAGTGTCTGTGCTGTCCCACTGCTACATGCAAGAGGCCAAGGTCCTGAGGAGAGATCAGGTGCTGATGGGATCCAGCAATAAATGTGTGACACAGTTCTTATCCACAGCTCCTTCTACGCTAGACCCACAGGCAGTGTGACTCAGTATAGGCACAGTGAGAGATCTGTGTGTGACTAAATATAGCAGCTCATCCTTTTGGCTCTGGGGGATTTTGCTGTAGTGTCAAGGCCAAAATAATTAAAGGTCATACAAGCCTTACTGGAATGGGGCAGCTGCTTATTTTATAGGCACCACCGAGAGGGTAGGAGGAAGAACGTATTAGAAGCATGAGACTGATGACCTGTAGGTCCAGAATGGGTGGGTGGCAGCTCAGAGAAGCCATAAGGAAGCTGGTAAAAGTACAGCTGAAATGGCAGGCAGTAGGTTGGGCCTGGGGGAAACATGTAGGTGTGAAAACAAATTGGTGTCTTTTAAAAGGTTGTCCTGCAGTTGAACACAGCCTCCCTTCATTAATCCTGAAGGATGTTCAGTGGAATAGCATCATCTGCCCATTCCCTATCCTTCAAAATCACTGCTGAGCTTAACACACATGGAATTTTGCTTGAATTTATCGAGGAAGCAAATTCAAATAGTGCAGCTCATTTATGGATGTCTGTAACTGTATTCAGCATTACCAAAGATGGTATTACCAACACTGGAATAAATGGCCTATCAACCGAGGCCAATGGAATAAAAATCATTCTAGTCCAAACTGGAGTAGCCTCCAACTAGACTAACATGAAGATGGCTGTTACTTCTGCAATGCTTAGACATGTTAATAATATCTATTTTTTAACAATGGGAAATGAATTCACATAATATGCATGATAATTTGGTTTTGAGATTTATATTGAGGTGCATGCGGGTAAAAAAGAGTAAATAAAATTAGTATGCCTTTCCTTGCTCTAAATCTGGGCTCTGTTAGAGTTCTGTTAGATCAAATCATGCGTGGTCCTTGGTAGGTCCCATTAATGGTGCTAACCACTTCTTACTAAATCAGAAATTCAATTGGGCCTTTCCAGCAGTTGAGGTTGTTCTGTGCTTCTCTGCTTGTAATTGCTTTTATAAAGAAGAATCAGCATATTGAAATGTGTTCAAGCCCACTTGTCAGCCTGTGAAGCAAAATGAAAAGGCAGTAAATCCTGATTGAAACTCTGACTTGATACTCAGCCCTGAACTCTTTAATGCTGATGAAAAGATTGATTGGTGCGGCAGGATGTGATGCTCACTCTGTGAGTCTGAGCACTGCAGGGTGACCCACTTAGGCTCAAACCAAGCCCCCCTCTGAGACCTGAGATGGTCAGATGCCCTCAGGTGAGCCTATGTTTAATTCTTTATGGGTTTAGAATTAACATGTGGTGGCAGCTGGAAATTTATTGTGGAGATAGTGAGAGACCTGCAGCAAAGAGTATGGTAGGAAGCATAAAGCTCATTCCTGCTCATTCTCGAATCATTCTGGCTTAAAAACAGACAACAAAACCCCCCAAATCCTACCCTAAAACAACTACCCCACCTTACAACAGTAATAGTCCTGCTTCTCAGGGCTAGTCCTTTGAGTGCTGCTTTTTGATGGTTTGGTTTCTAGCACCCTTTTTGGGAGACCAAGTTTTTAAAGGTTTCCAAAAGCTAGGGCTTTTGAAGATGATCTGAAATGGGCATGCCAAAATAGAGGTCCTCGTGTTTATCTGTTTGGAGGGAATTTCCTTCACTCTTACAGAGAAGTGTGTGGTTAACGTGCTGACGCATTGTGGGGCCATTGGGAGTTTTTTTTCTCTTAGATTCCCCTTGAGCTTTTAAGATCTGAAACTTGTTTTCACAAAATCCACTTTGGCTGGAGTTGTGCTGGAAGCTATTTTGATGTTTATGAAGTACCTGGGGACTGATACAAGGTTTACTAAGGACATGGGGAAACTTTTCCATTTACTATCCTTGCACTTAGGACCAGTTCCTTTGAGAGGGACATGTGACAAGTTACTGGTGTGTATGTTCAAATTACAGGTTGGTCAGGAATATATTGTTTTATCTCATGTGAAGGAACTATCTTGGTCAACTTAGAGGTGTACAGCAGATACTGTGGCACAGCCTCATTCACCTTCTGTCAGAGTTAACAAGAAAAAACAATACCCTTTTACAGGTCTTTGTGGTGCTTGTTCATTAAAAAAAAACAACCAACCAACAACAAACCCATAAATAAAAATACTTTGCATGAGGATGAGACCATGGTTAGTAATAGCTCACACAGGATGCTGACAACTGAGGAGAAGTTGGTTGCATGGTCTGAGACATGTGAAACTTGTGCAGTTTTTCACAGAAATTATTTTGGAGTTTTTCCCCAACTTCTCTGCACTGAAGCTAAAAGTGACCTTTCCCTGCTCACTCTACTTGAAGGACCTGCCCTGGCACCTCAGTCCTCACCTAAGTAGCTTCAATTCACTCTGTTTCCATTACCATCTGGCTCCATTGTTTTCCTTTCTGGAAGCCACGGTGTCGTGGGTTTACCAGCATCCCACTGGGGTTGAAAATAGTTAATTCCAAGTAGATTTCTGGAACAAAGCCAATCACAAGTTTTAATAACGCCTCTGCGAATGACATATTTAAGAAAACGGAAGAGAAGATGATTTGCGCAGAAGAAATTCCAGCCCGGAGGAGAGCAGAGGAGAACAAGAGACAGCAGTGTAGCCTCCAAGGTCAGTGTAGCAGGAGGCGGGAGGAGAGGCTTGGGGGTCCTGCTGTCCTCTTCCAACCGGGGAAAAGACTTAAAAACTAAAACCCTGCCACCTGTGGAAGATTATTTGGAGTGAGGAGACCCTCCTGCAGCTAATGAAGGAGCCTGTGCCGTAGCAGAGGAGTGCACGGACGAAGCTGTAACTCTGTGGGAGGCTTAAGATGAAACAAAGTCTTGCTGGAGACCTGTGGCCCTTGGAGAGAGAAACCTACGCTGGAGCAAGTGTCCCGGGTAGGACTTGTGAGCCCAGTGAGGGATTTGTGCTGGTGTAATTCATTTGTGACCCTAAAGGACAGCAGAGAATGGAAGAACTGCTGTCCAAGGGTGGACTCACGCTGGAGAAGCTCATCCAAGGCTGTCTCCCGTGAGAAGGGACCCCACAAGAAACAGGGGATGGACTCGATGCCATTATCCCCTGGAACACTGGTGAAGACCCTGGTGCAGCAAGTTGTCCCCTTGCAGTCCATGGAGGACCTCACTAGGCCCAAGTACCCCCAGCCTCTGGTCCTGACCCGGCAGGGAGGAGCAGGGACAGTCCTGAGGTTGACGTGCAGCAGAGAGAAAGAGAGGGAGAGATTTCCAGCTATGGCCAATCAGAGCTGTCACCCTAGAGATAATAGAAGAAAACTTTCAAGTGCTGCAAATTTGATTTAGAGGAACTGTAAATCCTGAAAGTAGAGAAGAAACTTTTCTCCTCCTGGACTGATACAGAGGGGAGGGATAATTTCGTAAATACATAAAATTTTCTTCATAATTTTACCTAGTTAGAATTGTTGTATATATTAATCTTTAGTTTTTATCCTGCTAGTAATAAATTTAATATTGTTCCCCCACATCATGTCTCTTTTGTCTGTATAAAACTTCTCTCATCTTATAGCAATTGTGTAAAAGGTTTTGAAAAAAATTGGTCCAGTGTAAATCCACAACACAGGGACTAGAAGGATGACAGTCACTTGCACCCTCCATCCCAACACTGAGTCCAAGTAAAGAAGATTGCAAAGGTATCAACTAAAGGTCCATCAGGGGTGAGACAAGGCCATGCTATGAAATTAGTTGGCCTCTGGCAGTGCTGTCAATTAGTTGGGACTGAAACAACCAATAAATCACCTCAGGTAAGTGACACCACTTTTTCACGTACCTCCACTTCGTGTTTACTGCTTATGTGCTTGGTCTAAACCAAATACAAGCTTTGTGGGATTTTTATGTGAATATTCAGTGGTGAGCACAACAGTTCTGTACAGTCCTTCCCTGACATATGATGTTATTTGAAATAAGATACAGCAAAATTATTAATAGAAATGAAAGACAGTATGTCAAAGACTGTTGTGATTCATAATAACGATGTGATTAATAATAAAAGTGATTGCAATATCAATGACAATAGTAGTGGAAAAAGATGAGGAATAAAGAGAAACCTCTCCCAGGACTCAAATCCTCTCAGCTGGAATGTGCAAATGGCGGGAAGAGTCATACTGAGTGAGGCCAGTGACTGCTTAGACCTTTATAGTGCTTTTGGCGGTAGTTACTAGCATATATATCTCCATATATATATATGTAGGGAAGAGCTTAAGAACAGAAAAAGCATGCAGTGCTTTCCTTGTAGATGCTCTCAGACACAGTGATGTGGTTTGGGAATTTCCTGAGCTAGAGATGGCATCTTTGTTTAATAATTCTTTAAAATTTTTTTTTTTCCCCCTCAAAATATGAAGTAGTGTAACAGTTTGGCATGATCCATAGCCTGCAGAAAGGAGTTCCAAAGTTTAACTCAGAGTTATATGATGAAGTTCTGGCTGCTCTGAATCCATTGCCTGGAAATTTCATGGCATGCCTTCTAATTCTTGCATTAAGAGAGGCAAAAACTAGTCATTCCTTGTTTTGCTCTCTGGGCTTTTGAAGGAATTTCCTTCACTCTTGTAATTCTAAAGCATCCATTTTTGAGCAATAACTGATGTTGGCAAGTAATCACTAGGAGAGTAATATTTAAAATAATATATATTTGCCATATCAACCAAGTAAGGCTCTTTCCTTCAAATTTTCAATCTGAGAATCAGTGAATTATAACTAGGTCATGGTAACAAAAATAAAAATAAATAGATAAATAGATCAATAGCAATAAATCCACCTCCACCATTCCCCTTCCCTCCGGTGCAGCATGTCTAATTTTCCACAGCCGCTATTATCTTCTGCTCTCTGAAATGAAATGGATACATTCCGCTGTAATTTTGTACATTTGTAGCTCTGGGTATTTTTGTCTATTAGGTTATTGGTGACTTCATGCAAAAAAAAAAAAAAGCTTTTAAAGACTACCTCCTATTAATAAGGCCATTATGGAAATCAGCACTGCAGTCTGCTCTTGGTGTTGCATGAGGTACAGGCCATTCCCTTTTGGAAAGGATATGGATGACTTAGAGGAGATTCAGAAAAGGCTGAGCAAAATATCAGGCATGGAACAAAACTCCTCCGTGAAGAAGCATGAGAAGAATGTGATAGCTTAGAAAAGAGATGGATAAGAGAAGACAAGATAAAAGACCAAATAATATAACACTGTGGTAGGTTGACCCTGGCTGGACACCAGGTGCCCACCAAAGCTGCTCTATGACTCCCCTCCTCAGCTGGGTGGGCAACAGAAAATATAACAGAAGACTCATGGGTGGAGACAGGGGCAGGGAGAGATCACTCACTGGTTACTGTCACAGGCAAAACAGACTCAGTGTGGGGAGGTTGGCTTAATTTATTACCAATGAAAGCAGAGTAGGATAATGGGAAATAAAACCTAAATATGACAAACATCTGGTCTCCAGTCCTCACTTCTTCCTAGGCTTAACTTCACTCCTGAGTTCTCTTCTCCTCCCTGCCGATAGTGCAGCATGAAGTAGCTTTTCCTCCCTGCGATGCAACTGGGACTTTAAGGTCTTTCAAGAACAACTCCAGGAGCACTGTAGTTCACCTCCACCTGAAACAGCAGAGCTATACTTATGGTGTACGACCAGATTAGGATGTTCTAGGCCTATTTTCCTGAAAGATGCTGAATGCAACCATGTGAATGATCAGCAATGCAACTTGCTTATGTGTTGAGCAAGTTCCCCTTCCCTCCTTCTATTTCCAGGAAGCCCTTTAAACTGCTCTTGACTCTTGACTGTTTATGAATTCATGGTTATCACATGGGAGACATAGAATAGGAACTCTGATCTGACCATCCAATCTATCATTTCAGGCTCATTTCTATTGCAATGCTTTGATTTCCCATACAGCAAGCTCCCAAATATGTTTAATAATGAGCCTGTGAGAAGTCTATGCAAATCAGGAAAATATTAAAGGATTAGCTTCATTTTTAGTGTATCTAAATCTAGTCCACTTCAGAATTGACAAACTTGTATTAAGCAAGCACTGATATAGGCCTCCAACTTTAAGTACGTGTCTATAATCCACTGAAGTGGATTGAGATCAATAGGTTTGAGGAATGTGCTTAAAATGAAGAGTATACTTGAGAGCTTGTAGTGTCAAGGCCTGGTAAAGAGCTCATCAAAGGTTTTCCTAGATGCAAAGTTGCACTGATATAAATTTGAAAGTGATTTGGAATTGATTGGATTAAACTTGTCTGAAAGTTTGGTAAATGCATTTGATAAAAGGGAAGGTTTGAAGGTTGAGAGACAAATTTTGCTGAAGTGGGAGGGCTACTCAGTTAAAGACACTGCCATTCTCCCCCATCTCTTAGCCACTATCCTGAAGATCACCGACTTCAGGATAGACCAGCAAAATGCACAAGTCCCTGTCCCTCCACTCCTATGTTTTATAGGCTCCCAAATTAACCTATCTAGTAGTGATTTTATTCTAAAATCTCAAGTTAAGAAAGAAGCAATTGAGATGTGTCCAAATTCCCTTTTGGTCTTCTTGAATTAATGGCCACTAAACTCTGGGAATGGGTTAGGCAAACAGCCAGGAAGCCAGGACATCTTCATCTGCTCTTACTGTTTGTATCAGTTGTGTGTTAAAGACAGTAAATAAATGGAAATTAATCACTCAGTCTTAAATGTCTTCATGCATAAGCGTTTAAGGAAGGCTTACATCAGTTTAACAGGATCAGTAGCCTGCAGTCACCCAAACCTCCCAGACTTTCACCTGCAAGGCTGGGCTGGGGTTGGGAAGCCACCAGTTTAATATCCTTTATTGAATGAATGTTTGTTAGCCAAACTGCAAAAACTGTGTGCACGCTCACAGCTCATAGCAATCACAGCGTAAATTTTGTTAAACTCATGATTCATCAGAGAGCCATGTTATGGAAGCACGCTCCCAAAGTTTAATAAAAAACTCATAAAGCCTTTAACTCCCTGCCTACCTGCATACAGTGTGCAAGTGTCTTTAACATGGTTCTGAATAGGCACCATGCTTGTGATGTCAAATACATGGCTGATGTCAAAAGAGACCTCAGAAATTAAGATGTGGTTCTACAAATCCACGCCTTGGATATTTGTGACTGCAAGGACTTTCTATTCTGTGTCATGTATTGGTATCTATCATTCACTGCATCTCAGTCCTTATTCCCATCCTCATGCATTTTCTTTTCCTTTTGAAACTTTTTGTAAATGAAAATACATCCTTCGAAATCTCTCAGTATTCCTTCTCCTCCCTGTAGCTCCTGGCAACACAGTCTAGTTCAAATTGAGTTAGTTTTATTAAGCCTTTGATTCTGGGGGAAAATAAGAACTTTTTTTTCCCCCCATTATTGCCAGTATGAGATCCTCAAGTGTTTGAATACAGTCCATTTCCCAGAAAACTCTCACACAGATGGTCAATAGTTCATGCAAGGAGGCAGCATACCATATAAACAAGCTTTTGGACTCAGGCATTATTATTACCAGAGTAGCTCAGTAATAAGGCCAAATCCTTTGAGAAATTGTTCATTGCTATTGCTAGCATTCAAGCCCAGTCTAATTTAGGATTTTTACAAAATCTAGAATAAAATGGATTGCTGGAAATGTTATTTCTGTTGAAGTTTATATGTATATATGTATGTGTATTTATGGTTTTGTATCTATCTATCTATACATATATGCAGTTGTAAAAGAGAATCAGAATTAGTCTGATCTGTGTTTCAGTAATTTTCTAAGTGTTTGTTATGTCTCAGGTATTTTCCATAAGTTTTAAAGTAGGTGGGCTTTATTGCTTCTAAAATGTATGTATGCATCATGCTTTAAGCACAGAAGGAAATTAAGCACCACACAGCCACTCTCTCATCCCCTCCTCTCTCTCCCTACCGCCTCTTCCAGCAGAATGGGGAGGAGAATCAATGTAAAACTTGTGTGTTGAGATATGAACAGTTAATAATTGAAAATAAAGTAAAATACAATAATTAGGGTAAATAATAATAATGATAATAAAAAGGAAACAAGTGATGCACAATGCAACTGCTCACCACCCTCTGACCGACACCAGACCCCCCCTTTCCTTACCCAGCTCGGCCCCCCTTCCAGGTAACTCCCCCTGGATTACATATCGAGCATGACATTCAGTGGTGTGGAGTATCCCTTTGGTCACCAGTGCCAGCTATGCTCCCTCCCACTGGCAGGGCATGAAACAAGTGAAAAGAAAAAAAAAGTCCTTGACTTAGGATAAACACAACTTAACAAAAACCAAAACACCAGCATGTTATCAACACCATTCTCATCTTGAGTCCAAAACACAATACCATAACAGCTACTGAGAAGAAATTAACTCTACCCTAGCTAAAACCAGGGCAACATGCTATAAAGTGCAAGCAATAGGAGATAAATATATATATATATATTCCTGTAGGAGGAAAGACTAGACACAAGTAATAGACCCCCAGTTAATCAGAAGGAAACCGCCCTTTCAGAAGAAGAATTATTTTATTTTTATTTTTGGCTCTGCCCACTTTTGATTCAGGATTTGAGCACAGATTTCACTACAGGATTTTAAATCTCTCTGGATGCTGTGCACTGCTCTTTAGTCCAGCAGTGACAGCTTCACAGCTCTGCAGTCTCATCTCTCTAAAAAAAATTTTTCTGTAGACACATCTCCCTAGAGTGCTGAAGAACAACAGCACTGTTCTTACCTCACACCAGCATCTGGCGGTGCCTGCACAAGCTGTTGCGATTCAAGGTGGAAAGGAAACCATCATACTTTGTGAAAAGGGAAGCCAGAAAAATGCAATGGTGCTGGAAAACAACTTTATTCACTCTAAGTGGGTTTTAGTAATGGTCTTTGACAAAGTAAGGAGTCAACTGGGTCCTGGTGAGCAAGTGGAAATCACCTTCACATACACGTAAAAGAAGGTGGAGGGGTGAAGGGCTGCTCCCGGTCTTTGGACCAGACTCATTCTGTGAGACAGAAGGTGGGCAGAACAGTGTGACTCCAGCACAGATGCATTTCTGCTCCCCTTTCCAATCCCCAGCTTGAGTTAGCAAGGGAAAAAAATAAGTAGTACTAATAGCACTTTGCAGAGAGCAATGGGGTTTTCTGCTCTGCTGTCTACTTAAAATTCTCTTTGTCACTGACAAAACTTGAGGTGCCCTGCTGCATACCTCTTTTCTTTTATTGAGTTGTGACGTGAAGTAATAAGAAAATGCATAGCTGCAAACACTCTTGGGTTCTCTAATTGTCCAGGAACCACTCTAAAAACTGCTGAGTTTCCCCAGAAACTATGCTTGCACACTGCCTGAGGAGAGACCATCCATCAGACTGTACACATGTATCTCTTCTCAACAGACCTCAGCATATGCACTGCCCATTGCAAGACCATTGGAGACAATCTGTGAGCATGTGAAGTTGCCTGCTGGCATGTTCACAGCAAACCAGAAATGGTTTTTTTGTAGGTACTGTCATATCAAACCCATTTCAGGAATTTACAGATACGACCTCTCTTCCAAGAGATTCAGAAATGAGCTGGGTTACTTATATAAAACAAGAATCCACTATGGGAGATCAATTACAAAGACCTCAATTCTCTCTCTGGAAAGACCTGATCAATAGATTTCTGGATCTGGAGGAGCATTTCTTGGGGATATAATTTCTGCTTGCCTTCTCACTCTTTGCTGCAGCAGGATACCAGTTTTCAAGAAGGGCAAGAATGAGGACCCTGGAAACCACAGGCCTGTCAGTCTCACTTCAGTGCCTGGTAAAGTTATGGAGAAGATTATTCTGAGAGTTAATAAAAAAACCCTGAACGACAATGCAGTCATTGGTCACAGCCAGCATGGCTTCGTGAGAGGAAGGTCCTGCTTATCAAACTTGATTTCTTTTCATGATGAGGTAACCCACCTGGGTGATATGAGGAAGCCAGTTGATATAATCTTTTTGGATTTCATTAAAGCTTTCAATACTGACTCTCACAGGATCCTTCTGGACAAAATGTCCATCCCACAGCTGGATAAACACATCATGTGGTGGGTGAGCAATTGGCTCACGGGTCAAGCACAGAGGGTAATAGTGACTGGGGTGACATCGGACTGGTGACCTGTCACTGGTGGGGTTCTGCAGGGCTCCATCTTGGGCTCTGTGCTCTAAGATATCTTCATAAATGACTTGGACACAGGTTGGAAGGGACACTGAGCAAGTCTGCAATGAGACAAAACTCAGAGGAGATGTTGACTCCCTCAAAGACAGGGAGGCCCTGCAGAGAGACCTCAGCATACTAGAGGACTGGGTAATCACCAAATACGTGAAGTTCAACAAGTGCAAGTGCTGGATTCTTCACGTGGGATAGGGCAACCCTCAGTGTTCCTACAGACTGGGGAATGAGGTGCTGGAAAGCAGTGCTGTGGAAAGGGCCCTGGGGGTCCTGGCTGACAGCAAGCTGAACGTGAGTCAGCAGTGCCCTGACAACCAGGAGGGCCAATCATGTCCTGGGGGGCATCAGGCAAAGCATCACCAGGCGGTTGAGGCAGGGCATTGTCCCACGCGGCTCTGCACTGGTGAGGCCTCACCTTGGATACTGTGTCAGTTTTGTTCTCTGCAATATAAGAAAGACATTAGGCTATTAGAGAGCATCCAAATGAGGGCAACAAAGATGGTGAAGGGCCTTGAGGGGAAGCCGTACGACGAACATCTGATGTCACTTGGTCTGTTCAGCCTGGAGAAGAGGAAACTGAGGGGAGGCCTCGTTGCAGTTACAACTTCCTTGTGAGAAGAAGAGGGGCAGACACTCTTCTCTGTGGTGACCAGTGACAGGATCTGAGGGAATGGTCTGAAGTTGTGTCAGGAGAGGTTAGGTTGGATATTAGAAAATGGTTGCTCACCCAGAGGGGGGTTGGATACTGGAACAGGCTCCCCAGGGAAGTGGTCACAGCACCAAGCCTGACAGAGCTCAAGGAGCTTTTGGACAATACTCTCAGGCACAGGGTGCGACTCTTGGGGATGGTCCTGTGCAGGGCCAGGAGTTACATTCGATGATCCTCATGGGTCCCTTTCAACTTGTCAGATTCTGTGATTCTGTGAAGTTTTTTATATGATTTTCTTACAAACTAACACTGGGGAAGAGCAGAAGGGCTGGTTCTGCCCTTAGTGAACTGTAGTTAGTGTTGTGTAAATACTAAACAGTCCCAGCTGAGAGCAAGGACTGATATGGATTTAGTGTCCTACAGCTAAGGAATAAGTTGGAAGGTTTGTGTTTCTTGTGCAAACTATGGCCATCCTGTGTCCTAAAACACTCTTTGGGTCTGCTGTGACATTTTGGCTCTGTGCTACTTCTGTACATCCTGTTTCTGAAAGGTGATGGGCCATAGGGAGAGATTAGGAAGGGGAGAAACTGCATCTTTACCCTTCCAGTGATGATCAAATCAATAGTTACCTCTGAGCCTGAAATCACAGTTGTCTCATTAAAAGCTGAGTTATAGCTTGTGTGTTCTGCTTCTGCCATTCTTTCACTGGTGTTAGGGTAATGTTCCCAAACTCTGTGCAGTGGGTCAGTCCTTTTGTTCTGGAAACACACATGATTTTTTTCCCCATTTTCCCCCTGCAATGTTCCCCTCGACACATAAGGGTTTGTATCTGAACACGCCAGAGGCAGTGTTAAAAAGTCCATGTTTGCCAAGAAAAGAGAGAGTACTAACATTTAGAAAAGTGGAAGGATGAATCTTCACTGGAGATACAAAGTCGATAAGGAGACTTGCAGTGACCTGAGCATAGGTCAAGTTGACCTATGTGAGAATGGAGAGAAAAGAATGAAAGGAAAACAAGTTAGAGGAAAAGACAGCACTAAAAATATCATCTGCAACCATTAGTTGCAGTACTGTCAGTTCTTAAAGTGCCTGGACAATACTTTGCCTTTCTTTGTCTCCTGGGCCAGGATGTGAAAGCACAGGAGTGAATCAGCCTGTACATTATTCTTGCAGAAAACAGAATAAGTCTGTTTTTTTGAACAGGGCAACCAAGTCATGAATCAGGAAAATGTGCTGCACTGGGACATATGATAGAGCGTGTCTGGGGATAGAAGAAAGATCTCATGAGCCTGGGGCTCTGTTCAGTTGCTGACCATTACGATGCCATTTTTCTCTCTGACCATAACACTTTGGGTAGAGATCCTAATCCTCTATTTTATGTCATTATAGAAACTCTGCATGCAGACTGATAAGGTAGGAGGCATGGTTTAAAAATAATCCAACTATTTATGTCCTTCATTACCCAGCAGTCTTTGTAACTCTTGGCTTTATATATTTCAGGCTGGCACACTTCTTATTGAGGACTAAAAAAGAGAATTTGGATGAAGTGTGAAGTAGATGCAAGAATATTACATTTCCTTAATTTTTACATTTGTCATGTCCAAGATGCAAGTTGCACAAGGCATGGGGTGGTGGAAGGAATTTCTTACCATGTGATTTGGAGATGCTCGTGGGGATTTTTCTTGCTCTGCAGAGAGATGGCAAGGGATCAACAGTTAGGATATGTAGGAATGCCATAGTCAATTAATTTTGTGAAATTACACTCCGAAGTTGTGTTTAGAAAATGAATTAATATTGGTGAAAAGCACTGATATCCTTGGATAAAGGGCAACAGAGAAGAACACATTGTTATTATTAAACTGTTTTAGAAATCCTCTCTTTGACTGAATTATTTCAGTGAGTTTCCTTGGTGATGTGACGTAGAATTTACTGGAGTGTTTGTGCTGTATAATTGAAAATGACATTACCTTTATTAAACCGTCTGTGGGACTCTTAACTCTTTTCTGTGCTGCAAACCAGCTTTGCCAGTGATTCTTACCAAGGGTCCTGAGCCAGTAAAGTGGAGGCTGGTTAGACATCCATGATGCAATATCTAAATTACAGGAAGGCTGAGGGCAAAAAATACATTCCTTACTTGAGGCAAGTGAAATAACAGTAGATGTATAATAAATGTGGCTGAAGTCTCAATAAACTGCTCATTGAATTGTTGCCCATTGATAACAAAGTGAAAAGCACAATCACTTGTCATCCTGTCCTTTTCTCCCTCAAACTAAGAACATTAGGTTCAGGATGTAGAGACCTCTTCCCAAGTCATCCGTTCAGAGCCAGCTTTCTTGGCACTACCAACATTGGCTGTCACCAATGGCTGTTCGTTTATCTGAGTAAAATATTTAATGGTTCTAAGTCCAGTTTTTATTAGATGTCTGCATCGTAATGAATCTCATCTCAATCAACGCTAATTGTTGCTTCTAACAGCAGCCTCCCAAGAGAGTCTTTAGGGCTTGAGCAGGCTGTGGAGCTTGGATCTGATGGGATCACACACCTAGGGATCATTAACAGGGCTTGCCTTTCAAAAGCTGCCGGTCTGGCACTAAATTCAAGTACTTGAGACTAATATTGTGGTTTGAATTTTTCTCATGCCTGAGATGCTAGACTCCTCAGAATAAAGGTGTCCAGCTTGTTAAGTGTTAGTGCAAATAATTAAGCTGTCTTTTCAGCAGTGCTCTCCGTTCTAGTGCAGCAGGGTGGTAATGTGCTTCACAGCTGAACTCCATCCTGCGGCAACACTGATTTTATCACCCAGGGTGTAGTAGGACCCTTACATTTGGAGTGACTGCAATGCAGCAGTTTTGCTCTCTGATAGTGGGTTTTACTGGTGTTGCATCTATGGTACTCTGTGGGGTTTGACGAAGGACTGAAAGCTTAATGGTGTTCTCCAAGTATGTCCTGATCTCAAAAAGAAATTACATCTTTGTAGCAATATAATCATTCCCTTGTCAAATTAAATTGGGGAATTTTTCTCCTCTTAAATTAAGTTTGATTTTTGTAATGACTGCTTACTCCTACCAATATTGGTATAATGGGAATATAGATACACTTTGATTAAATGTGGACCCTCTCCTGGATATGCTAACTTGATTATATATCTCAGTGGATCCTAACTAGGAAGCTCTTCTTTCCTTAAATCAAAATGGTTGCCTCATTGCTACATCATTAAAAAAAAAGCCAAGAGTCTGATTAATAGCTGTGCTCCAGGCTTCTTACACAAAGACAAGAGAAACTCTGTAAAGAAATCAACAAGTATGTTAAATATTAATATCTATGTGTCTCTGATGATTTGTAGCTTCTCATTCTGGAATGATAGAACAGTAGATAATGGAAAGAAAGTTATTGTACAGTATAAATATGTATTAATTAAGGAAATTTAAATTATTCCCCCCATAAAATTGTGTTGTTACCAATAAGTCAATCTCTGATCTTGGGTATTGAAAATCTAAACTATTTGATTAAACCAGAAGCAAATTTGCTCTGGATGTTTTGGGGTGGTCTTAAAGGTAACAGGTTTTTATTTTGGATTTGTCCCTAAACTTCCCTTTGACACCCTTTGAAAATTAATGCCTTAACAGAATGCTTAACTTCACACTGGTACAGAGCAGGCCAGACACTGCAATTGATTGAACCCTGTATTTGTAAACCCAACAGTATTTATCTGGCAGTTTGTCTGCCATGGGCTAGACCCTCTCCCTTTTTTTCTTTAGTTTGTGAAACTACTGAAGTGTCAGATTTAGACTGGCATGATCACTATCAGTATAGATGAGGGTAGAGTGTGAGCCAAAACATGATATTTTGCTAATGATTTGCTTATTATCTACATCTTCCCAGCCTATCAGGAAATGCAAGCCTTGGAGAATGGAAAGAAGAGTAGCTGGGTCAGTTGAAATCAAAGGAGAAGCATGCCAGATCAAGTTCCCAACTGGGTCAGAAGACAAAGAAGTTTATTTCTTTTTAATTTACCTAAATGTGTTATCATTACAGATCAATTAATTCTAACGTACTGATGGTGACTCTGGGAATAAATGCTCGATCCTGGGGCTTGGTGAATGTTTTGTGCCTGGTGTGAAATCCACTGAACCTGGTAAAATCATTTGCTCTTGATCAGGTTTTGCAGCAGAAGATGAAGCTGCTTCCAGCCAGAAGCCCAGGATCTGACTTTCTCCAAGAAAGCTATTTTCTTTCTTTTCTGCCTAAAGTTCTACAAATCTTTCCTCATCGGAATATGATGTATCTGCAAAATTAGACCCTTTATTGGTTTGTTATTCAATCCAAGGAATTAAATTATTTTCTCTGTATCACTGGAGGAGTTGGAATGGGACAAATGAATGAAATAACTCACCAGTGGGCGAGTTCCCTTTGTGTCATCCAACAGAGAAAAATAGTGTGAAAGGACAGCAGGAAAAGCAAATAAATAAGCTTAAAATAATTGTGGGCTTTTTTCCTGTTGAGCTCTTGCCTTGGATTAATTGGACTTTTACCTTCTAATGAGTGCTCGTGAAGATTACAAATGCCAAGAACTGCAACATACCCTGTGCACCTACTCGATCTAATTACAAGCCATGTACAGTTAGAGAGTGGAGCTATAGATTCTAATGCCTTCTGACTTCCAGATGAATTGAGTTGTTCGTTTGGTACAGAATGGGTCACAGTTTCATCTTATTCGCAGGGAAAAGTGAGTGCTCTCTGCAAACAAACCGGGAACTGCACAGTTGAGCCAGGCCAGATTTGTTATTCCTTTTCTTCCAGGTCATCAAGTTGTGGTGAATTGTTTCAGAGCCTGGTGAAATCCACCCAAAGCCTGCCTTTAGTTTCAAAGATCTGGGATCATTATGGTGATTATCCATGGTTGCACCCAGGTGGCAGCTAAATGTCCACAACTCACCGAAAAAATTTTGGTTTAATTTGGACTAACCCCCAGTATTAATTACGTTTTCAGGTCAGGCTTTGTCTCCTGTTAGCTCATGAAATTGGCTTTGTGACACCGATGCTGCATGAGACATTACATCAGTTCAATGTGGCTGGATTGCACTGACTTGCACTTTCACATCTACGTACTTGAGCATAATCCGGAGGTGTCCGTTAGAGTTTTCCTTCCTCCTGGAAATGCCTATTTATACATTCTAACACTCACCATTTATGGATGTGTAGAGTCTGCTTACAATTACTTGAAACTGATGATTTCATATCCAAGCATACAGTGCATTTGAACTGTGAACATGTCTAAGAAGCTCTATTCCTTTTTGACACCTTATGCCCAGAGGAAAGAATGAGAGGAAACATATGTGCACCTTTGAGAAGGAGTAAAAAAGGATTGCTCTCAGGAGACTTTCTCCTCAGATTCTGTGATGAGTAATGCTCCTGTCAATTACTGGCTTTTTTCAGAAACAAGCTAAAAAGTGCCTAATTTTAGCTTCATTTCCTTTTTTAGGACTGATGTCATTCCTACTCCCGTGAAAATAGGTATTCCCCATGGAAACAAAGATCTCTCACCTGGAGAGAAATCAATGCCAGTTAAGATCACAGAAATTATTAAGGACTTCCCATCCTGGGTCTTCATCTGAGATCTTATTAAGACTTTCGTACAGATGTATTCAAGCAGTTGTTAAGTTTCCCCACAATATTAGCTTTGGAACATTACATATAAGTCGCAAAGTGCAAAAATGAGTGATTTTCTTCCTCTTAGCTATGGTTTCCTAACATAGTACTAGGGACTATAATGACTTGATGGATTCATATCCATTAGTTAAGACCTGTTCTTGGGAAAGATAGAGTGTACCATGCTTTTTAAGTGTTTGTTCCTTTTTAAATTTGTGTTAATTATTTAATACTCTCCTTCTTTCTTTAGTAAAATCCCTCTCCCAGGATAACAAGTCAGTATGAGATGTAAAGTCTACCTTGATGGCAATGAGGATTTATGTCTTATAATGTAAACAAACAAAAGTATATGTCCCTGTAGCAGGTTTGTTAGCTAGGATTGTTCTCTCCCATATGAAAATCACATAGCAATTCAGTCCACCTATTTTAGATAATAGTTTTAGAAGGAAACTTTTATGCCAGGCCAAGATGTTGGATGCATAATTTTTACATGGTTTTATAGAGTTTGATTGGTGTGTGAATCTTACCTTTGGTGTATATAAGAAACCCATGTCTCTTCTCCAAAGAGCTGTAAGGGCTAGGAGTTGGCTGCCCTGGTTTGGAGAATTTTACGTCTTTTTGTCCTGAATTTCACTGCTCTGACTAATACTGTTGTCTGGACTTTGCAGTGATTCACCACAGAAGGAACTGCATAATGCCTGTGGAGCAACCAGTTTAGGTCTGAAACTTTTAAATAATTCCAACAGACAGGTGGTCACAGGGCAAGGGGCTATTCCTTGTAACAGTATGGAGTGCTACAAGTCTGCAGAAATTTGTCCATGGATATTATTTTGCTTCTTTATTCGGTTCTAAATTGCTTCAACCTGCTTTAGTGAAAGGGCTCAGCTCTTGCAGGTGTATCTAGATACAGAATGGTGTTTTTCTTTGGAAGCAGGTGAAACTGTAAAAGTCACAAGAGACAGCTTAGGTCCTAATTTCCTTTCAAAGTCAGTGGGTCTCATGCCCTTAAATGCCCATTGACTTAAAGCAGTTTCTCTTTTGATGGAAAGAAGCTCTGGAGTCCAACACCAACATTGTATTAAAGGTGCTTCCTGTTTTTAGTACCTGAAAAGCATCTTGTGAGCAGATGTTCTATGGACAACTCAAAAAAAGAAAAGGTGAAAAGTAAAAAATCTTCTGGGGAAATTATCTAAAACTTTTTCCAACATCTCTTTACATCTCTGTCTTCTGAACCCTTGTTAATACTCAGTCACGATGTAAATGGGATAATGTTGGTGCAATTTAAGAAAAAAATAAATTGAAAAAATTATTTGTTACCTATTAGAAGGAAGGCTAGAGAAAATGGAAAACAGGAAAGAAAAAAGCAACCAGCTAAGTCACTAAGCTAATTTTGACCTCTGGCATGTTTGGTATTCACCTTATTCAGTGCAATCTGATATGCAGACTAAGGACGCAATTCTATGTTGTAAACTTATTTAAAATGAATGAGGCTGCCAGTTTACATTCCTCTAACAATATTTTATGTGCCTAAGTTTATGCGTTGATCCTGTGCACTTACTGGATTTCTTAGTCCAGATATCCTTCTGATTTCAAAAGGAGGAAAAGAAAGGTAAGTGCCAAGGTTTGCAGCTGAACCCTACTTGTCAGGTGTCCCCTGCACTTTCGCTCTCCCTTCACATCATTTCTGAAGCCTCTGTTTTCTTTCTGCTAGATGCAGCTGGGGAATGGTTGGCCAACAGATGTGAGAGCTGAAGCTTGGATCTTCATGTCTAGGCCAAAGATTTTTGCGACCTGAGCATGGAAAAGTTGTTTCAACAAGTTAAATGTTGAGGTAAGTAAAATTGAGAAGGTGGTTTCCGCCCTCACCTATATGGCAGAACTCTGTGTCTGAGAACAGCCACCATTTCTGCACTTATTGCAGAATCTCCCAAGAGAGCCCTGCATTGTCAAAGAATATAAATTGCTTCCTCACTTGTAGAAGTGGTCCCTGAAGTTCAGCATTAAGAAGTGAGCAGGAGGCATCACAGGAGAGATTTTGCTGCCTCTGTCTATAATAAGGTTAAAAGGCAACCTGATCACATTCTCTAAGTATCTCCAGTGGGGATATCTAGTATAAAGTGCAGAGGTGGGAAAGCTCTCATTAATTTTAGACAGGCAGGAAAAGAAATAGTAGCTGGAAATTGAAACTAGATGAATTTAAAATGACAATAAGATCCTTTTTATTTCTGATTTATTTATTTTCTTAACAGCAGAGATAATTAACAACATTGGCTGACTGCTCAGAGGAAGAGGAAGGTTTTCCATTGCCTGCAGTCTTTAAATTGCAATGAGAGTTCTTTCTAAGGGGGGATTTTTAACTACACCAGAAGTTATTGAGCTGAGTAGAGGAATTCCTAGGTGAGATTTTGCCATTAATATTATCAAGATTTTGAGGCTGCAGGATCACATGGACCTTTTGGCCCCTAGACTTTCCTTGCATTGTCCACTCCCTTTAAATTTACTATTTATTTCAATGGCTTTCAATGGCTTTTTCCCTTCTCTATGGGCTCATATCTCTGGCCTCAGTCCAATGAGGATATAAATGATCTCCTTCCACACTAATCAACTATTTTTACTCAATAGCATCTTCCAGTGGAGATTCTGCCCTGCTGCAGATGAGAAGCAGAGCATGGAGCTTGTTGGGGAGGCAAAAGGAGCTGAGATAAAACAGAGGATCTAGTTAACACCCGTATCAGGAAAAAACACTCATTTTCAGAATGAATTTGCCTGTGTTTGTCATCAGCGTAGACTTTCATTAGGATGATGACAGCTGAGATTTCTGCATTGCCATTTCCATGGTACTCCCAGCAGTAGGTCGCTCAAGGAAAGATCTCTTACTTTAGGCACTGCTGTGAAGCATTGGGTTGTGGGTGGGACTAGGGCTGTTTATGAAGAGAAAAGGAAGGGGAGAGAATTAAAAACAAGCTTTCTGTGCTAATGCATGTCAGCTTAGCGCTAATATATGTGTTCCTGAACTCTTCTTAACTCACCTCTATTGATTTGTTTGTATGTGTGGTATTTCATGATGAAGGACTATCGTCCATCCTTTCTCCTGAAATATGGCTGCCTCTGTGATGAGCATGACTGGCTTTTAGCACTAACCAGACAACATGACATTTCCAAAGAAGAGAGGGGAAAAATAACAGATTTGACTGAACCATAGGGGAAACTAAGGAGGTAAAAACGTTTCTACACCACTTATGGAGCCCATCTGAACAGCATAAAAATGTGGTACCCTCATGTGGCCCAGCAGCTTGAGGAGGTACAAATCTAGGATTTTTAGCCCCACACTTCCAGATATTGATATTCTCAATTTCCAAGAAAGAATTCTTTTGGAGAGGTGTGTATTGAGAACCCTCTTGCCTACCACTGCTGTCCCTTGGCATCTGCTGGGGGGCTGTAAGTAATCAATGAGAAGGAACACAGGAGTGCAGTTCTTTTTCCTTGTCTGGATGGGATTTATCTGATGAGTCTTTTATCATCTGCTTTGTAACATCAGATATTAAGCGCTGAAAAAAAGTGATGGTTATATGTAGATAGAAGATCCTAGCAGTGGCATGCACACAGTGTAGCTTGACTCAAAATGAAGAAGCACTGAGGCTCTGCTTTGTACACTTCAATTTTTCCTGCCTTTGCAGGCATAAGTACCAGGGGAGATCTCATGTAAATTGGAGACAGAGAAATGATTATCTGTTTATCTTGCTTTCCTTTCAGAGTGGTACAATGAAATCAGCAAAACTCTCATCCCTCCCTCTTCTCCTCTCTTCCCACCAGATAAACCTTGTTTTGGAAAAATTAGAATGCATTGTGGATAAAGGAAGGTGACCCTAGGTCTTGGATCTGTTTCCTTCATTAGCAGCAAATCGGCATGTACTGATTGCTGCTTCTAGTATCAATGCTGGAACATTTAACTAGTCAGAAGAGTTTACAGATGCCAGAAAAGAAAGTCAGTGATGCATATAATATATCTCTGGAATCATAAATAGCTGAGACAAGGGCTGGTTATTGCTTAGTTCAATATTGTTGTTTAATAGCAACTCTAAATACACTCTGCTGGGTTAAATATTGTACTATTAACTCCAGAGATAATGATCTTCCTAGACTGAATGAGGGACAATCATATTATGGTGTGATGCATTTCTCTAAGCTCCCCATATGTGAGCAGGGCAATTGAGGGGACTAGCAATTCTGTAAGCCATTCTGAGGGTCAAACTCTCTGATTGTACCTCTCTGCCCATTCCTAGAGAGGGCAGAAGGACTTACTTTATGAATACAAAAGCATTAGATGACCCTGCTTTTCACGTATTTGTAAAACACTCATCAACCCAGCATCTCAGTCAGTGGATATTATCAGTCTCTAACTAATTATAAGATATCCATTCCACAGTAGTAGCTTCAAAGGTAACAATTTATTCAGGCCTTTCCCTCATCCTTTCTTATAGGTAACTGAATGAAGATATGAGTTGTCTTCATGTTGATCTTTCTCTCTCTTGCCTGTCTGAGCTAGAAGAAAGATGAAAAAGGACTCAGCAGAGAAAGGAGCTATGTTCATGAAAAAGCAGTAATGTCCTTAGAAAACGTCCTACTCTTAAACACAACTGAATAGTTCAATGAGATCGTATAGGCAGTTGGAGTTCGAGTGTTTATGTTATTTCAGGAATACATTTTTAGCTGGCCAAACAAAAGAGGGATCTGGAGGATGAAAGAAATGCCCGCAGTTTACCTTTGCTTGCAAATTTACTTATATTGTGCATTTGATACCAGTGTCCCTCCTTTTATTTCTCATGTTCTCAGCTACTGTTTTGTTTAGTGCTGTTATTTACAAGTTTCACTTAAAGGATTGAAATTATTGAGGAGATGTAATTACACTTATTTATGTATGTAAACCTATACATGTGCATGCCTGTGTGTATATAGACATATGAAGTTCTCAGTAGCAAAGCCCAATTTTATGTAGACTTTTCTGTTCCCCTCTGACATTTAACACTTTACCCTCATTACTCTTATATTTTAAATTTAGAACAATTAGAGAAGAACCTGTTGTTGTCTAAATCCACAAAGGTTACCGAAGGCTGGCTCAGGAGGCACTTGCACCTCAGTCCTGTTATCTCTCCTTCAAATGACCACTTTAATTTGCATGATGGACACTTAAGCTCTGAAGAAACTCCACACAGACGTATTACAGGAGGATTGAGCTGGTAAGTGATGTGAGCTTTTTACAACATTCTGTTTTAAATCCCAGAGTTTGTGAATCTCTCCACATCAAGATTAAATGTAATTTACCTTAGCTGTTTGGTGCTTTCCTGGGTAATAGTGGTAAATCAGGAACTATCCAGCAAGGACTATAAACAGTTGTTTAGAGCTTAATTTGTACTAATCTATCTGTAGAATGACCTCTGCAAGTCTTGCTTATTGGGGGCATTAGGCCCTTGTACTTATTCTCAGGTTTGGTTTCTTTTCTCCCTTTGAAGGTCATCTTCAAGGTAGGTTATCTTTTAGGCCTCTTCCTTTGTGGAGATGGGGATTTATTTTTATTGCTTTTAAAAATGGGTTAGTTGCCTCTGATTTGCTTGCTGGTATCTTCAATTTCATCATGGGAGTCTTACCACTGGATGCAGTGTGATTTTGAGTCCTAATTTTATTGCCTAAGTAAAATGAAGGACAAATCTGAAATGTTTCTACTTGAAGTGCCAGGATACTGCCACTCACAAGCCTGCTGCCTGTAAAACTACCTGCTAAGTAATAACTGCTGAACTCTGGTGGACAAACCCAGATGTAACTGTTTAGTATGTAAGTCTTCACATGATCATCAGCCATGGAATAATTAATGATACAGTAGCAGAGACACATTGAAAGTATAGGCTTGTTGGTATCTGAATGAGAAGATTCAGAGATTCCCATTCCAAAATAAGTCGCTTTTTTGCTACCTTTGCAATGACTTATGAATTTTTATTGAGCTCCCATTGTTCCTGAAATAGAATTTTTTCCATTTTGTAGTTTTTAGATTTGCCTTGATTCCCAGATTGAAGAATGTCCATTGGTTTGGGATTTTGGTTTATTCTATTGAAGAAATATTCTATTGAAAAAATATTTCTTTGAGTATAAATATGCTTTATTCAATTGAAAGCCTAATATAGAAGAATAGAACACAGCATAATAGCAGAAATAAAGTATGAAAAAATTTACACTATTTTTTGATTACAGTAGTTTTGATGAAAAAATGGAACTCATCAGATCATTGGTGATTATATTACTGTGCACGAATTCAAGACTTTATGTCTTATGTGTTTTGATTTTTTTTTTTTTTCCAATTAGAAAATCTGTCCTTTTTCAACAATTGCAGGAAGAGACCCAAATTCCACATGGCACTATATTCCATTGCAGAAACCAGGCAGGTACACTCTAAACTACTTCAGTCTTCATTTAAAAAACCCTTGACTTATTCTTTATTGAATAACTACAACGTAGCATAACATGCAAGATCATAAAATGAAGAGGCATTGACCATCCTCATAACAGACAAAACAGAAATTACGGGAAGGTATTGAAATTGCCATGGAACAGATATTCCTTTTTATGAATGACATAGCCATTGACACTGAAAGAAACGTCTACCCACCTAAACTGACATCATAAGGTAACATGCCAGACTGCTTTGTTAAAACTTTCACCAGAGATAAAGAATCACATTGTTTTGGAAATGTCTTAGTTGTGGGAGTCTTTAATTTTAATGTTTGAAGCAACCTTAGGCTTCCTGTATCTATAAAGTGAGGATTTACCTCTGTTTTTTGAGGGAGAAGGAGGAAGGAACTGAAAGGGCAGTGTCGGGGCATAAGACAAATACTTCCAGTAACTGGGATAAAATAAATGTATACCCAAAAGAGAAGGGTACAACTACATATCAGAGGTTCACCTGCCATGAAATGATGCTGTGTCCCTGCAAGCAGAGTACCAACAGCAGCACAAACTGACAGCTTTACCTTCAGACCAGCTGCAGGGTGCAGCTGCAACATATAATATGGGAAAAACAATGAGACATTCTGGAGCCATTTTAATACAAGAAGAAAGTGTTCACGGAGCCAGAGCCATGTCTGTTTGTGGGTGGAGAAACCAGTTGTATAATTAATCCAAGACCTCCAGTAAGGACAATTATAGATGTGTCTTTTGATGTGGATAAGATGTTCTGCAGCATTTAAAACTTTAAAGAAAAAAGATTTCAAGCAACAGGCATTCTGTTGGGCTGATCCCAGCTGTATATAGAGCCTAGAACATATTTTGACATAAAAACACTAATAAAAGCCTAGATTTAAATAGTGATCACGACAACACAAAACTTAGGTTTGCTAAAATTCGGTCATACTAAGCAAATATAATTTTTTTTTTTTTTAATAAACATTCCTCTACAGAAGGAAAAAGCAGATCTTCTGATTTTTCTTCTTCATTAAAGCATTTGGTGTAGGACTACATGAAGACTTGTGAGTTAAAAAGAAGATAGCATTGAAAAATGAAGGAAGAACTGGATAAAAGAGAATATTAAATGGGAATGATTGGAGTGGAGGTAGGCTATTCAATGTACCCAATGACTGGTCTTAGGCTCAGTTTTGTGTAATATTTACATTAGGCACTTCGATGTTGTAGGAATTTGCTGATGGTACAAATATGGAGACAGCAGTACAGGGAAGCTTTGCCATATTGTTCAGATGAACTCAGTGACCTTCAAGGGAGGCGACAGAAATGGAATGAAATTCAAGCTAACAAAGGGCAAGCTCATACACTGTGGGACTAGTCATAAGATTTTTCGCATTTACACGGGAACTCTGCAGTGGAAATGGCAGAGGAGGAAAAGCAAATGGGTTAGTTGAGCATAGGATGCCTGTGAGCCCTCATCTTGCAGAATTTCAGAAAAGACAAATAGGATCCTTCAGCCTATGAAGATAAGAAATATCCAATGGGGACAGAAAAATGGGTATTCCATGGAAAAAGGCAGTGATACAAAACAAACCATCACAGAGTACAAAGTGATGGTGAAATGTTACCTGGAATCCCATGCTGAACCCTGCTAGCTCCTTGAGGAGAAAGCACAAGGGCTGAAACAGCTGCAGAAAAGGTCTACCAGGAGAAAAAGATAGAGAAGACTGACATAGGCTGGTTTGGCAGCCACAGTGGAGCCTGATGAAGGCCTAGATACACGGATGGAGGTTAAGGGAATTTGTTTGTGCTGGACTAGCTCTGTGTGAATGGCTCAAGGACTGAAGTTGTTGAAGTTAATGTCTTTTTCTGTCCATCTGAGTAGGTATGTGGAGCTTGCACTTGCATAGCAGATCCAGTTGACAAGTAGCCATGGGAGACATACAAGTAGCCAGGCCTGGGAGACTGGGCTGCTCTCTCCACTTTCCTCTTGTCTGGTCTGAGTAATTCTACCACCTGGATGAGTAGGGTACTACAGGCAGATGCTGTAGTGTGGTGTCCACGAGTGAAGGGTGTTAGGCTTGGGTCTGCTCCTGTAATACACTTTTCCCATTGCTGGTAGTTTTTTAGTCCGGTGGTTTATGCTATTAACTTTCATGCTTTGAGGGGGCTAATTAAGGTTCTGCTTTAAACGTCTCCTGCCACCAACCTGATGAGTCTCAGGGGTCAAACTTGATCCAACATGACGTTTCTGGTCAGCTGCCAGATTGTGTCCAGACTCAGATACCATACATGAACTTTTACACACCTGGAAAAAGATTGACTTCTTGTTTAACTACACTTTTGAACATCATGATTCAGCTCTCTCTGATGCTATCTGGCACCTCCCAAGGTGCCACACCACTAAGTCAAAGGTTTCGAATAGGAACAACATAATCTCAGTCTAAGTAATCTTTACTCCTAAAAATTAAACATTGCCAATTTAGTCACAGTTGATCAATAACAATGACTTAGTATAATTAAGACACAAGAATTACCGCAAAATTAACAAAAATTTCCACCTACCTGGTAGGCAAAATCTACTGACACTTGATCTTTTTCTGGATTAACTTTTTATGTTTAATAACAGTAAGATGGAACGCAGTAAAGTGTAAAGCACAGCACAAATGAGAAATTCAGTGCCACAAACACAAAACAGGGATCATCTGGCTCAGCAACAGTACTCTGGAAATAATATGGGGTTATAGAATAAAGCTCAGCACAAGCTCTGAGGAGGAAAAAAGTCATATTCCCTTAATGAACAGCAGCTTGATGCAAGAGATAACAGTGCTTCTTTCTCTGGCCCATTGAATGCTTCATATTATAGAACAAAACTTTGTAGGCAGCTTGGTGGTCTAATGCCTGAAACAAAAATGAAGACAGAGATTAAGTGCAAAAATCTATTTCCAAAGCTGGGAAGTATCTCATTGATTAGTAAGTACCATGTGATAGCTAAATTAGGATGAAATACAGCTGAAAATATTTCTGAAAGGATAATTCTCTGATGAAATGATCAGAACTTCCCACCTTAGGTAACTCTCTTTCTAATAACTTGGTCTTTCAGAGTGCAGTAAATCTCTGGCAAAAGTCAAGGAAATGAAAACACTGCACACAAGCAATGTATGCCTCAGCAGTTCACTGAATCAAGCCTTAGAGCTACTACAAAAGACTCCATAAGTTAAAGAAAATGCCACTGTTATGATTACTTCCTTTATTCTTGGAGGACTTGCCTTTCCTAGAAATCTCTTTCAAATTCATCACATATAACTACATAGGGAATAAGACATAAACAAAGCATTTTTTTTCCACCTTGTGAAATTCCTTTTTAGATTGGGAAAGACAAGCCAGCAGGTGTGACAACTAACTGGATGAGGAAACTCTGATGATGGGGTCTTCCTTATAGCAGAGTTTTTTCTAATGGGCCTAGAAGATTTCTTACAATTAATTTGAGAGAAGTTACTAACTTCCACAGACTGCTTCCAACACACCCATCTATTTTTCCAGGTGAAGGTACAAAGAATATTTTTTCTTCCTGTTGTCTGTCTTCTGCATAGATCTATAATTGATATCTACAGTGCTTAATTCACTTGGGAAATTCGTACAATAACTCCAATCACATCCCAATTTACAAATGGGTGGTGTTGCTCTGGCAAAGCCACATACACAGTGTCTGCTCCTCTATTTGCTGTAGCAAATACTACAGAGTCAGAGAGAGAGTTTGACTACATATAGATTAGGTTTCCTTCCCCTTTCTGCAAAGGTCTGAAGGGAAAGTGTGTGCCAGTGTTTGCACAAATGTTTAGAGGTGGTTGATGCAGATTCATACCAGCACACCAGGGCATGGAGTGTAGGGTGGGAGAACAGTGGCAGTGCCCTGTGGGGTGACTCCCAAACAACACATTTGAGCTTCCAGTCCAGCCAGCAAGTCTGTTGAATGCTGAAGGTGACATAATGATTTTGGTTCAGGAAAGGGGCTGGTGAATAATGGATTTGAAACCGGACCTCCCATCTGTTCCCAATTCATCTTCCACCAGAGCTAAAGAGTGGGAATGAGCAATCAGGGAAAAGCTTCATCCAGCTGCCTGGGGACCATATCACCAAGTCAGACAGCAGTAATTCAACTTTCCCCTCTCAAAGACCAGTATCCAGTATATACTGGCACAAATTTATTGTTTCTTCATTACTAAGGATTTACTAGACGCTTTGTTGTTCTTGGAGGGAAGGCAATATATCCTGCTTCATAAATGTGACCTTTTCTTTCTGGGTATTTTTTAGCCAGCTATACTTTGCTTGTATAAGATGAATGTGTGGAGCATTACAGAGAGGACAAGGTCCCAGTGGAGAATTAATAAGGATTGTCCTGCATGGTGAGGAATACTTAGCTGTGTTATTATCTAAATCTTCATATAGAATACATCTACAGAGCTGTGATATAGCAACAAATGGCTATAGAAGATCATCAGTTTGAACCAGGTGGGGGAGGGTTAGAAAGCAATGAATTTTAGGAAAAAAAAAAAGAAAAACAGATCCTAAATTATTTAATTAGTGATGCCTGCTTAGAGATAATGACATTTATATCCACAGAAGTTCTAGCCACAGCTACTGCAGTCAGGGACCTGGGGCTGTGAGAACACACACCCCAGGATGACATGGGGCACGTACCAAAGGCCAGTTTGTTTGCAAGTGATACGAGTACTTCTTGTTTTGCAAAAAGGCAAATCTGCTCTAGATTAGCTCTAATTAGCCTCCTGTCTCTATGGTTGCAACTGAATGATGTGGGGCTTTTTAGGCTGTAAATATCTTTTTAGTCTGCAAAAAGTCTGTCATTTATTTTCAAAGCAGCTGTGTTTTTCTGATAGATAGAGAAACATCTGTTCTAGTTATTTTATCAGTGTAACACATTCATGATGGCTTTCCCACCACGTCACTATGCTCTGCTATTACCTCCTTTCCTCATGAAAGGAAGCAGGAAGTAAGGCACCTTTGATCTTTGGAACCTATGAAGGTTAAGGATGCTACATGCATGATGCCTATCTGAATTAGGGGAAAACACAAATCACCATTTTACAAAACACTTTGAAATAATAACTCTACTCCCTGCAAACTAAAAAGCTCCCTATGTCATTCAAAGAAGCCTACTAGGAAAGAAAATTCCAGGTAAAACTTATGCAAAGTGAACAAATTACTTATTGGAAAATTGCACTCATAGAGTACCTGCTAGTGGTACTCTGCTACTCTTCATGTCGGAAGAATGTGTTACACCGGGTGCACAGGGACTACCTTAGGACTGGGAGTACTCATAATTTTATTAATCATTTATTAATAAATTGAAACCAATAATTATTTTATTAGCATCCTCTGTGATGTAGGCAGTAGAGCTTACTGATATGAAACCCAGAAAGTCTTCAGATGCCACAGATACCAGGAAGAATTCAAAATAAACTTCATAAATCAGAGGAACTGAGTGCAAGAAAAAAAATCCTGTGTTTCAGTAAATGCAAGTATCACAGTGAAGTTGAAGATTACTGTGTATGGCGTTACCAAACAGCAATAACCAGGAATAACACAACAATGTTGAAACTCCAGAGAGCTTTTACCTAAAAGGAACAAGCACTGTGTATTTTAAGAACCTCAGCTGCAGTGCTTTCTCTGTTTATGGGCTGTACGTGTTGACAAAAATTAGGGAAAACTGAAAACAGTCTTAGACGTGGCCATAGCATCCCAGCATCTAAAAAGAGACCTAAATATGGATTATGGAAACTTCACTGGAGTTTGTAAAGATAAGGTTAGATGTAAACACAGTAATTTTCCAGTACAATAATGGAATAGACCAACTGATACCTCAAAGTCATGTCCAGCCATACTGCTTCTAAGTCAACAATTTTCTGATTTTTTTTTTCTATTAGAAGTTGAATTTTCCCCACCTTAAATGAAAATCAGGATAATTTTTTAGTATTTGGATTTAGAGTAAAAAATTATTGTTACTTCCTATGAATAAGTATTAGTGAACAACCCTAAAAGCTCTCTTGATCCAAAAACCAGAAGAGATCCATACAGTACTTTAGAAATACCTATACCACTGATAGAATTACACAGGATGAGAATGCCTGATATCCAAACTTCAGGAATGAAAATGTCAAACTTGGACTTCAAGTTTAGACAATGTTGTTTGTAGCCCAATAATATTGAGAAAATGGAGAAAAGTCACGGTACTAAAGCACAAAGTACTGTACAAAGTTTTGAATGAAACCTCCTGGTCATAGAACAAGGGAAGTCCAGTGTGAAGGAGGATAAACCACGATCCTTAGACCGACAAGTTCAGCAGTGCAGGAAATGGTGTGAAGTGGGCTGCCCCTCTCCTCTCCTTGCTGGAGGCATCTATCTAGATTTTATATTTAGAGCAACATCTGCAGGTGAATCTGCTGCAGCACCGACTGTCAGTCACACCCCAAAGCTGCTGCAAGCATTCAGCACAGTCTTAGCTTTTGGGTCTTACTAATGTCTTACTATGCTCTTGGAGAAAGATGATGAGAGAAATTAACTTCCAGCCTGTTGCCCGAACCTCCATTTTTTATTAAACAATGTTCTTGCTGTCTGTAGCTGCTCTGCCTGCCTCTACCTATGAAGGCTCATTATGGTTGTGGTGCTGAGGCATTTCTGTGCCAGCCATCACAGGAACCACTTCACTCCTTTCATTACCAACACAGCAGCATCTATTTTTCAGACCTGGAGCCAAAAGAGAAATGTACTCCTTCACACAGGTATCCTGCAGCACGAAGATCAATTATACAAAATCCACGCTCTTGGGCTTTAAAGACTGTAGATAGCGGGGATTTTGGAAATTAGATTGAAGTAGTTAAGTGTTGCAAATTTCCCCTTTTGAGCAGCTGTGGCTTGATACGGCTGCTTAAAGGATTCTTTGGCAAATGGATTGCATCTCCAAGTGGGATTTGTGCTGTGAATAAATAAATTTCTATAATCAACTACTGATACCTCTGCAGCCTTCATAGCCTGCCTTTCAACTAAATACACATGTGTATAAAAATTTCTGTTCATTTAAAATCAAGTAAGGCGTGGAACTGGAATGAAAACCCCACATCGAGAAAAAAAATCCATTGATTTTTTATTTTGCTTTGTAAATTCGTGAATTTTGTTAGTGCCTTGGCCTATTTAATACTAACTAACTGTCAATCAAATGCAGAGCTTACTTGCCAGTGGGAGTGCTCTGGAAATGAGAGGTAGCATCTTGGAACATCTTATATTTAAATAGTGATATGCCCTCAGCTTTCCAAAGATGTTTAATTTCCTTTTAAAGTGGTTCTGTCACAAATCCAACAGCTCTCTTGTTCCAAACAGAAGCAGAATTAGGGAATGCCATTCTGGAAGAGAGGGAGCCTGAGGGAAGAACTCCCCAGGCTAGACAATGAGAGATCTTTAGTCATTATATTTATGTTTAAGTTGATGGCTGAGCTTCCAGAATACTGATAGATTTGGCTGCAGTTTTGGCATGTCTTTCAAGGATGTTTTTGTTTTAGCGTTTTTTTGTGTCTGTTTTATTTTCTCTGACCTTTGGAAGGCCTTGACACTTTATATGCTCCTAAATAAAAAGGAACTGAAAATATGTCACTTATTTGGTCCTGAAATGGAAAGAAAACTCTTCTGAAAATACCATTTTCACTGTAGCAGCTGGTATCAGGCACAGGGCTGGGGAACCTCTGCAGTTACATTTTTGAGTCTTAATAGCTTCTGACATAAATAGGACTGACTGTGAGAAATATTTCCACAGTTTGCATGTTGAACACGGTTGATGATGCACAACATTGTGACTGCACCACTGTTCTTCCTTAAATAACTTCCTCGCTGCTCTTTGAGTCTTAGGGTAGTGATGCCAGTGCTTCTGTCAACTTGGGGTGTTCAGTGCTAACCAGCATGAGTATTGTCTCTGAGCTCATTAGTGCTGGCTCTCGGAACATCTTGCTCTTGATCTGCCAGCTGTTATAGGATCTGATCTATTTTCTTGACAAGTTGGAGTAAATAAATAAGTACCTCACCTCTGGCAAATACATGGTCACATTTGATATCTACCATTTTCCGTAGAAGCTTTTGTTATCTCACTTGTTCGCTTTCCTTCTTCTGCATCCTCTCCCCAGTTCCTCCAAATATTAACTTAACATGGAAATAGAGCTTACTAGAAACGTTTTTCCAGGTGTGTCTCCACTTTGAAGAAGTGAGTTGCATTCTCCTTTCAGAAAATTAAGCATCCATTTTCAGTCATGCCACTGTGCTATGGCCGCATGCACCAGGTGGTGCTGAAACTGCCAAGCTCAAAAGAAGATGAAGTGAAGGACACAGACAGGTTTGTCACTTCAGAGCCCAAGAACAAGGTTGGGATTCAGTCCTAGTCCTGGCAAATAGATTATTGTCTTTTCTGATGGAAAAGAAAGGGTTTAAACCTCATTGGAAGGGGCAAATAATGATGCAAAGGTGGGAACTTAATTCTCCTATGTTTTATCTCCAGTGACTCTGAGTCAGTAGATTAGCTTTGTCTTGCCTTTTTGTCTGTTTTGGCAGTAAAGACCTTATTCAAAGTCCCTCCATGTAGCCACAATACTTCTGTTTCCTCACATGATCTATTACAATAGCAGAAGATAACGACACCTTTTTCATTAACTCACTTAATACTGTACTTGATTAAACACCAAGGGCCTGGAGCTTACACATGCACATAAATGTATATATAATCAGCCTGAGAAATCAGATCTTCACACATTTTCTACTTGTTTGACTTTCACTGACTGAGTCTGAGGCATTTTAAAAGGCAGGGAATTGTCAGTTGTCACTACTCTGTCACAGTAATTTAGGAGCCAGGCAGCAGAGCTCAGGATTCCAATTGTGGTTATATCAAAACCGTGTTGCCAATTCGCAAGGCAAACTTTTAGTGGGGAAATGATAGAAGAATAGCCTCTTCTGCACAGAGGTTGCAACTAAGGCAGAAGAGCTTGAGCAATCAAGGATATATTTCAGTTCACTGAACCCTCTGACAAGGGAAGTTACTCCCTTTCCTTTGTACCCCTTCTATTAATACAACCCCTTAATATCTCTTATCTATGATTTTCCACAGTAAAACTCAAAGCTTTTTCCCACCTTTATTCTAGTCCTTGCTTACATCTTCATATGGTTGTCATCTTTAATGGATCCAACTCTCATGATACTAGCACAAGCTTGCACAATTTGGAGTTTGTCTTAAATCCTCAGCTAGGGTCTGAGGTTGTGGGATCAAATTAAACTGTATAAACTGAGAGTTTCTAGCCCTGCTCAAAGTTTAGACTTTATGGAAAGTGTGCTGTGCATCACTTTCCTGAGCTCCAACAACCTGGGAATGACTGGTTTCCTTCGAAAGATGGGAATAAGGTAACTTGGCAAAGACAAGTTCTAAAGTAGATGTCTGTTTTCAGAAGATGAACTGAGGCATCTGATTCCTATTGAGTGTGATTGCAGCTTCCTCTCTCCTACATCTGCTGATAAGGATCTCCCATCAAGTCCCTGAAGGAGATCAATGGTACTGCCTAATAAGTAGAAGTGGTCTGAAAAGTGAGTTTCAAATACCTGAGACAATCTGTGACCTGTTGTATACTCTAATGAGTCACCAGCCCACCTTTCTTTTGCATAACAAGAGGGTTTAGGGTGGGTGTGTTTTTGTCCATCTAATGCTGTCTGCAGATGAATTCCTGAATTCCATGTGGCAAGCAAGGTATGATTAGGAGGTTGAGTTGGTGTTGGCACATCCAGCTGGCATGCCTGTTTAAATTCAGTGTGCTTTGGCAGCAGAACTCCAGATGCTGGTGCCAAAGAGGTGGTACAAGGAGCCTTGAGACTCAGAAGGTTAGTGGTGGAGGAAGAGCAGCAGGTGCCAGGAAAAAGATAAAAAAAAAAAAAAAAAAAAAAGAAGAAACAATAGCACCCATGAATTTTTGATGGCAGTACTTTGTGTTCAGCAATTAATGTAACAAGTACTGTCCAATTGGCATGGACAAGAAGAAAGTCACAAATAACTCCCTTGAAAAATTAAACTCAATTTTCTCCAGGTATCTTCACTCTTTTACCGCCTCAGGAATTGCTCCCATGTGCAAGTAACTTCTTTCGTTTTTTAACAGGGGGGATTTGATCAGCATGTCTGCTCTTGAAGGATAGTTATTAGGGTTGGCTTTCCCATCACAGTGAACCTGTAATTTCACAAATAACACCTATTACGACTTCATCTTGGGGAAAAAAGAGAGAAAGAAAAAGGAGCTGGAAGAGAGCAGGGGAGCAATTTCTATCAAACAAAGGTTTTGGGCCAAATTCTTAGCTACTGAAGAGCAAAGCAGCAGCTAAGGGTTGGCACCATTCCTAGCTTTTTCTGTGTCTTTTTTTTTTACTGAGGCAATAGGGTCTGTGATTTGTCCAAACTGTAGACAATGACTCCAAAGTGATGTTCAAGTGTCGGTCAGGAGGACTTGAATTTGCCAGAAGAGATTATTCTCCATCCCTGGCTTATTTTGCGTTATTTAGCTATTTCTTCAGATAAGATATTGAACTAAGCTGGTTTTACTGAAGCATCTGTTAATGTGAGGCTGTGTCTGGATGGTCATGAGGTGAAAAAATGAATGAGTAGCAAATGAATTCCTCCCAGCTTCATTTAACTGGAAGGAGGATCTGCTCAAACAGACCTTGGAGTGGAAGTTTGTTCCCTTCTTTTGTTCTTTTACCATGTCCACTCCCCATCACAGCACTATCAGAGGATCACCAGAATACAGCTGCCATGGATCTCTGATCCTGATCTTGTCTGTACAGACCAGGGAGGGATACAGCAGTTTGAACACTCTCTGCATTAACACCTTCACTCTTCACATCTGTGTTTACAGTAGTTTTTGATGAAATTACCTTTGCACCCTCAGGTAGTAGGACTAACTAATTCCAAGTTTGAGGTTGTTCTCTTTCTTTCTTTCCCCCTTTTGTTCCCCCCTTTATTTTTTTTTTCCTGATGTCTGGATTATACTACCCCTTCAAACGTGCATGAACTGCCTTGAGCCCAGGCAACTTGGCTCATGGAACTGACTTTTGGTCATGCAAATCTATCTTTACTTCTTCTGTGATCTTACACACATCATACAATCCGTTTCTTGGTTATAATTTGAGCCTGTGTGTTGTTGTCACACTTCCCAGATGACCCCTCATTAGAGTTGTATTATATGTTTGCAATCACTCTAACTGGCTAAGAAGGATCTCAAAACTCATTTCTGGTTTCCAGATGTAATATATCCTGGCCTGTTCCTCTGATGTTTCTCTCAGTCTGATGGGCATATCCTGACCTGCAAGGACAATTCTTCTGAATCTCACTAAGTGTCTGACAAATAAGGTATTTCCATAGGAAGATATAAAACTAAGACCAGAAGAGACTTCTGGTCACTCAGTGCACTCCCCTGGAATCAAAGGTAGGCATGTTGTTTAATTTCTCTCATAAACTTCTCAAGCTATTTCATCCTGGAAGTAGTTTGGCCTTTATGGGAGACCCAAAAGGGATTTGAAAGGGCAAAATACATCCAGAGCATTTGATGATAGTGACCGCACAGCTTTAGAATGGAAAGCCATGTTCTGTATGATTTTTGGCTTTGCTCCTGTGTCGTGAATGCAGCTGTAAATCTTGACATTAATAATGATAAAATTAGAGCTTTAAGGGGAAAATCCCCAACTTTTCAAAAATTTTGTATCATTCCTTTCCCAATTAGTAGCTTTTTTTCCCAATGAATTGTATGTCATAATGTTTTACTTTTCTTTTTGAACTATTTCATTCTTGTTTCATATCTTATCATAGATACCTATTTCTGATTTTGTGTTGGTATATTTTTTAGTCCATTTTTACTTGAAAGAAAGAGAGTGGAGATTTTTACAAACCATAGGTCTGATTTTAAATATCTTGTAAACGTGTTTTTTTGCCTGTGATTGTGGGATGGATGGGGAAGTTGTTTGTGGTATATAAGACTTAAAGAATACATAGACATCACTTAACCAAAGCATCCATCTTCCAAGCAGTCAGTCTAGCCACAGTTTTGTATGCACGCAAAGTTTGTGCTGAAGTCAGGCATGGCCATTAAGAGAGGTCCCACAGCTTGTTCTGTGAATATGAGAGGTTTAGGTAGGTTAAAGAGATGCTTTTAGCTATTCCCTCTCCACTCTGCTTACAGGAAGCAGCATATGGAAGATGTCTGCTGTGTCAGTGTTAAGCTGTTTGTAGAGTTATGAATTTTTGGTATCTTTTGCCTTTTTAGTTCACAAGATGGCTATAGTGCCTAATTCTCTAATTTTTATAAGGAATAAAATCCCAGGAGTCTTAAAGCCTGGGATGACAGGGAGAAGGGACTCAGCCCTTTCATTTGCTGCCCTTCAGTTTAAAGACAGAAGTGAGAGAAAATTCAGTTCTGATTTACCTGAGGGAGGCCCTTGACCTAGTCTGAATGAAAATTTCCTGCTTTGCTCAAAAATGCCCAGAAAGAAATAATAGAATAGCCAAAAAATGCAGGTGTTTATATGAATAATTAGTTGCATTCTGGTCACATCCACTCCCTTGGCAGACCTCATGAGATACCCTCTGGCTGGGAAGCTTTGCAATTCAGATCTCCCTTTGACAATGTGTAGCCTTAGCAGTGAGAAATCTAACTCTGAAGCAGTTGAGGCTACTAAAGACACTGATGTGATTGAGAATATTTACAAACATGCTCTTGATATGGTTGTTCATAACATAAGGGTTATAAATATGTCTCTTTCTTCCTTCTGTCCTCTTCTACCCACACACCGGGGTCTGTTGCCTAGTCTCAGACGGTATAGTCCCACGAATATATTTTAGACTTTCTTTCTTTGGATTAGGGAGTTTGGGTGTTCTTTTACATTTTTTGTTCTTATTGTTCTTTATTTTTTTCCAACTGGAAAGACAACAAACACTGGAACCTCTTCTGATAATACGATCTTGGAAGTCAGTCCATCTGTTTCTGTTTATATGCTACACAAAAAAATTGTCTATTTTAACAACACTAACTGCCAGCAAGGTCCAGAAGTCCTTTTCAGTAATTACATACTTTTGGTCTTTAGAAAACACATTTGGTAGCCTGCTGACCCTAGAGGAATACCATTTTATAGAGGAAATCTTTGCTAGCAGTAATTGGCCAGCTGGAAATTTCCCCTGGGCAAGTTTAAAACACGTCTTCTTTATCTACAATGGAAAAGAAGTTTGTCCTATTATCCTCCCAGACATAAAGATGTACTTTAGCCTCACAGATAACTTCAAAAACATTCCCATTATAGAGAGCTCTGCTTATGGATGGGAGAGCTCAATATGTTTAATAATTATCACACAGAGTACATTTGCAGAAAAATGGGAATTTTGTGGCTTGGCAGTTCGTTTATTTCTCAGCCAGATCTGCCATTTGCTGTCACATCTCTAGACTCTTCGCAGCATTTTAGTAAATAATTAAAATATTGTGTCTGACTCTCCCTCCATTACCAGCCTTTATAGTGATAGAACTCCATTTAACATCCCACTGGTGTATATCTGTCGCCTCCTGGAGAAGAGGGTAAAGCACAGAAAGGTCCTGACTTGCAGGGGAGACATTGCTAAACAAAGTTCTGGATGGGAATAATAATTTTGAACAAAATTACAGAGAAGAGGAAAAAAAAAAATTCCTTATCAGGTACAAGTCACCTCAAGGATAAATGGTAATATCAGAAGAGAAACCAAGTTACTTTAATTTCAGCATCAGGTTTTAATGAAAAGAATATTCTTTCCCCTGGTATTGTCACAATTAGTTTCTAGGGGGATAATTGTAATCAAACATGATTGATTTCAGGTAGGAATGCAAGCAGCAGGGGCAGATGAACTTCTGAGCCACAAAGCTCTTTTTTTTTTTCTTTCTATTGTCATTAAGAAGAATAATTAAAAGGCGGCATACCTCAGCCTCCTTCAAGATATGATATTTCAGCAGAAGTGTCCCTAAAATTAATGTTGTACAAGTTTTCCACCAAGTTTCAGCAGATATTTAGCTTCTGATCTCTCTCTCTTGTGCTGGCAACCTAATGTACATTCCCTCTGTTAACAGCAAGATCATCCATAAGAAAGACTGTTCATTGCCTGTGGTGGAGAGGTGTAGGGAAGCCTGCTAGGACAGGGAGCATTCCTGCTGATCTGCTGTCTCACTTGTGTCATTCATCCAAATGCATGTTTGGGGTCTGCCCTGATGGAGGGGTGGGACAGAGATGCGGGTTTGAATGAGAAGGACCTGCCTCATTTGATTTTCTCACACTGGCTGACAGATGTAACAAAACCTTTCAGTCATGACACCATAGACCCTTTAGACAACTGTGGGATGAAGGCTGCCCTGGCACTATCTCAAGAAGGAGTTTTCATCAGCCAGTATCATTCTAGCAGTTTCACCCAGACTAACACCCATAACAAATCTTACCTATTTTAGCTGGTGAACTCATGAACTTATCTTCCTGATGGCATGGGTAAACATCTTCCCTAAGCATTCAAAAAAGAAATGAGCTGTGTATGGGATGGTTAAAAAAACCTCCCTGCTGCTATTTTGCAATTGGCCTTCTAAATTACAAACTGTTGTTTCTACCCCATGGTGAGATGATCGAACATAACACAAAGAATACATTCTTGGTGAAATATTCATTTGGAAATGCCATTTCAAAGATGCCAGACAAATTTTTTTGTTTATTTCTTTGTTTTTGGTGACTGAAGGTGACTGAAATCTTTCTTGGGGAAATCTGACTGTGCTTTGAGGCACAGCATCTTGCTCTGAATTTTTTTTTTTCTGATGCATTTTTGCCTTGCCCAAATATTGTCCTAACCTCTCCTCACTTATGTATTAAACAAGAAGTTTTTCTTGTGATATTAAATGTTTCAGCTATTTACTCTTCTTTATTGTTGTTTTTGAATTTTTTTTTCCAAGAAAACCTTTCTTCTGTTATTTTTCTCTACTTGAGGAAAGATGTTGAGCTACTGTTGTCCTGCTCTAATTCAGGACTGAAACGATTCAGGAATCTCTCACACACTTAGACACACATGAACACATATGACAAGATGGGAATTCTGGGTTTTTTTTATAGCACTCTTGCTCTGCTTCTTGCCTACTCTGCACCCTCTTTCAGTGGTCTAATTTTTAGGAAAACACGTTGGAGAAGCTGTTCTCTAGAGAGTAGTGTGCTGCAAGAAAGGTGGTTCTGTACCAGGAAATGGTCCTGAAAAGGTATGTTGATCTTGAAGATATTTCAGGGAGTTTTACTTTAGATCAATTTAATGTTGTCCCATAAGCCTATCAGCAGCTGGACTGGTTCAGTTTCATGCTAAAGGAGTTGAATTCACATGCTCCAAGGCTATGTAGTGATGTAAATTAAAATTCTGGAAGCGGAGCTGATCAGGCAATTAACTCTATTTTAACGGGTTACTGCAGGTGCAGTCTTAGATACTGCCTTCTAGCAACAGAACTCTGATATGAACACCTCGTTTTCTCCTACATTTTACTGTCTTAAAATGTCCTCTGTTGCAAATTTTGACCTTCTGGTTATACATAGCTTGGCAATAAAGGGTATCCTATCAGGCTCTCATGATGATCTTGCATTTGTCACATAGAACGTAAAAAAATACCACCATTTATTGTTATTAATAGCAACTGTAGATGGTGCAATGGCGATTGGAATGTGAATTACTATGAAAGAATGCATAGCCATTATTGGAATTGTTTAGAAAACCGTAGCTTTTGTTAAATAAGTCTGAAGAGAAGTTTGGAGAGCTTAATCCAGCTGTTTTTAATCTAAATAAGCGTAATTACATGATCCAAGAGACCAAGAACCTTACTATTAACTTCCAGAAACATAAATTGTTTTGTCAAGTTATTAGTGGAACTGACAATTTGACAGTTTTTTATAAACGCTGACATGACGTGTACGTACTTAAGTGGTTTTACTCTGCAGGAAGTAGATTAATTCAGACTCCTTATCGCCCTACAAGCTGTCATCTTAGGGAGATATTTTATTAAATTTACCTGAACATGAAATTAAAATGTGAGTGATGTCTTCTTATTTGATACGTATAATTTTGTGATACTAGTGAGAGGTGTGTATTTTGAACATTATGTACAATAAGAACTTGGTTGCAATTAAGTTAAATAGAGGATAAGGAAGTAGTGGATATGGTAGGCATTTTGTGACTAGTTGGCTCTTGTGGTCTCAGAAATGGTAAATAACCTGGGGGGGCCTAGGACTTCTCTAGCTATTGAAATTGAACGGTCTTCTGGGAGAGTAAGGGGAAGCTTCTGGTCCTTGGAGGACAGTTTCTGAGGATGCTGACTTTCTGCCATTTCTTCAGTGAAGTCACTTCACATTTACACTACTGCCTAATGCTTTTATTGCCCTAAATGTCTACTAGAAGAAAATCTTGATTGGAAACTACCAGGTCCTAATTACCTGCATGTGTTAACAATACTAGCCTGATGATGTCCAGAAGCATGGCCAAAGATAGGATAGGAAAGTTCAGCTCTGTTGAGCTCAGAATGATGATGATGGTTCATCTCAGAATGAATCCTTATATCAGTACTTAAACACATGCTCCTTTCATTTCCTTGATGGCTGAGAAGAGATTTTAAGTTACTACTCAGTTGTCTTGAAGACATTTACAAAGTAAAATCTTCTAGACAAATCTTTTAGGAAAATGATCTAAATTTCAGTATAAATGACAGAAATTAATGAATTAATGATTTGGACAACTTCTTAAAGTAGTTAATGCAAAAACTTCCTGTAATGCAATGTTCTGGCTGAAAATTAACATGCATAAATCCAAGAAAATTTAAAATGATAGTTCCCATAGCTACTGTAACTCATCTAGCAAACCAGTTAGGCAGTCCTTAATAAACATGCATCTGTCTCTGTCTAATTTGGAGTTTTGGAGATGGACGTGTTAACTCCTTAGTGAAATAAGGACAGATAACTTGGGATTTTAATTGACCACATAGTCTGTAAGAAAGCATATGAGAGTGACTCAGCTGAATTTTCCCATAAAGGTTAAATTCTGTCGTCCCCTGGACACATTATTGCAGAAAAAGAGGCTTCTCACTTCTAATGAAGGAATCAAATTGTCTGCAGGGGGTTTGTGGGGGAGGCGGCTCGGAGATGCTGTGGGGATTTACATGCTGCAAGTGGATGCATACTGCGAAAATATTTTTCTAGTCTGTCTTCTGCAAGCCACAAACATCCTTTCTCTTGGGCAAGCTGATAATACGGGAATGAATAAACACCAGTTAACATTTCCCTGCCTGTGATCAGAGAAAGCCATCATTCAAAACCTAACTGCAGCAGTAGAGGGAAAAAAAAGAATTAACTGTTAGATGTGTGTTTTCAGCAGAAGCATATTCTGAGCCTTTGGAGACAAAATAAATCTTAGTATCCTGATGATAGTCTCTGAAATTTGGTAGTCTAGATAGTTCAGGGAAAATGGAATCTTCTATACTTGACAGCATAATTATTATGCTCTGTCAGATTTCTACAGCTCTTTCATAAGGAACACTTAATACTTCATACGGATATTACTTTTCCCATCAAACATCACTTTAGAAAAAGTTAATAATTCAGGAACTCTTATATTAAAAAATGGCTAATTTAACAGATGCATATGATACCATCATCAGACATTGCATGAAGCCACTACAACTTTACCCTTTTGCCTTGAAGCCAGACTTTCCCAAGCTTGATGATCCTAAATTTCAAGAGTTCTTTAAAGCTACCTTAGAGGATAGACGGGTCCTCCCTTCAGTATCATTTTGTCCTGAGATCATGACCAGCTTACTCTCTTTACACTTCCTTTGCCTTGATGTATCTCTGCCCTCATCAAAAAAAAATCCCAAATTATTCTTCTCTTCAGGTCTTGATTTTCAGGTTTATCCCAACTTCATTGGCAGAAAAAGTCACCTGTAATCTGTATCACAGTGTCAATACTACCTAGAGAAGTAATAAAATAAACCTCTAATATAGTTTTTAAAAACTGGAAAGGAGTGTTGGCTCCACTGTGAACATGACAAAGTTTCTTCAACTAGTTCAGATAGTGAGTATTTTCCTGATTTGGAAACAACAAATAATTCAGGATATATAGCATAAGATGCAGATTTGAGGGGAAAAATAAAAAGAATTTAAATCCATGAAAATATAATTAATTTGAATTTTTTTTCATTCATAAATGCGTGCTGAATAGAAACCTGGATGGGACTCCTCCGTTAAAGGCAAATATAAGTTAAGATTTTTTTTTTTTTTCACTCAGCATACACACACACACATGTATTTACTTAAGTCAACATTTATATATATGTAATATGCATGTACATGAGCTTCTTCTTTCCTACTTTACAAGTCACCCTGAAGAAAACGAAGTACTGTGAAGTCTTGCTGTTTATGGAACTGGATTTGGACGGAATAAATATCCAATGAGTAGTGTTTTAGGACATCACTTAGGCTCAAATCTCAGTCTATGAAGTCAGAAGGAAGTCTGGATAAGACTGAGTAAATAAAAGATTGTTTCTGAAGTGCCTTCCATGGGAGCTTAAATATTTTATCCTTGACATTGCAAATGCTCTTGCTCCATCAGAGACACCATTGCCAAGTCAGCCTCATTGATTCTCAAGGAAAAGAACTGCAAAACCACTTCATTTTTCACTAATCTGTGGAAAAGTACGACAGACCCACTGCAGCACATTAAGTGGAATTAAGGGATGTTGCATCTTCCCATAGCAGTTCCTGAGACACCCATCAGTCTGTGTCTCCTGCTCTGCACAGGCGATGATAGATGATGCAATACAAAAGCTCTGCTGTTGTCTAACTCAAGCTGAATGCCAGCAATAGTCAAATGGACAAATTTGATGAGCCTGGGGTGAGGGTAGTTAATTGTTGTGGCTTTTGAAAACCTAAGTCCTTTGTATGACAGACTCATTTTTCTGCATTTGTCTCTGCATCTCAGGAGGAGGCAAAGTAAATCACACATCAGACAAAAAGTAGACACATATAGCAGTAGGAAGTAGGAGGTTTTGGTAGGCAAGACTTCCTTCAAGAGGCATTTGAAAGTGTTCCTCTCCCTTACCTGGTAGGGACTTTAGGTACTTACTTTCAGAGGATTACATTACTTGGTACTTAAATTATGAATGACTTGAATTTTGCTGTGCTTTTTTAGGATCTATGAGTTGTATCAATAATGGAGAACAATACCTAGAATTTGTAGGGCTATGAATCATCTCTGGAGACGGCTCACCTGATTTGATTCAGAAGTAAGGAATAACTTCAAATAAGGATCTTAACTGCCTATGGTAAGTAAAGGGACTTTCCCACTTCTGTCCTGTTTGCAGTTAGACCACAAACCAGCCTGGAAATCTGAACTTTGGTAGATGCATATAGACAAGCATAGATCTTTATTCTTTGAGAAATCTGGTTCCAGGTGAAAGGAAACTCCAGCAAAGAGGCATGTTGTCAGCTTATGGGGGCAGTATTCGCCATGACAACTGTGTGCACATATACAGGCCTTTGGACTACACCAACCTCCCATCCCACCCCACCATGGCCACTACCAGTTTATGCCCTTCCAGTGACATACTGGGTCTTTCAGCTTATTTTACTACACTTCTCATTGCATGGCTTCACTCCAATTAGAAAAATGACAGTAACTGTGCGCAATCAGAAACATCTGGGCAAACATGACAGGCAGCTCCTTAAAAAAAAATTGCTTGCCTGAGTTGGAGTTGAGGGAGATGGCACTGACCTTGGTGTGCATCCCTTTAAGGATGTGGAGTCATCAAAACTATGGGTTTGCTTTAGATATTAGCAGTGAAAAAGAGACATTCTTCCAGAGCTATGAAATGCATTTACTAAGAGACTAAGCAGCATATCAGCCCTTGAAATATGTGGTCTAGTGAGTTTCTTAAGGATATTTGGCCTGCACAGAAAACATTCAGTCATCCTAATCTTCAAGGATCGAGGAAAATGATGGAGGAAAACTGCAGAGTGAATTGAACCCATCCTTCTACCTCGTGACTTGGCTGGACAGACAACTGCTATTAAGAAGAGTCAGAGAAGTGAGTGCTGATGCCAAGAAAGAATCTTTGCCACTGAATCCAAGCCTGGGTTACATCTTTATTAGGTGGTATTTTGCTTCACCAGGCTAAGGGTTAAAACCAAGCCACTGATAATGAAAATGTTTCTATAAATATGCAATGGTTATTGCTATGCTGACAACTTTTTTAATATCCTGCTATTATTAATTGACATACTTATCCAACATTTGCTATATTCTGCTCTAAACATTTCATTCCTTTACTTTGTGTCTGTTGCTTGATCCTGTGATGCCTCAGTGAGACAAAGGATTAAAAAAGTTGCTGTTATTCTGGAAATCAAAAGCTTACCCTTCTTCTTTCCTCCTCTCTACCAAACCATAGGCACAAATGTAAAGGTTTTGAATGTGGATAAGGAGGACTGGGAACCGCCACATGTTACTCCATAGTTACAGTGTCTAATATGGAAAAAGCATATATTGTAAAACAAACAAAAAAAAGCTGTTCCAGAGCACAGCTGAATCAGTTTCCAAATGCAGCAGCACCCATATGTGTCACAGAGAGAACACATCACTGGAGTGTTTCTGTTGTCCAGCCTGACTATGAGGGATTACACTTTCAGGGAGGAAGAAAGGAGAGAAGAAACAGGCAACAGTGCTAATGGAGAATTTGTTTTACAGGATTGGCATTTCTGGAAATGAAGGCTATAGTGTACCTTTATGCTATCAAGAAAGTAACTTTTTATTGGATGGCAAAGCAAATGCTTCACCAGTATCCAGCTACACCAGTTCAAATAGAAAAGAAATATTTACAAGTTTTAGGAGAAGAGTAAGTGAGCTTCTGAAATATTTTTAAAATATTGCTTGGTATAACACTTCTAATTTATACTACAACTTTCTTACGTTTTCATATTTTTATTATGATTTCTGTATTAGAAGTATACAAGGGGACTCATAAGGGTTTGGCTGTGTTTGAACTGGATTCGTACTAAAACAGAAAGAGAGCTGGCAAGCTTCTTTTCTGCTTCTAGCATCTGAGGATATGAAACACACTGTTGTATTTCAATACACTGCAGTGTTATCCCCATGTAAGACAGACTGTGGTTGTGTTGACCTGCTTACACATTACCTTCAAGCCACAGAGCAAACTCAGTGTGGTTAAACTTCTGTCAGGAAAAACAACAGTAGTTGCATTTACACTAATACTACAATGTTACAGACAAGCTCTTTCTGTTGTATATTGAATCTGTAACCGAAAGCTTTCATTGTTTTTTGAATACCAAGTACCATGTTGCACAGATAATCTCAATTAAATATATGCATCGGATAATTCTTGACATCCGGTAGTGTTTCCTGCCATATGATTGTTTGGTAAGGTTTCTGTGACACTGTCCATTGAGTGAATTTGTGCACTTGATGCCTAAAAGGCTCAATGAAACTGGTTAGAGACAGAATTTAGCCTTTAAACAGCAAAGGTATTTATTGTATACAACATTGGAGAGCTCCCCAGTTCACACCAGACAAAGCAGCTCAAAAAATCCAGTGAGAAATTCGTGATTATATACATTTTCCATGAGGGGTTACAACATCTTTACATGCATATTCATTACATTTTGACATCTAATTATAATATTTGTATTAGGTGGGGTTTGGGTGGAGCTTGAGGTGGAGTCTTCTGGAATTGTCCTTTTTGGGGATGTATTTGAGGGTCATTCCAGCTTCTTCAGTCTCAGGGGGTCTCTCTCTTACTCCTCTTCCTCAGCTGAACTTTTCAACTTTCTTTGTTTCGCTGACTCCGTGATGGTGATTTTTGCAAGACTCTCTGACTCATGTCCCCTATCTCCTCGTGTTCCTATCCTATCTTTATTTATGTAGGCGTTCTAGCTATCCTTCAACAGAACAGAACAGGACACTCTATCTTTGTCATATTTCAACGTAGGCATTATCCTTGGTGCAGGGTACCATCCCTCACTTGGCTAATTCCTAAAATCTGCTTTTGTCTCTAGATGAGCATTACATTCCTCAGAGCAAGGTACCAGGATCTTTCCCAGCAGGACTCCAGCATTCTGAGTTAACTCTTTAGGCCCTTACTCTGTTTCACACCTAAAGATTGTTTCCTTTAGACTAAAGCAAATGTCTTAACAAGCAATGCCAGAATAACAGTGCAGTCTGATCTGGAAGACGTTTTCCCACAGTTGCATGTTACCAATTTGCTGCCTCTGCAGACGTGAGGGGAGACACAGGAATAGCACACAGAGATGCTCTCCCAACACGGAGGCACAGCCTAGCTGCAAAGTGAGGCAGCTCAAGTTCAGTTACAGCAAACCTGTTTTGTCTCATAACTGGGCTGAACTAGAATTCAGCACCCCGATTACTGTGTGTCAGCAGGAGGTGGGAACTGAAGCTGCAATAGGTGGGCTTGCAAAAGTGTAGATAAGTTCTGTGGCTCCCTAAATATGGCTCACTGAGAGCTGATTCCATAGCATAAAGGAAGGCAATGTCATTCTGCTACTGGCCTAACCTACTTCTGCGTGAAGAACCAGGGGATGGTATGAAATCATCAAGCAAATCACCATGCACAGCTATTGATTTTCTCACTCTGATTTTCCCTTTTCTTTCCCCCTTCTGCTCAATATCTTCTCTGAATCTGCTCAGGGACAGCATGACTTCATGGAGAAAGGGAACATGCCAAACCAAAAGAAAACATGAAGTTCTGCGGAGATCAGTGCAGAACTCCCTGGGATTTTACTAACTGAGTAAATGACTTGACTGTCAGCAGCCAAAAGGTAAATTCTCAAGCCAGAGATTATGAAAAAAAAAAAAAAAAAGAGAAAAAAAGCCTCATATAGAAATGAATAACTGAAATTTTGCAACAGGCATAAGAAAATCTGAATTCTAGATTAACTCCAATGGCTGCAAGTTTGGAAAGCAGCTTAATATAGATAACAGCAGAATAAGAAGATGCAGCAATATGAAGGAAAAAACAGGTATATTTCAGAAGAGAGGATATTGAAAGCTGCATACTGAAAAGGGAAGAGACTTGGGAATTTACCTGAAGGTAAAAAATAAAGTAAAAAAAATAAAAAGCCACCCTGTATTCAGGTGCATTTCAGGATACCATAAGTATTCTAAGTAATCTAGTAGGAGAAATGTTGTATAAATCAAAGAAGCTAGCGTTATTGCTAGAAGGCTTGGGGAATGAGGGCCTTGCTCACAGCAGTGTTCAAGTTTGAGGACTAAAATTGAGAAAACATGTAATCACTGTTGAAGGAAAAGCAGTGCTGAGCAATCACAGATTAGTCCTGATTTCCAAGATTCAGCTACACTAAAAAGAGTAAGAAAAGTCAGACTTATTTTTCCCTGATAAAGATAAGAGCTCCATGGGGACCTCCACGTTTCTGATAGAATCGCCAAAGAAGCCTGAGAAAATGTGATCCAATTACATTATTTAAATAACCGGCAAGTGGGAATGTTTGGCTGGATGTGTGGAGAAAAGGAAATCCAAGTGAAAGCCTTGGATTTCAGAATTAAATCAGAATATTAGTTTTTGATGGGGAGGGTCAGAGAGAGAAGAGAACTATGGAGCTCAGGAGTAAAAATGATCAAATTTTTCTCAATCGAATAAAATCTTCCTTATTGGTCATAAAATCAAGACAACAGTGACCAGAAAGGGACTAACTGGAAGCACAAGCTGAGTGTGGTTCCTTCCACCTCTCCATTCGCATCTGGCCTCAACAAATTCTGTTTCCTAAAGCTGCATGATTGTTTTCCACTACTGTAAAATCCTGAGAGTTGAGATCAACTGCACAAGGGACAGTGACTTAATATTTGTACCGCAATAAATGCTAGAATCCAGTATTGGTCCCTATGATGCCAGGTCATGCACAGAGGAAAAAAGGATTTTCCCTCTCATAAAGTTTTTATGAGCCACAATATTAGAAGTTTATTCTCAAGATGAATTTGTTTATATATTCTGAATTATTTTGGTCAAGGACTTAGGCTGACCTTCTCATACCTTCAGAGAATCATCCAGTGCTTCTAAGATACCATATTGTAAAATGGCTGTTAAATACAAGGACATCATCATGTAACAGGATCTGCAAATATTTAAAGGCTGGGAGTGTATTAAAACAGAATACTGTTCTTATATTCTCTTCTCACACTCTGTTACAGAGAACAGGTTGTTTTTGGACACACAACACTGCAAGATGACCCTTTGCTCCAAACCAGTAAAGATGCTCTCGTGCTGTGCATGTTGTCTTGATAGAAACTTCCTGTGCATTTTGAACTCTCCAAGGTGGCAAGTTCCTAGTTTTTCTACAGTCCTTTTTGTGCCTTAAATCACCAGATGGTGCAAAGTGTAATGACGCTTTTATAATTTTCTGGTTTTCATGGGTAAAGGAACAACTACGCTGTAAGAGGTCTTTTTGTATGTTGCCTTAACAAAAAATGTATGAGCTTCGTAAACACTTCAGTGGAAATAAATATGCAAAAGGATATTTGGTAGAGGCTTCTGTGTGGTTCTGCAGAAGTTCATGACACTGTATCTGCTTTAAGCTGATGTGGATTGCATTTATGCTGTGTTTGGCATAAAGGAAAAAGTTATTCTGATAATGAAGGAATGATGGGGGGGTGTCCAATAATACAAGTGAAGAGGCTAAATTTCATTAAGCTAACTTTAACTTAGTAGGCTGGTCAATGAACTAAAGCTTTCCCCTAATGATGATCTTGTCTGGGATTTGCCTTTTTCTTTATGAAAGATTATGGGAAAGCAAGAACCGTGTTTCTAGGCTACAGTTGGCTTACAGCCATCACATGGCATCTTTGGAATATAAGCAGTTATCAGAGAGAGCCTGACATTGGTGAGCCTTTCAGAACCATGTCAAATACCTGACCTCTTAAAAGCCAATTATTTTATAACCTCTCTTGGGGAATGGTTAGGAAAGCAGAAGACAGGGAAATTACCAGAAGTCTGCTGTGAGGTCTCATCCAGAACTGAAATCCAGCTAATAAAATTGAAAGGATAAAAATGAGACTTGAACTTCTGATCCAGAGTTACCCCTTTTGCTGGTGCCAATCTCTGCTTTGCTCAGGTTTGTTTGAAACCTGAATGAGACCTGAATAGACATGCTTATCACTTGATGGATTATGCATATCGTTATGAGTTTTGCACTACTTGCTATTTCACAATTTTCCGCTTTAATAATCTTTACTACTAACCTCAAAGAAGTAAGCTCTAGTGAATATTTACTATCCCAGTTATCAGTATCAACTTTCAGTTAGAAGGGGAATCTGGTCTGAAAATTTTGGGTTTACCATTGCTAGAACAACCCAAACACGAAACTTCTCAACACTTTGCAATGTTTGTCCTTGATGTATCCAAATTCCCCATCTACCTTAATGCTCCCTGAAAATCAGAGTGTGCTTCATGGTGGAGACTTAGAGAAATTAATGTTTTCTTTTGCACATAACTGTTCAGAACTGTGTGCAAGAAATATCACTGGTCTCTTTAGTTCTTCCCTTTTGTTTTCTTGTTTCCCACTTTCTTTTCCTTCTTCTTTCTTTTCTTTTTTTTTTTTTTTTTTTGGTGGATGTGTGTGGTCAACTGCAGCTTAGTACAAGTGCAGAGGGAATGGGGGATGGAAATGTAATATGGAAAAAGCTGTGAGGGCATAAAGGACCTGGTGAGAAATGACTGGTATCATCTGTTGTTGCTGTTCCAAGCAGCCATAGCATAAGTGACTTGTGTTTCCTTTGAAAAAGTTTCTCCTATCCCATCTGTTGGCCATATGGGTGAAAAACATGGTTTTCAGCATGTCCACACCTACTCAGTGGCCAACAATCTGTCCCAGCCTAAACATGGTTGCTGACTGTGCCATAGCAAATTGTTCTTCTTAGGAACAACCAAAGGAAAGTCTGCCTGCGAGATGGGCTTCAGGAAAAATTTGAGGAAAATGAACATATGCAGCAATCTATTTTGAGCTGGTGGGATTCTCTAGCTTGCCTTGCTGCTCTTTCAGGGGATAGAGAGAGAAATTGTGCTGGATTTTCAGCCAACTGGATCAATTGAGATAGCTTTTTGAAAAGTGTCTGCGCAAAGACTTGGTATAAACTAGGCTGGCCACATTCCAGGTTAGAAGAAACCAAAAATGGATCGTATCTTAGAATTCATCTCAGATCACAGAATATCCTGAGTTGGAAGGGACCCTCAACAATCATCGAGTCCAACTCTTAAGTGAATGGCCCATATGGGAATTACACCCACAAACCATGCTCCAACTAACTGAGCTAATCTCAGGAGATGATTTACACTGGATCCATATATGTTGATTACATTAATTTGGTGCACTGAAAAGGCTGCTTTTAGGTCAAAATTTGCCTTGTATTTTTATTTGTAGTCCTTTGATATGCACTGCAGAGCATTTCTGGTGTCCTCAGAGTGGTATTCTTGATGGAGCCGCAGTTTAAGTCCACACTTGAGCACTATCAGAAGTCCCTACATGCCAGATGGATCCCTCCATCAGAGAGATCTCTACATATGCATACTGTACTTCTGGGAAAAGCAACTGACAGAAACTTCCCTGCAATCAGCACACTGCAGATATGATCCAGAAATGCAATGGATTTCAGCGAATTAAACTCTTCTCCTTCCCTCTTTCCATTCACCAGGAAAGGATGTATGTGCTGAGACCAGGACTTTCCAGAAGGGTGTGCAGCCATTCACATGGCACAGAGACAACTGCCAAAATCCAAAATTGTGTGCTTAATGGATGAATCTGAAGTCCTGATCCGACATTGCTAATATACTGGAGAAAAACATTTAAAAACTTACTTGGCTCGGTTGGGTTTTCCCTCTTGAGGTTTGCAATTTGGCTGAACTTAATGCTGACACTTTTCTCCTAAATACCAAACAGTTCTTATCACAGCTGATATCCTTTGCTTGTTCCTTTCAGTCCAGAGAAAGTGTATTCCTGTTTACAGGGTAAAAGTTTGAGGTCTTCTAATAGTGACTTTTTGTAATTGTCATCTGTGGATGTAATGTTTTTAGGTAGGTTGTTCTCACAATATGATAACGTCATGGTGGCCTTCGGAAACATTAAAATTTTAAGTTTGTGACTCAGCAAAGCATTTCATTCTTTATATCCTGCAAGTCAGTGCGAAAATGATCTCTAATGTCTTACGCATTCAAAAGCAACAAGAACTGAGAACAGAGTCTAAAATCTAAAATTTGATCAGTTTTGGAATATGAACAACACAACTTAAATATGAGGTTTGGGGCCCAGCAAAACCTTGCCTGTAACACTGTTATCTTGCTTCAAAAGCTGTGGGAATCAGGACAGACTTCCACAATGAAGAGCAGTTAACAAGGAAGAAGCTGCTTCAGCTGATGCCCAGTTTTTAGAATCTGAGTCTACTAATTCTCTTCCTGACTATCTTCAGCTGTTTCTAGCTGTGTTTCAGAGTGTGTTTTCTTGCTGCATCCATCAGGTAATGCTGCTGCTTTTCTCAGGAGAAAGAAAAGTATCAGTCAGAATGCTTATTATGCTCTAAAATCACACATCTCCATATGCAAGATTTAGAAGGTCCTGGATAGTAAGTAGTGTGAATCATTCATTATTCTCTTAATCATAGACTCAAACTGCAGGTGCCTGAATTCAGCAAAAGATGCACTCGTGTATATTCGAAATGCAACTCTAAGTGGTTATAAAATGTTAGTAATTCCATATCAAGGAAGCATGGAATAACAGATGAAATGGAATAACACTTTAGTGATTCTACTTATCTCTGGACTTCAAGAGATTTTTTTTTTCAGGATTAATGAAATTTACTGTGTGATTAGAAATATATTATTGCTGTTGGAAGCACTTATTTTGCCAAGCCTACATGCAAGTTGTTTTGTTCTCTGCTTTAGGGTGTGCAGAAATCTGTTCTGCCAGAACAAAGGAAATGCTGCTTGTCTCCATTATTTCAAACAAATTCAGAGTCTCTGTTTGCTTCCAGTCGTCCTTCAGCACTGTGAAAGTAGGTTGATACTTTGTATATCAACCTGAATCTTCCTCTTAGACAGCAAGATATCTTGAAAATTCCAGCTGTCAAAGGTGGGTGAAAAAACAGTGTTCTCAGCTAGCAGAGCAAACCTTTATAATATTCTCCTGCTAATGACTTTCTGGAGCTGTATCTTGGGAGTGTTCCCTTGACCTTTCATTATCTCCCCACAGAAGAGCAAATAGGTTGCCCTTAAAGGTCAACTTAGAAGAAAGCAAGAGAAGGAGCGAAAATGGGCAACCCCACAACCTGGTGTTGTTTCTTGGTCTGGATTTTAGTATTGAAAATCACCAGGATACTTTTTCTAAGAGAAAAGTTATTGTCAGAGTCCTAATGACATCTGTGGGCTGACATAACTGAATTGAGATGTCATAGCAAATCTGGCATATGGAATTTGGTTTCCAAAAGAGATAAAATCAAAATTCATTTTGGGAGGCAGAGGAGCTCTTACCAACAGTCTCTTTATTTGTTTCCTTCTGGTTACACTGCAGACTGGTGCACTCTTCACAACAAGGGAAACATTTTTCTAGGTTGTTAACTAACCTTATGAACATATTTCCTTCTAGTGGAACGTGAGATTTTATTGCTGTTACTCCCCAATGCACAAACAAGACCATGAAGGAAAAAAATCCCATCATAATAAAAGAGATTTATTAAACTGGGGCTATTTGCTTACAGACTGATGCTGAAATTAGAAAAGACCTCATTCCCTCATCTAACCTGGTTCTGAGGCATACCTTTTATTAAAACTTAACACTAACACAGTCCCCTCTTGCAGTAGTGTAAGTAAAAAATAAAAACAAACAAACAAATCCAAACAAAAACTATTTAAAGTGAAAGTAACTGTATCTTGCACACTAGCATATCATAATGAGAGAAGGACTTTCATGGACAAGAATCATTAATTAATGATCATCTTTGATTACCTGCTCTTGGTGTTTCTCCACAGTCCTGTTTCCCAGGATGCGCCAGGATGCTCTAATGTGGCTGAGATGTTCTGTGTGGGTGTACTGTGATATTTCCATTTGTATATGTAGTCCTGAACTAAGAAAATACTAGAAGTCTGTGAGTGTTCTGTTGAAACACCTGGAAACAGGAGTTTTTGGTGTTCTTACCTCTTGCCAGTTATGGCTGTTAAGTAATAGGGAGACTACATGGTCTCTCTAAATATTTAAGGCCTCCTCAGTTCTCTTCTTTGTCCTGCCACTTCTCCATGATCCTAAGCAAATGTCTGTCTTTCTGAAGGTTTTATAAAGCACTTTTCATACTTTATTCAGCTCTTAACTTAGTTCATGCCATTTTTTGCCTGATGATTACTTACAAAGTTAGGTATTTGTTCTTGATTTAGAAAGTTTTTGCAAGATGGAGGCTTGGTCCTTGTGTTGTGGGTGCTTCCTGGGAGCAAAGATATGCTACGGATTTGTCTGGAGAAAGATTTGGGATTTAGGAGTCCACTTTCATTCTTCATTACTGAACAAATCAGCATCTAGAATGGGTTGCACGGATGACAGCTGATGTGGCTTGGCTTTGAAGTTGACCTATGTCTGCCTCATGCCTCTCTGCCCCTAAAAGCTGATCAAAGCTGGAGGCAACTGTTGTAATATACTTTCGGGCCTTTTCAAATCTTTACCCAAACCATCGAATGGAAACACAGGTTACACTCTTGTCTTCCCAAAATCCAGATGCTTTCTGCTTGGGTTCCATGTGGTTAATTATTAGAATTATCTCTTAAGTGAACGATGCTGCAGGGCCCTACAGGATGGCAGAGGCGTCACTAAGGAGAGTTAAAGGGTCAGAGTGCCCTCTGCACATTAAGAGGGTGAGGCTAAAAGCTGTTGTCCTGTTTAGGGAATGTCAGGGACACATAGTGCCTTTGTGTGGGAGGTGATAAAGACCATAGAATTTGGAAAGGTTTATGGTGTCGGTCAGCGATGAGATTCATTGTGACACACATTTCTCCTCTACGTGTTTGAGGAATACCCCGCTACATTATCACTGTATTGCCATTTCAGAGAGGCAGAAATTTAGGCTGTAGTTTTTCTTTGCAGTCCCTTTCCTCAAGAGCTGCATCCTTATCCTCCAGTCTTACTTGCATTTCACTTCTGCAGTTAGCTAAATGCTTTGGGAAACTTATGTCTGAGTCAATGAAGGTTAACAGGATCAGATCCTCAGCTGGTGTCAAGCAGCATTGCTCCATCATCATTGAAGAAATGGTACCAATTTAGGTATATCCTATTGTATTTCTCCTGAGGACTAGTGTCAGTAATGGGTTTGTGCTCATTAAATGGTGTCTTCCTGACTCTGCTTTTCTCTGCTCCTGTGGAAATACATCAGTTTAAAAGTTCAGTCCCTGTAAAATAGCATGTGCAAGGCAGCCGTTCACTGAATGGAAAATTATCTGGTTTGTTATAGGAATGCATATGTAAATCACTATTGGGAAACACTATGTTAAAACTTATTGTTACCAAATCCTCCACATTCTGAATGGGAAACATTGTTAACTGAGGAACTATTTTTTCTTGGCATTTTGTAAGAGGGTCCTAAAGACGTCAAGAGGAGGGAAGTGGGTGTCAATGAATTTTACAACAATGAGTCATTTTAGCCCTGGGACAATTTTGGATAAATATGAACAGTTCTTTGCCATTCCAGGAGGAATTCAGACTTCATCTGAATAGGTTTTACCAGGCCAGGACAGACAGTTCCTTGCTTGGAGAGCTCAGACGCTAGGTCCCTGTGGTGGGAGGTGATGGTAGTCAGTGTGGAAAAGACTGAATGTGGGAGGTGAGAGCTCAGCAAAGCAAAATGAAAGAAAGACTAGACTGGTATGCTCCTGTCATCTCAATCTGAGTAGCCAAGTGGCCTTTGATTGGCTCAGCTAATGCAGGAGCACGTGTTTTCTCTTAAAGCCTCTTACAAAGAATCTCCCACTGTCCTAAATGGCTTGGTGTCCCCGGGGCATGAGCCACTCAGGAAGAGGGGACCTCTTCCTAGGTGTCTCCAGTCTAGTTTCTTGGTAGATCACTTATACTAACCTGTGTTGGTGCCATGGGGAAGCATAAGTTTCTCCTAAGGGTTCTGTTAAAATTCAAGAATCCTTGGTTAAGAGAAGTTAGTGTGATAACCACCAGTTCAACCAGTGCTGCTACATGATCAAAGTACAATTTAAATAGAAGTTTGGGGTGGCAGAGCTAGGCCAAGATCAAGGTGTGGGATACCTTGAACTCTGGTCATTGCTTTTCCTGTTCTTATCATTGCACTTCTGAGCACACTTTTTCCAGACAAGGCAAAGGAATGATGTCTGACCAGAAGATGAGAACTCTCTCCAGGAGTCAGTCTGAATTGTTCTGAGTGCCCTGCAGTGCTTTTGCACAAGTGTATCATCTCTGTTCCTCTCTTATGCATATCAAGATAATTCTGGGGTTTAAAATAGGTGAACTGTTTTTGGTTTGCCATTTTAAATGTTTGATGGCACAGTGTTTGTTGCTTAGTTTACTTGTATCCTTTGCACTGCCGGGTTTCTGTGGCACTCACATTTGTTTTTTAGTTTTCTAGGTTAATTTTTGGTTTATTTTGAGTTTTTCTAACGTGACATCTCTCTGCCTGTCATGATATTTCAATTATTCATAATCACTTCTATAACACAAGACATCTCATCTACCTGGATTATTGTGACACTGCTCATGCCTAAGTCTTTCTAGATGCTGATGGGGCACATCTGACAGCACCACAGACCTTTCAGAGCCTTTCTTTTTCCCATGATCTGTTCTAAATTCAGACAATTTTAGGAAACTGTCTTTCACCTATTTTCTCAATTAGTCACTATGAACTCCTAAAGCCTATTCTAGCTCAGTTTCAGATTAAAAGCTAAACACTATCATGATCTTTTAGGTGAAATTTTTTACTTGCCTTAAAGCAAAACCATGACAAACTTTGTATTCCTTTTGAGGTGGGGACTGAGGGTCTTGTCATGTTCATGACAGGTATGCTCTTTGTAACTAAGAAAACAGACAATGAGCTTCTTCATATATTCATGTGTTTCCCAATTCTAGTGGCACCAATCAGGAAGCAGTGTACAGAAACCCAGCAACAGATGATGACAGCAAAAAAATCTCACTGCTGAGTTAAATACCTCTCCACCATCTGGAAAGGCACAGCAAAAACATGTCAGTGTTGAGTCTTTATGAGTTTATGTGTGTCGTACCACAGACACAGACATCAGGTCTCTTCCACGTGGAGATTCCCAGCAGAAGTTCCCTAAAGTTGGTGGAATTGTGCTTAGGTGAAATAGGTCTGAGCAAGCACAGGGATGATGTAGGAATGTGACAGCAGACATGATACGTATAAAAGGTCTAACCCCAACACTGCTCCTCTCACCTGGATGGCCCTTTCCAGTGTCACTGGCTCCTTTTAGTTCATGTATTCAGTTCATGTTTAGTTTATTTGTCTTCACTTACGTATTGTTGTACTTTGTAGAAATAACCCAATGGCTGGGCCGGGTGGATGCACCTCGGGGGAAGGAAACATTGCCCTCTCCTGCAGGATGGTCACAGACTTCACAGCAGGGTAAGAAGAGGAGACCTCCTCAAGCAGCTGTAGAGCCAGGAACACTGCTCAGCAGTGGGGAGAAGTGGACACAGACAATAAATGTCTGTGGTTAAAGAAGGAGAAACCTCCCAGAAACAGGCAGGACTTCTGTGAGTTTATTGTGCCCTAGAGAGCCACTGAGCTGACAGCAACCGCACTGATGACTGGCTTTGCCCTGTCCTCCAGCATCTGAAATGCTCCAGGCGGTAATACTTTCTAACACTCCTTTCTCATCAACTCACTTTGAGTTGCCTCTTCTTTACAAAATTACTTTGTCTAGTAAAACCTGACCTTTTGGTTTAAAAGCGTTTAGGAGGACTTGTGAAGAAAGCAATGAGGCTGATGGATGGAATGTTCTGTGTCTCCACTTGGAACAGAGTGGGGTTTAGGTAGTGGCAGCGAACAGGAAGGAGAGCTAAACATTTCACAGAGTGCTGCAGCTCTGCGTGGGCAAACCACAGGATCCTGCTGCAGTCATGTGGATTGACAAAAGTTATTTGGAAACTTTCTTACATGGGTGACTCCTGGCTGCTTTTCTTAAAGTATGAACCATAAAGTCCTTCTTGAGACAGGTACCAGAAACCATAAACAGCGTCAAGAGGATGCAGGGAAATATTGAGATCACTGGAAAGAAAAAACAAACTTGCCTGTCTAAATCATAGCAGTCCTGCCTGTTCTCAGAACTAGGCAATTTTTATGCAGTTAAAGATAGGGGAAGTGGAGGGAGAGAGCACTGAGAAGATTTTGGCATGAATTTCCATCATCTGTCTAGTTTCCAGCAGTGTGTTTTCACAGATGCTACTTTAAGCCACTTCATCACTTCTATAAGATGAAACAAGGGCAGGTCTCCTTTTCTCTCCCCCCATCCCCTTAAATTTCAGCAATAGTTGCTGTGCTTGAATCCTGCTCCCATTTTTATTACAGTGAAACATCCTTCTTCCTTCTGGCTAATTGGTGCTCTAGCAGCAGGAGACCATGTGCCAAGGCAGCAGAATTCCCTGCCTGTTCAGCATCTGCAGTCTGCTCACACATGTAATGTCAATATGAACTTTAAATGTTATAAAAGTGAGTCTAGATAGTAATTGGTTGAAATACACACAAGGATATAAAAGCTTATATAGTTTCATGGTTTCACTAAAAGTTGCCATCCCCTTAGAAACAATTACTTTTAAAAGAAAGTTCCCTAAAAATGTAGATTAAAATTTCAGGGTTGCTAATTGTTGGGACATTACTGAGACAATCACAATGTTCTCTGAGAGATTATTTCCCAAGTGAAGTGTCACATATTCTGAGTTTAACAAATACATGTATGTATTCACACTGTCCAGAATCTTTCTCTCTTTTAGTGTAGGTTCAAGATTTGGTTTTTATCATATTTTCTGTGTAAAGTGCCCTCAGGATCCAGCAGCTATTGAGGACTAACTAGGCAGGCCCTCACAGCAGCCAAGCAAGTTCCCTCCATTCTTCAGGAAACTACATCTTCCTGGCCCCCAGATCCAAGAGAAACTGTGGAATCCAGAGTTTCAGTTTGAAAGCATATTTCACCCCTGATCTGTAATCCCTTAGCTACATCCACAGTGCACTGAAATCCATCAGGAACATCCTCTCAATCCCCTGTCACCTTTTATCCTGTTAATGGGGCAGGAGCCGTGACAGGGTACAAAGTGAATTTGAAAGCTATGCTTGTGGGAATGGTTTATAGACAAGAAGATGGATTCCATCTAATCACCCCACAATAAGTTCCCGCCCGCTTCATGCTGCGTTGTTCTGTTGCTGTCCTCTGTCGTTCATTCCCATTATCACCCAGGGCATCCCTTTCCTCTTCTGCAGTCCCAGCTCCTGAAAACCCAATCTGCATTTAGTAAATAAAGGACAAAATGAGTTCTCATCCACCTGACTGACACTTTGGGTTTGAAATGAGAAAGCCTCTGTTGTTGATGCAGTGCCCAATTTAAAGCAATATCACCTGTCAGTTTGATAAAAGGCATGGAGAAAATATCCCATCACGGCCAAGGTGGGAAAAAAGTGTCATCTAAAATAAATTTGAACCTTAGGAAAAAAAATACACAAATGTCTGGGGATTGTTTTTGTGGTTCTTTGTGGGTGAGTTGTCAAAATATAAACTACTGTTTATTTGTGACAAACAGAATGGCCAAGAAGGAAGGTTGCAGGACAGCAAAGAAAAACTTGCTTGTGATGCTTTGTCCCATATCCACTGAAATGTGCTGTGTGAAAAGCGTGTTTGCACAACTTAGGGCTTGGCTTTCTTGGTCCTCTGATCTTTATTTCTATTAGAAAAAGAATCAGTGTATTTATCTTTTGTCTTTGCCTTCCCGAGATTTTGCTCATGTTTCAGCTCATAGAAATGCAAACAGTGTCCTGCTTGTTTGTTTTTATAAATAAGCATTTTGCTTAATGCTTCAGCTCTTCGTCTCACTGCATATCAGTGCTGCAGGAGAGCTACTTTGAAGAGAAGGGATGTGGCTCCGGAGCTGGTGCTGTTGGTTTACGAACACCCTTTTTACCTTTGAGTTGCAGAATACAGCACAAAAGGCTTCACTACTTGAAGACAGTTCACTACCCCATTTGAAATGAATCTGGTCACCACCATCCATCACTGATTGGTACTCTACCCTACAGTTTGGAGGGGTTTCCACCCAGATGACATTCAGCACTTTCCTTGGGCGGCAAAGCTACAAGAGACCTGCCTGTGGGTGGCAGAAGGGGTGAAGGTGCTGGTGAGGGTGATGTTGCATAGCAGAATGCCCATCACAGAGGTGAAGCCCCTAGTCTGAGCCCAACTGATCTGTCCATTTAGCCAGAATATGTGGCCAAGGCAAAAGAAGCACAAAACCCACAAAAAGTTTCTGGGATTTGAGAGATACCTCAGGGTTTAGTCAGGCCACCACCACTTGGCTTGGCCAGACTGTTGCAATGCAAGGCAAAATATCTATGAGTTCTATAAGAAGTACGTGGTGTTCTGCAGTATATGAAATCACCATCCAGAAAGTTGTCATCTCCCTTGAGCTGGCTAAATAAAAGATTACAACAGCTACGCATAAGGAAACATGTATTAATTGGAAAATGAGACAACGAATTTCATCCTAACAGATTACAATTAAAGCTGTTTCCTCCTGAAAATGGTAAATGAGGGAGTGGGCAAGAGATCTAGACTGTGTGCCCTCTAAACAAGGGATAATTTAACCTAGAGCAAGCCCAAATACATCGGTAAATCTGTGTTTTGAACTCAAGCACCACAATAATTTTTATTACTATTTTGTTAGGTATTAGAATGCAGTGAGAGCAATCTAGAAGCTTTTACCAATATAAAATGGAATGGAAACTGGAAAAAAACCCTAGTTACATTTGGATGACAACATCATTAGGAATGTTTTGTAATCTGGAAACAGTCAAAATGTGTACAAACATTTAAATATCAGGAAAATAAAATGACACTTTACCTCCAAATCCTATGGGAATTTTTCAAAGAATAGAAAGAATATGGACATGTCCACTTCAATGTATTTTGCCTTCATGGAGTGGAAATAAACGTACATTTCTTTTTCCAGAAAGATGCTGTTATGAAACAATTCTTCTGTGATTTTGAGATGGACTTTGGAGCCATCAGTCAAGAACCTTTCCTCAAGATATCTATCACAAGATTTGCATTTGGCCCAGGATGTTTTAAGGGCACCAGCAATATTTGGCTTATAAGTTTATGGATACAATCAAATGCTTTTATCTTGCTGTCTTTCAGCAGTCAAAATCTAGTTTTCTGTTGTGTCTTTGCTCCCTCCCAGAAGGCTGTAAAGATCATCAGTTTTACAAGAGGAATTTGATCCCTCAGGTAGCTCAGTGTGGGATTATCTGAAAGTTCTGACATTATGCTAGATGTAAGCCAGTCAAACTCTAGTTTGTGACTTCCAGTAATTCTTTTTAGTCTGATTTCACCATCAGTTGTTCTGCACTACTTACTATTTGCAGAACATGCTCCAGATTTCGCCAAAATCAGTGGGAGCATTCTGGATTCAAAGAGCTTTGAATCAGATTGTCACTGCAGATAGAACTAAGTTACATTCAACATTTTACTTTAGCTTCAGTGCCTAAGCCATTTTCACATTTGCCCCTAAATGGATCCTGTGTTTTCTCTGTTAATTCCCAAAAAGTCAGAATTTGACCAGTAAGCAGGGGGAAAATTTTGCTGTTAAAAAGGTGTGGCAGACTGAGTTTGTGGCAGCCTGAGGACCTAAGAAACTGATTCTGGAGAACACTGTTAAGACATCTGTGAGATGCTGGACAACATATCAAGGAGCAGTAAATCCCATATTAAGCTCAATAACACCTGTGAAGACAGTCTGAAAGCCATGCAGCTCATGGGAATGACTCAAAAAGTGAGTTACCTGATGTGGGGAGAAACATGTGGAACCTGTGAATCGCAGGGAGGGGTTAAATATAATCATGGCTCTCTCACCCTCAGGGTTTAAGTTTTGCTCCAAAGCCAGTTTGAATCTGATTTCAGAGGAAGGCTTTTACTCACTCTGTGATGCATTGTGATATCCACCAGGTAGAACTCATTGAGGAAAATTGCTTCCCACAATGATATATAGGACCATTCAGTCACATCTCTGAGCTATTTAGGGGAAATTATCCATGGGATTGTACCGTTAGTTTAAAAGCTGCCTCAATTGTTTTTCTGTCAGGATAATTTTAAGCTACGCAAGAGTATTAGTTGGAAAAACATATTTGAAATGGAATCTAACCCCTTCCATATTGCTCAAATCTGGTTTTAAGGTAATATTTTCCTCTTCATTTGTAACAACTCTACGGAGGGGTGGAGAGCAGAGTTTGTCTCTGAGTTGGCCAGTGACTTTCTGAATACAGCTACCCTCTTTTAATCAGGTGCTCAGCTTTCATGGGCTTATACTTCAGCCACTGGCCTTGTCTGTCCTTGCTACATCAAAAGGAACACAGCTTTGAAAATTTCCAACCACAGTTCTAACTAACGGCAAAATCCATGAAATAACAAAGCGCTGGCAAAGGAGGGACCCTGTTCCCATTAATCAGTAATGTGGGTTGTTTCCAGGGGAATTTGTTTAATCTGAAGTCTCTAGAGAAAGTCAGAAAGGAAATTTGGAATAAATGATGGAACTATTCAAAACTAGAGATACTTAACTACAAATAGAATTGTTAGACCACTGATGAGTTGAGAATTGGAGGAAATACACTTTCTCTTAGGGAAAAGTTTTGTACATCAAAGAGAAAAACTGAATTGATAATAACGGTAAATAGCAATGTAAGCAAAAGACAATGAAGGCAGATATGAAGGCGTGAGGGCAATTCCCAGGTGACCTTTGGTGAGTCACTTCAGCTTCTAGCAACAAAATGAGGTAGCATGTCTCTGTTGCTCTAATGGGGTATAAGGGAAAAACCATGATGAGCTTGAAGGGTCTGAGTACCGTGACAGTGAGTGCTCTCTTTTGTATCGCAGAGAGTAGCTTCTGTCTTTAGCCCAAGCCCGTTCACTCAGCCTTTCATGGCTGTGGTTTCTCCCTTGAAATTTGGACGTATGTTGAGATAACACAGCCAAGCATTTTGCCCTGGGATGGATGACCTGGACTGGCAGCTGCTGTAAGGGCAGGCAGGCTGGGGTGACAGTTTGCATGCTTTGTTAATTGCAGTCATCTTCAGGCGCACGGCAGGACCAACAGCCTTAGCAATGCAAAAATGTGTTGTAGTAAGTACTGTAAGGGCAGATATTGAAGAGGGATACCTCTATTTCATTCATAACAGAACAGGATTGGACTTTTCTTGTGACAGACCAACTGCACTTGTTCACTCTTTTATGAGCAATGGTTCTTGACAAGCCTGAATGTCTTCAGATAAATGGAAATAATTCCAATATTTCTAGTCCCCAAACTGCTTTTTTGGTTCGATTGTAAATTAGATTTTTCTGTCTGAATCCTTCAGAATTATCCAAAGTGGGGTGATCTCTATTCAGTTAACAGAAAGATATAGCTACAGGTATTGTGGACCACATGCATCACAGAGCAAGAAACAGAGCTTTTGAAGTTGTCTTGGGCTCACTTGCTTTCAACCAGAGGGAAAATGTGACACTGTCATGCACAGCTGGCAATATGAATGCTTCTTGAATGAAGGCTGTGATAGAGCAGCAGCATTTCTGTTTGAAACATACACTAAGAGCAAAGAACTCCAATGCAAGGAGCATTTTCTCGTGCCTTTTTAAATTTTCAGCAAAAGAGACTCAGTAGTTAATAGAAATGCATTTTTCTCACCCTGAAAGCATTGTGTGCCATTAAACCACAAAAGACAGAATGTGTTTCAAAAGTATATGCAGGCAATAGAGGAATGGCTTAAAAGATGGTGGTTTATTTTCTGGGAGGAGTCTGGAAATGGACCATTAACATCCTCTTTCTTTCTGTCCTCTAATGTGATCCCTCAGCATTCATGAGGATCAAAAAAGCATTGGGGTTATAAGAAACAAAATTCTGAAACTGATGTCATAAATCAGAAAAATATCCAATGACATAAACATTTGAAAGCATTAAATCTATATGACCCAAAGGACACATTTATAGAATATACACAGAGTCAGATTTTCAGAGCTGACTTCAAAGTGTGCCTCGAACCACTGTAAGGTGCCAAACAAATATTTGGATGCAAATAGTACCAAGGAATTGTTGAGTCTGGAGAGGCTTGGAGACCAGACACTATGGGATCTATATTATTAAAGGACTTCTCCAAACCTTTGGATTTGTTTGGATTTGAGTTAAATATGATTTTTGCAACATAAGATGTTCTATGATTAAAAGTGATGGGATGTAAATGCTGTTTGTTCAAAGCTTGCATTTGATGCAGCTGGAAAAGAAGGCTATCCATGATTTTGCCTTTGCTGGACTTCACTCTCTTCTGTTGCCAATTAGCATTACAGTAACCTTAGATGAGACTAGTTGCCTAAACAAGTGTATTTGAGATGTCCTAGGAAATCCTTCTGCCAGAAGAACACATGTCTAACAGGTGAGAAACACATATCTGGCAGCCCTGTGCATGCTCAACACATCAGCATTTGTACAACTGACTTAACCCCTTTCTATGTAATGTGGGAATTGAATATCCCCTCTCTGTGTACTGTTGGAATTAAATGCTGTCCTCCCACACACTAAACCTACAGATCCTGATAAAAGCATGACTCTGTCCCCACAGCTGGTGGTGTTAGTCAGTAAATAGCAAGCTCTTACAAGGAAAGAAGTCCTGCCCAAGGACACAGATATTACAAACACTAAATCAGAATGTCCTCTAAATAGAAGCTGCGAGTAAAACCAGCAAAAACTGTCAAGACATACCCAAATCTGGATGTTACCAATCACATCAGAGTTCAGTTCAGCTCATTCAAGCTTTTTGGCAGACATAGGAAATTATAGCGGAGTGGGAAAGCCTACAGAGAAGGCACCAAAGCATAAAGCATGTTTTAGTGGGGTGCATTTCAAAAAGAAGTAGATGAACTTCATGAACTTTTACCTAGATAAGGAAAAAATGAACAGTCTTCAGAACAACAAAATTCTTATCAGAGGACAGGCAATCATGCCTTATATTCCTGTTCTTTATTGTGTTCCCTGCAAATCAAATCTAGCTGTTAATGTATTGTGCTCCATCCTGGTCACTGATATTGTAAAAAATTTCAATAGAAAATATCTATGGAAATAACTGTCCACAAGAAAGCAATTTTTCAAGCTCCTGGAGAGACTTTGGAAAGGCTGACTTTTACAGATATGTTGTTTGTGAGCTCATTGAAGAATAGGTACTGGGACCCTGATTAATATATATTTTATGCACTACTAATAGATATTCACTGTAGATTTTACCTCTAAAAACCACAACACATTATTTCTGTGTTAAATTAAAAAAGCTATTTTTCTGTCTAAGCATCACTAAGTAGTGACTTGCCTGGTGATCTTGAATAGAAAGACCTTTGGCATCTAGTATTGATGGAAAACAAACCCTATCATCTGCCCATGGCTTATAATTATCCCTTTTCAATGATTTTCCTGACTGCATGACTTTGTGAAATATTATCCACCTGTAGGTCAAAAAGACAATCTCCATTTCATCTTTCAGAGGTAAAATACTCCCCAAAAGATCAGGACTCCACCACAGGTGGGGTACCTCTGTACGAGCAAAAAATGTGTGCTTCAAACATCAGCCTGCTTTGCTGTATCTCAAATGGCAGCAATGTAAACAGTAATCAGACGTATTCAGAGAGAAACAATATCCAGTATGAACCTCACTGTTTATGAGAAAAGTTGAATCTCAGATTCAGAATTGAATGTAGTAGGAGCCTCACTAATTGAAACCCACAATTTTCTAATAATCATGAAATCAACATAGGAGTTTTTCATTCTTATTGTAAATCTATTTGGGACATTGTAAATAATTAAAGCGTTCATGCTATGCTTTTTAAGCAGCATTTATTTAATGTTCAGTCATGGGGTTGACTGTCAATGAGAGGACAGCTTCTGAAAAATGGTGTAGCTCACATGGAAGGCATTACCACAGGAAAAGAAACTCTGAGAAGAGCTTGACAGAGTGCAGGTGACTTATCTAGTTGGAAGATGCAAGATGTATAGCGACTGACTTGGCAGGACCCAGGGAAAAATGTGATAAGTGAGCACCAAATACCCAGAGATGCTCCAAGTGCTGAGTGATAGCAACAATTCAGCATAATCCTTCTCAGGAATGGTGTCATATCCTCTGATATATACTGAGCTGGTGTCTGGCTTTGCTCTATACCGCAGAAAATATGCAGACAAAAAGAGAAAATATTAGTGTGTATGCATGCATATATGAGACAGAGTGAGAGAGGGAATACAAACCAGTGACCTTTCATGGCTGGAGTCAGAAGCAATCAGCTTCACATCATAAGATCAACTGAATGTCAGAGGCTTTTCAGAGTGGCAACACTGTTGGATATTCCCATTTAGCTCAAATTTTTGAGCTTCATAAGTAGAATGATTTCAATACCACAGCAATATTTCTTCAAAGTTCCTGGGAACCATGACATGAAACAATGGAAAAGTTCCTAGACAGTGGTGTCTTTGTACCAGGACGGCTGCACCTGGTAAGTTTACAAATATCGACTTCATCTTAAAAAAAATGGAGACAGATTACTTTTTTCTTTTTTGGGGGATATCAGCACAATTCAGAGACTCCCCCTCCCACCTTCGAGGGAACAAGTTGTCTATGGGTCACATTTAGCTACCCTGTATTATGACTAGTTTTGAGCAAATTTAGGGTGTTTCACGTTTGTTACAAACAGAATTCTGTAAACATATGAATGCTTGACCAGTCCTCCTTGTTTCATTTAATTTTCTTCTCCTCTTATGATCTGACACTCTTGTATTTCCAGTGCTTCCAAGATATTTCTTCCACAGTGCATTTGCTTTTAGATTATCAGTTTGTTGTAGAGTAAATTATTTGAAATTCTTGAGTAGGCAATACCAAAGCGACACAAAATGGTATCATCAGCTCCTCTTGCTCTGGCTTTTGCAGGACTAAACACACCTCTCTACCCCTTTCTTGTCAGAAACACCTTCAATTCTGGAAAAACTGCTGCTGTGGGACCAACCAGGCACTGCTGAAGTATTTTTCTAATGGAAAACTTTTCTGTGAGGAAATGGGGATCTGACTAAGCTGCTATATTTCACAGACAAGTCTTGATTACATGGAACTTGTCTGTGCTTCATTTCCAGGGGGCTCAGAAGCAGTGCTTCAGCTTCACAATATAATAAGGTGCAATTCAGTTAGCTCAGTCTAATCCAATCCATTGCAAACACTTTTACAAAGGCATTTTGGTATTACCCAGCAGTTTGAAACTTCTGCTTTCTGGAAAACCTTAAAGCTTCAACTTTTTAGTCAACTTTAGGAATAAACCAGATGTTTGAAATTCTGAGTTTCAGTCAGCTGTAACACAGGTAGATGAATAGTATGCTGAAGTTAAGTGAAATTCTGGTGCCTTTTGAGTTTGTTTACAATCTGTGGGCTACTAATCCAACACTGAATTTCAGTATCAAAGAAATTGCCACTTAGATTGGAGGGAGCTATGGTCAGATGTATGACGCAAGTTTAAAAAAAAAGAAAGAAAAGAAAAAAAAACATGATTGAGATATGATGTACCCAGGCCAGAATGACATCTCCTATTGTGGTTGTCAGTTTGTTAGTTTTGCAGTTGGAGGACCCTGGGAGTTGTATCAATGTCTGATAAATATTTAAGAAATCCCAGCAGCACTCTAAGCTCTCTTGCATTTGCCTCAATTGCTGCTTACAATTATTGCTAGGAATTGCTCCACGGAGAGAAGAGGAATCAGTGCAAAAAAGAGATCAGAGAGCTGAAAACAGAGCTAATGGGCAAACAATCTTCTTCTATTGTATGTGATGGCGTTGTAATCCTGTGCACTAGTTAATTCTTGGCTGGATTTTTGGCAGGGCTATAGTTTCTCTGTGCTCGTTTTAGTGATGCTAGAAACCTCCTTTCTTCCTTTGTTCAGGATATTTGTTTGTAATTGAAGCTGGAGCTCAATGGACAGATTCAGAGAGAAACAAAAAGGGCTTTTCCCGATGTTAGTGTCTGCTCAGTGAGTATCTTCTGGGTGGCATAAAAACCCTACGTGTCTGGAAGGTTTTTTCTCCTCGGCTGGGCTGCAGTTTCCAGACAGTTAAAGACATTCTATGAGTTTTCCAACAGCCCGGTCCTGAGCTTCCAGTATGCCTTGTTTATCTGTATGTTTGGGCTCAAGAATGGTTTTGATTTCAATGACTTCTATCCAACCTGGGATGTGCCCTGAGCATGCGTTGTCTCTCCATACATACTTGTGCATGACATGCTGGTTTCTGTGGGAAGGAATTTGACACACGAGGATCAGAAAGGGGCCAGAATTATCTTCCATCACCTCCCCTGCCTGGACCATCAGGGGGCCACACTTCAAGTGTGTGCTCAAGTTTACTTTTTTAATTTAGATATAGCTATGATTTCTCAAAATTACACATTGGAAGATTTTGTCATAAACCTACCTTTTATAAATCTTTCATTAATTTAAATCATGATCCAGTCACGATCACGTGCACCAGTTTAATCATGCAATGTCTACATCTAAAATCTACAAAGACCTCAGTCTTCTATGCGCTATAAAGGCATCAAAGTTGAACACTATTTACATTATACAACCTCATCTTTCTCCACATTAGAGCTGGACTATTCCCTCCAGAAATGTGCTAAACGCTCTATGCAATACCAAGCAGCTTCTGGCCAGAACATGTTCCTTTTCAACACTCAGGTCATAAAGTGCCAATTAAAAGGACATTAAAGCAAAAGAAAATCTGTCCAAACCCTCAAATAGGCACTGGATAAGGCCCATGCTACAGAATATGCTATATAAGCATGCTCATAAATCATTAAAATTACGATAGGTTCTATCATTAATAAGTAAAGTTCAAGGACAGCCTTTATCTTGTTAAATTATCCAAATTTTGCTGTCTATTAGCATACCATTTAGAATGTAAGAATGGCTTTAGGGTTTTTTTTCACCCTTCTTGGTAATGACATATTATGCAGAATAAAAAGCCTTAGCAACTGTTCTAAGATGCCATAATAATGCTGGAATTATTCTTTGGGGGAGGCTGTTGTATTAAGCAGCAAGTAATTAATGGCAAATTGCACTGGAAATTCTTGGAAAAAAGACAAATTACATACGCTTTTGTACTCATATGCAGCAAGTCCCATGTAATTAACAATATTAAGATAAATACAAGAAGAATTATTAATGATGAGATTAACTCCACATCATAGTGCAAACAGATGTATTTCATCTATGCATGTGGTAGGAATTGAGATTTATTTGTAATTACTAAAAATATCTGATGTTATTGCTTCATGGATATTCACCCCAGAACTATCTATTATCACGCAACCTCTGGCATTTGTGTTGTGACTTCTTGCCCCCCAGATCAGCTTTGCTGAGTGGATTGAGAGGTATTTTGTTGAATCTGCAACTGCTTAAGAATATGAAACACTCATTCTAGATGATGGGGGTTCAGACCCTCAGTAAGCATCAAGCTGCAGTGACCAGGCAACATATTACAAATAACAAGCAGAGAAGGGGGCTGGCCCACTTAGCACTCTATTCATTTCAGGTTCATGAGTTAACTCACCATTAAAAAACAAGAATAAGTAGGGAATTGCCAGAAACAAAAAGGCAGCACATAACAACAGAGGGCAAATATTGCAAATGGGAAGTGAAGAAGAATAGTGTGCCCAGACGAAATTTCAAATGCGAGAGAATGGAATTAGCAGAAAAATTTCCTGATTTGAATTTGAATTTGTCTTCAACAGTGGTAGTACTTGCTCCAGTGCACTTGTTCTGTGCATCTGGGATCTTTTAGACACAGGAGGAAATGTATAGATTATTCTTGGATCCAGAAAAACCATTTTCAATTTCTAGCTTTAGTTCAGTTTCTTTGTGCTTCAGTTTTCCCACTTATACCCACTAATAGCTCAATATCCATTCTCAGGCACTTCAAAGTATGTTGACAATATGGACTAAGTGAGGGCAGACAGGTTCTCACAAGAGATAAATATAGTTTTATTCTTGTTTCCAGCCAGATTCATGTCTGCTAATATCAGCTGGAGGGCTACTGCCTCGAGGGAAGGTTCATGCTTCTCAAACCAATAATACCATTTCTTCTATGAGCTCCATGGCCACTGATTTTCCTGTCTCCCTAAGGAGCTCCTTGAATTCCATTTAATTTGGGATCTGACCAGCTATTACAATAGACTTTGCCTGTGTCCACCTTGACGCAGGTCCTTCACGTAGTGGCTTTGAATTTGAAGATGAATTGTGGTGCCAACTGTGAGCATCTTGCTTGATAAAACCATCACCAGGAGGAAAGAGTTGTGTCTACATGAGCAAAAAGGCATAGGGGAAGAGCTTATAAACCCTGCCTCATTCAACCTCACTGACACATACAGAAGAGCGATCACAAGAGCTTTGAGGTTAATTAATCAGGGCTTGCAGAGATGTTAATTCTTAAGAGTTTCAGGTTCCTTTCACCTTTCTTGTAGGTCCTGGTTTGAATCCAGCTCAAATCAGTAGGGATGGAGGGAGGTGAATGACTTCTCTCTGCTTCGTGCAGCAGTGGCAGGATCTGTTGACCTCAGTGGAGCCCCCATTTCATTAGGCACCTACAGGTTTAATATCAGAGTAGTAATTAGCTGTCTCTGTGGGCAGGCTTGCGCTGAATGTGTGTGGGAACACAGATACTAGATGGAGTGCCTTCAGGTCATGCTGGAGGGATGCTGGTCCATCACTGACTGGACACTTCAGGTGTCACAGTGTGCTCAGTACCTGCTCTCATTTTCCATTGCATGCTATCTTGCATGTTCCCTCTCTGAGGGAAAGGTGAATTAAAGGATATAATTTTCCCTGCCAATCAAGTAGACTGGTGGCTCTCATGAGAACACAACTGCATTCAGCTTTTTGCTAGCCATAAGAATAATAGAAAATTGTTCTACTCTTGAATTATATATCCCTTTTATTTTTTTTTTAATATAAAGACACTTCAGTGCCTTTTTCAAGGTAAAATAATTATCTCCTGGAGGTAGAGGTGCTAGATTGTGTGCCTCTCCATGGACTTCTAAAGCTTTGCTATGGGGTCTCTATTTTCTGATATATCTGTGCAGTGCCTGGCACAAAAGGATACTGCTTTTGGTTAAGATCTGCAAATTGGTCCTTGAAGGGAACATCAGGGTACTGTATCATTTTAATACAATTTTATGTATTTTCATATGAGTGCACTGCAGTTCTGACAAACTACATCCCTTTAAAGGATTAAAAAAAAATTTTATGCCACTTGAGCCAATGCAGACACAGAGGTAGGGAATGATTAGAGAAAAGAGTGGAGACCGTGGGACACGAGAGTAAGTGAAATTATTAGAGAAGAGAGGACCTTTGGGATACGTTTTTTGTTATTCTTCTCTTACAGTACTGAATTAAGTTGTTTAAACCTATAACTTGAAGGTTATAGGGAGGAAAGCATGCTCCCTGAAATTGTTTAATGCAGTTTTTCACCTGTTTGATGTGGTAACAAGATGACTTTTAACCTGTCTCTGATGGTTACTTCTCACATTTCTTCACTGCCAAGATGGTGCTTCATTTTCTGGTAAACTGTGGGATTTCCATAGGCATTTCTAGTTTCCAGTGTGCCTGACAACACAAAAATGAAAGCATTTTGGAACCTACACATAAATAATTGACCCTTTGTATTCTTTGGGGAACACAAGAGGTTTACATTTAAAAGCCCTCAGGAAATGCACCATTATTCATGTATGACTTCCACAGTATGCTGAACTCTTGAATGTGTACATCCCTCAAGCCTGGCTTGATGTCCTCAGTGGTAATAATGACTGAGAAGACGCCAAGACAAATGATTTTTTACTGTGTCCACAAAAGTGCTGCTTTAGCAACTGTAACTTGTGCTCTAAAGGAGGATGCCATCAATGCAAAGGGCAGCTCTATATTTTTCTGTGACTACAGCAGTACCATTACTGTCCAGAAAAATGACAGAGGAATGGATTTACTGTTTTAAGGGCTCCTCAATCAGTCATTGGTTTCAGTGGAGAAGCGTTTGCCTAATTTATTGAGGAAGCAATCAGTCACGAGAAAATACACCCCATGCATTAAAGTAATCCTTTGGGCCTCTGCCCAGCTCAACCAACTGACCCCATAGATCTCGGTAAGGGTAGCCCAGACTGCTAGTCCCTGACCTCAGGTGTTTTGGGGTTTTTTTGGTTAGTGGTTTGAGAAGCAGCATGGAAATGCTAGCATGGGGAAGACACAAGTCCTGAGAGACGTCTGAGAACACCTTGCACAGAGAAAGGGTTTTTATCGACATGTCTGCTGTGGAGAGGATGAGGACTTGTGGGCTTGCACTGCAGAGAGAGATCCCAGTTGGGCTTTAGAAAAAAAAATGTCTAATGGGAAGGATCACTACATTATCTAAGCATACTAAGTATAGCTTAGTCAGTCACTTGAAGTTTTAAGGCCAGGCAGGATGTGGTCTACCTGTAGGCCATTACGGTTACTTGAGATGGATATCATTGTGCCCTGATTTTCATGCACCTTAAAAGAACTATAAAGAGAGCCGGAGGATGCTGAGGTGTAGAAAGACGAAGCTGAAGTCTCATAGTCAGCTCATACTGGAGCCATCCCATCCTTTGTGGCTTCAGGCCACTTGGCTAACTGAGGGGAATGAAGAGAAAGGCAGCCCACAACCACACCCCCATACCTCTTGTCTCTCTCATATGTCATCCTTCACTGTAGTGAGCCCACAGTGAAGGCCACACGGGGCATCCTACGATCCCTGCAGGACTTGTTACTGAGGTTTGTCTTAGCTGCCTCTCACAACTGCTTTGCAGATCCCTCCCTTTGGTGTCAGCATTCCTCCATCCCTTCATTAGCCATTAGGTGGTAGTTCCAGGAACCAGAAATGGTCTGTGTCATTTCACGTATTTTCTGGAGGGCAGGATTTGGGGTATAGGTACTAGATAGTGAATTTAACCACAGGAGATGAAGGAAATTCAAAGTACACTGACCTGATCCTCCTCTGTTCTTTCCCAGCTATGCATAAGACCATCATAAAAATGTACTTCTTGCCCATTGTTTTAGAGGAGCAAACCCAACAGCTCTTAGCAGTGAGTGGTGCAAAGGACTGGCCACCAATCCCACAGCACGCTCAAGAACAAGTATATTTTCTTGCAAACTGATCCACTCTACAGCAATAATTTTGTAGGTGACCGCTGCGCTTAGAAGAGCTATTTACTTCTCCTTCCAAAAAAAAGGCCAACTGCAGCAGAAAAAATAATAGATTAAATAGCTTTATAAGCTGTAATAATAGTCTAATGGAAACAGTTCCAAGATTGAACACTACTGCTTCATATGTGACTTATTGATTGAATATCCTGAATTTGTACTCTAATGGACAATAGTAAAAGAGGAAAGAATGGAGTAATAGATATTCAGTATGACAAACTTAATGTATTTCACTTCACTGATTTTGATATTTTTCTTAACAGTCATCTCTGAAATACTATTGTGACTAACAACAACTTTCATTAAAAAGAAAAGTTGATTTTGACCCCTCATAGTCACAGGAAAAAGTGAACATGTGAGCTGTGAGCAAAAAGCTACACATTTCTTTTTTAAACCAAACCAAACCAAACCAAACCAAACCAAACCAAACCAAACCAAACCAAACCAAACCAAACACAACCAAAAAGAAAAAAAAGGAAAAAAAAACCCAGAAAAAAACCCCAAAAAAACAAACCCAAAACAAATGACCAAAGTGCAAAACACATTTTTCTTTAACTTTCCTCCTTTTAAACTCATGTCCTGATTTTGAGACATGATTCTTGGTTCCAGAAATCATTAGATTAAAAATACCGTGTATGTCAGCAGGCAAAGAGGTATCACTTCCACCAGTCATGTCTGTTCTGCAGGGGTGTTGTCATACTATCGATTTCTTTTGAAGTCTGCGTCTTTACTATTGACTTTCCTAGCAGTGGACATATTTCCTGTATTTTTTTGTATCAGTCCTGCTGGGATCTGGAGCTGAAGCACAAGCCCTGGCCCTTTTTATTTGTATTGCAAGTGCACCCATATAGCTGATTGAATGATTTCTGTAAAAACTGAAGAAAAGGGATATTTTTAAGTAAAACCTCAGTTTTCAATTAAATACTACATTCATGTCAGAAAATGTGTCTCCTAAGTTGGGAAAATAGAATCTTTTGATCAAAACATTTAAAGTTCAAAGCCTTAAATAGTTAAAGCAGAAAACTGTGTTGTCCTGAGAGTGGAGACTCCAACCTTTTTCCTCTCAGGTGCATCTCCACCACTTGCTGTATCTCCAGAAACTGTTTTTACTCTCATAAGCCCCAGATATATAATTTATTTTTCAGAGAAGCACTAAAGGTGCATCCTGTAATATGTGTTATTCTCAAGATACTTAATTTACAAAGGCATTTGAGGCATTTCAGCTACAGATCCCATGAGGTACAGTGAAAGAGCACAATATCTTTCCCAGTACTTTCTGTAATGGTTCCACTTCGTACACTAATCCTTCCAAGTAGGTATCTTCAGTCCTGGGATTTTCTTTCTCATTCTATTGATCTGCCAAAGTTATTTTTTAAGCTTCCTTGACATATTGTAAACCTTATCTACTCATTCAGGCTTTTGCTGGAGGCCAGGAGTTGGAGAAGGTTGAATTTGATTTTGCAGGTGTGCGAGAATTCATTTGAGCTGGTTCTTAGTATATTTTGTGTCTTTTTAACTGATGCTTTATCAATTTTGTACATGCATGCAGAGGGAATCTGCAATGGATCATTTTTTTATGGTGTGAAAAATAAATAAAATGACATAGTGTTTTTTCATTCACCTCTTTTATCAGTGGAGTCTTAAGCAAAAAATGGTGTGATTCTTCTGGGGTTACTAATTGTCCCAGGGGTCTGGTGGAGATCCCAGGAGAGAGTTCACTTTGTTAGCTAAGCCAGGTGTTAGTCTGCCCCTGGGCACATACGTATAGTTATAGTCTGCCCCTGGGCACATACGTATATAGTTATACTTGCAGCTTTGATATTTTCTAGCGCCATCTCTGGGTGTGCAGATGCACAACTGTGAGGGAGAGTCTAATAACACTTTTCTTAGGAGTGGAAAGATAGCTTCTTATGATGGACTACTTTGTGGGACTTCTTTAGAGGAACCTGTGGTTACTTTTTTAAAAATACAGTGATAGCAAAAGAGAGCGGAGAGTTGGTTACAGAGCACATGCTTTGCAGTATTTGAAATTTCTTCTGTATGGTAGCAATAGGGCTACAAAGCTAAAGGTTTGCTATAGGCAGGAAGTTTAATTAGCAGGACTTTACTATGATCTGAAGCTAGCAATCTAGCTAATAAAAGAGATGGGACTCCACAAGAATGGTTTAAAAAACTAACCAACTTGCTGATAGAAGCAGCTATCTGCCAGACAGCCTCCATCCTCCATTCGGTTCATAACACGCATATAACTGTGAAGATACCTCTCAAGTATTTGAAGGCCAAACATTACAATCAATGATGTATTCTGTCAGTAAGCATATGTATTTCAGTAAGCTCACCACATCCCTTCAGAAACATTTTAGATAATTACTCCTTATTATGGGTTATTTTTACTATTACAGAACCATTTATAATGTGGGCGAGTAGGAACTTAGTACAGACCTTTTCCTCGAAAGCTTTTCCTAAGGTATCATTCACAGTGTGTACATACACAGTCATTTAGCAAAGGTTCAATTTAAGTTAATGTTAAACTCTAGGCCTCTTTTTGTAACTAGTTGGCTGAGAAATAAGTTTTACATGGATTTTATAGGTGTCTGGGGGTTTTATTTCCATCGCACGTTTTCTCCATTTTCAACTTCATTTTTCCTTTTTTATTTACTGAAAGGTATTTGTCTAGACAAATCCTAGACTGGGTATGGAAAACTCTTGCTGAATCTCCAAAGTGCTGACTAGTGGAAGATGCTTTTGTTTGAATAAGCACCGTGTGTAAAATAAAAGGTTTCAGTAGTAATTTCCCTTTTGTGATTCCAGTTCATATGACCAGAACAGCCTCATATTATGCACATCATGAATATTTCTAAGAATTTTTACAAAAATACCCTTCATTTGAATGTATCCAGGCCTCATCATTTTTTGATCTATTTCTCATTTCCCTCTAACTTGTTTCTGTCTTCTTATTTCACTTCTCATGTTCCTTGCTTTCTTTTCCATGTTGATAAAGGCTCTTTATGAATTCCTATTTCTTCTAAATTCCTTCCTTTCCCCCGAGTTTCTTCTTTCCTCTTTAGTTCTTTGATTGCTGCTGGGGGCTAAGGTTATAATTTAGTCAGCCTGTTCTGCTCTGCTGCATAAAAAAATCCTCACTCTTCCTGGGCAGTAAATAATTCTTGGGCTTGTCTGACTTTTAGCTTTCTCTCTTTTTTTTTTATTTTTTTTTAATTATTATTCTGGAGTCTTTTCCTGCTGCTACACTGTCCTCTCACCATTCAGTGGAAGTGCCTTCTTTCCTTCCTGCCTTTCCTGCTTCATGCCTTACACTCTTGGGCTGCATGTGACACAATAGAGTGCAATGCCTATTGTTCGGGCGTGCAAAGAGATGATCCACCCCAGGGCCACCTCGTCAACATCTGTACAGACAGGGATACCTTCTCTGCATTCCCCGTGTCCATAGCTATAATTTGAAAGTCTGAATTCTCATTTAAAACCTGAAGCTCCTGCAGAAGGATAGCTGTAGCAAAGCAGATGTTGATTTGTTTTAGTGAAATGTGGGAACCAGCAAGCAATGCTGGAGATGAAACGAACATCAGTGATGAAGGAATATCTGAGCAGGGGGTCTGGGCCACCCGAAACAATATTGTAGTTCTGGATTGATTCAGCCTTCAGTGAGGTACCTCAATGGACCTTTTTATGGTGAATCACCCCTCAGAAAGTGTGTTTTCAGGATGGCCATTACAGAGGCTTTTAAAAACACTTTTGCAATTAAGGGCAACAGGTCAGTGTTCAGTTCCTGAGTCTCACACAGATACCTTGTAGGTGCTCAGCAACTAATTTTAAATCTTTAGAACCTTAACTCTGTAAAGTGGTAATGGCAGTAACCTTTTAGCTGACCTTGTCCATTTAAGATTATGAAGTTTTGGAGGTATCTGATTGAACGGTACCTAGACAGTAGGCCTTATGGTGCAGAAATGGCGTCCTTGAATCCAGGATCCAAATCACTCTTCTGGTTTGTGACTTAATAGTGGATGAATCAAAATCTCTTGTTCTGCACTAGAGGTCTTCAAATTCTGCAGTATAGCAGGAACTCAGATTAGGATTTTAACCTTGCAATAGAGACTCATCTGGAGTCCTCATGCCCAAAGTAACTTGATATATGCAAGAAAATACTGGGGAGCAAGGACTTGGGAGCAAATAAGTCCAGGAAGTGAAAATCATCAAGAAATTTTGTACACTTACAATTCAAAGATACATCTTCTGTCCCCATTTTCTGTAGAGAAACATAATTATCCACATGTGCCTCTATACCTCTTCTTACCATCCTAAGGAGGGACACTGCCGACGCATTAATAAAAGTACTTTAGCCTGGAGGAGATAAGGAAACTAAAACAGAAAGAAATCATTGCACGTTACAGAGAACGCATTAAAATTCATCAGCCTGGAAGTTACAAAACGTGCAGAAAGATTAGATATGAACTAGGAGGGGTAAGTGTTTCCCTGCCAAGAACAAGTTTGGGGGGCTCAGGAGCATTTCTAATAACAAGAGACTCACATTTGCAAAAGGGTACCTGGTACTAGATGGCTGGCTGGTTACCACAACTGTAAGAGCAAACTTCCAGTGTGAAGCACAAATGCAGGCATAGCGTTGACTTGGACAATGTGGGCAGCCTGGTCCTCTCTCACATTTCACTTTATCTGACCTAATTACAGCTCCATTTCATTCAACAAAGTTCAGCAGAGCGAAAAGTTGGTTTTTTTTCAACCAAGCCTTCAGCAAAAAAATCTGTATCCTCAGGGAATAAAGTATTGTATGTATCCTCTTTATCTTCAGGGAATAAAAACAATTTTATAATTCCCAATTCTTAGTGAGGGTAGGTACTACTTATCCCACCATCACTCCTCTTTCTTTCTGCAGCTAAAATGGTATCAATTCACTGTAGTCATCCCAGACTTATTAGGACATCAGCCTGACTCTTTGTCTACTGATACTTAGAAAAACCTATCTAGTTGTTGCAAATCTCTGGGACAGAATTCTAGGATTACCCAAATAATGATCAAGCCTTTGTATGAGGAAACCTGAGCTCACAGAGAACTACATGATCTTTCACACATTCATGTAACCCACTGACAATGTTTATAAGACTTATTCTGGTATTACCAGTTCTTATAATACTGGGTTCAATGTCTGGTTTTTGCTATTGAGTATTGTGCTTCTAGATCCTGAGGTTTTCAGTTTCATTTTTCTTCATGCTGTGTAAGATGGTACCAGCGCACATGTGTGCACATACATTTCTGTTTGCATGTGTGCAAGTAACTTTTTCTCTAGTATGTAATTTGCTAGTGAGCAAAGAATATACGGTATTAAGGCATATGCCCTCCTTTACATACATATTTTGTCATACACAACACCACACACATACATTCTCCTATAGTTAATGTTTGTAAGAAAAAAATCTTTGTGTTGTCCACTATTATTTAGTATCTCTTGATATTTTTTAGCCTTTCGAAAACTTCAGATCCTCAAATGCAAAAAAATCTCAGGTGAAAAGTGTAGAGATAGATTTTTCTTTTGATATAATAATAAAAAGCAGAAGGGTTTGGAACAATGTACCATGAGTACATTGAGTATTTCTTATTTCTTTCTCTCTCGTTTTCTTTGCAGGATTCATTCAAAACTGAATCGTTGATGAGTAAGTTAACATGGGTAAAAATGGATTTTAAAATGGATTAAATATCAATTTGAAGTTAACAACCTAAGAACAGGCCAAATCCACAGAGATTACTGACACAAACATCAAAAGACATATTTCAGAGCAGATAGTGCTAGGAATTAAAAAGGAAATTTGCTATTGATTCTGATCTGCCTCCTGTGGCAGTCCCATTATTGCTCAACTCTGAGTGGCTTGAGATTTCCCTCACTCTCCTTTCCTTGTGTGTTGTATCTTCACGGTCCCCTTATTGTTTCTGCCTACACGTTTCTCACAAACATTGCTGTTTTCCAGTGGGTTCTCCACTAAAGTGGAGAACTCCTGGGAACACCCCAGAGAAGGCCTAATCAACCCGAACAGCAAGCTCTACCAAAAAAAAAGTCTTAATCCAAGTGATTTATCCTAGACTAGATAGAAAAGTCTTCCACATGATGGAGTATGAAGTTCCCAGAGCTGATAACTGAAGCAGAACTGCTTAGGCCTCAGAGTCTACAGACAAACACTGAGAATTGGCCTTTTGGGATGTTTATTTGTATTTATTTATAGTAGTGTGTGTTTTACTGTGTTTTACTTTATTGTCATAGATCTTGCAGTAGTGGCACCAGAGAAGAAAGAGGATGAGTCTTCCTAGGTTCCAAATGACAAAATGGAAGGGAGAAGATTTTGGAAAGGGATTAGTGGCTGGGCAAGGAGTTTAGTATAACTTGCACTTCATTTTTTTGGTAGCAGCCATCAATTTTTCATCATCTCCTTCTAACTCAGTAATGTGTAAACAATCTTCTCTATGTCGTCATGATGTCCAGGCTGATCAGGAACCCACCAAAGAAGCAACTTAGAAAGGAGGGAGAAGATTGAAGATGCACTGTTTTGGCAAATAATTAAGATATTAATAAAAAATAAGTTAAACACAAAGATAATTAAGAAGACTGGACTGTGTAATTATTTCCAGTAGCTGGAATCAAATTTTTCTTTGTTTTTTTCATTTATTAAAAGTTTTGATTGAAATTTGTTTTGATGGGTATCACTCAAGACTAATAAGACTTTTTCCGTGCTGAGATTATGAAAATCATTATAACCAATTTAAGAAGGCTCAATTTGGCAAAACTGACTTTCTAAGGAATATCATCATCTGTGCCATTGACAGCTTTGAGAATAATCTTCTACATTTACAGATCGTATTAAAATACTCAAAGAATGAGACAGAAAGTTGTTCCTATCAACTGCCAATCACCCAAGCACAGGAGAAGAAAGTAAACGCTTAATGATCCCTCTGTAAGACATGTCAGGTCAAAGTGATTATGGGGAGAATGTTATGTTCAAAGTTTCACACTGATAGCACTAAATATCATTTTTAGTGCCCAACAATTGCATTGCATTCAACACTGAGGAATTCTGTATTATGCCGTATTATTCACAGTCAAGAAGAAACTCATCTGAAAACCAAGAATGAAGCGTGCGTGATCACGTCTTCAGTGCAAAGAGAATAAATTCAAAATAATTTATATTTATATCCTATGCTTTAAAAAGGTCAGATTCTCAGAGACAGAAACAATTATGAGCTAAATTTGTGGGAGAAAACATTATAAATGGAAAAATATATAAAATCATTGGGACTTGTTTACAAACATTTCACTAAATGCAAAAAAGTCAAAATCACACACTTCAAGGAAAACATTATGTTGCTTAAAAAAGCATCAAACTCTACTTTCAATGAAAAACAAGTAGCCAAGTCTGAATATAAATATATATATATGCATATACAAGCTAAATGGAAACAAAAGGACACATGCAGAAATTTGTAATCAGCAGATGTCAAGATAACACCAAAATCCTTTTTTGTTTAACTATGCCAAAACATGAGAAACATAATAGCATTCTTACATTACTGGGACTTCTTAATATTACTGAAATAAAATTTAGCAAAGTTTTCTGTCAGAGTCAATGAATATAAACATTGGATGTGTGCTGGTTTTTGTTAGGGTAGAATTAATTTTCTTCACAGTGGCTGGTATGTGGCTGTATTCTGGATTTGTGCTGAACACAGGGTTGATAATATAGAGATGTTTTTATTATTGCTGAGCAGGGCTTATAGAGCTGAGGCCTTTCCTGCTTTTCGTACTGCCACACTGGCAAGGAGGCTGGGGGTGCCTGGGAGTTGGAGGGGAGACGCAGTCAGGACAGGTGACCCCAAGTGTCCAAAGGGATGTTCCAGGCCATACGACATCATGCTCAGTATATCAAGCTGGAGGAAAGAAGGAGGAAGGGGGAAGTTTGGAGTGATGGTGTCTGTCTTCCCAAGTAACTGTTATGTGATGGGGCCCTGCTCTCCTGGGGAAACCTGAACATCTGCGTGACCATGGGAAGCAGTGAATGAATTACTTGTTTTGCTTTGCTTGTACGTGTGGCTTTTGCTTCCTCTATTATTAAACTGTCTTTATTTCACCCCACAAGTTTTCTGGCTTTTACTCTTTTGGTTCTCTCCTTGATCCTGCTGGTGAGGGAGTGACCAAGTGGCTGTGTGGGGCTTGGTCGCTGGCTGGGATTAAACTATGACAGATGATGATTACAATGAGGAAATTATTGCAACTACAGTCTAGGATAGTGCCAAAAACCCCCTTTAAATTCAGCAGGTACAGATACCTTACAGCTAAGAAAAGTAGTGATCAACTACCATCAATATTGATTGACTCTAGGAAGGCAGAGCATATCCCAGAGAACTTGAATAAAATCACAGCAATACCAGTATTCAAAAAAAAACCAAACATGGCAGGGTGATTTAGGTAATTACAAGTTTGTTCAGCCCACCATCAGTTCTGGGCAAACTAAAGGCATGTCTGACACATGACTACAGTAATAAGAGTTAATGAGGGGGGAATAAAAAATGCCAATCAACATGTTTTAATGGAAAAGGGTATTGTTTAACTGAATTTATACCATTATTCAAAATGAAATTTTGTGTCTGCTTTATCAGTGCAATATTGTTGATATAATAGACTTTCTCTCAGACATTTGGAATGATACCCACATGATGTATTGATTTGTAAGCTAGAGTGATATAAAATCAATGGGACACACATTGAATGCATTGAAACCTTGTTAAACAATGGTTCTCAAAATCTAATTACAAAAAGAGAATTTTTTTCAAATGTCTGTGTTTCCCACAAGAATCTGCTCAGACCTACACTAATCAACAAATATATCAACAACTTGGAAATAAAAACTAGAATGTAATTATGGATTAAGTCTATAAATAACATGAGCTTGGGGGAGCATGGAAGGGAACAGATTGCTGAGTGATCTGGCTGTTTGAAGACATCAAGCAAATAGCATGTGTTTCAGCCGAGCCAAACCTAAGTTTATGTGTCTGAAAAATAAAAATACAGTTTATGCACATAGCATGGACAACTTCTGAAGGCAGTGGAAGAAAAGAAGTCGTGGGGGTCATGGTCTTCATGCTTACTGAGCATGGTTCAAAAACCTAGTGTAATCTTTGAATGTTTAAATGTGAGAGAACTCAGTAGGGGTAGTGAGGTTAAATTAACTCTACATTTGGCACTGGTGAGATTGCTGCTGGAATACTATTTGGTTCTGGTGTCTAAACTTCAGATGGATATTGATGAATTGGAAGGGATTCAGAGAAGAACCACATGAATGCTTACAGGCTTGGGAAACGTGCCTTGTTGTGAAAAACTCAAGCAACTCTGTTTAGTTATCAAAGAAGGCTTAGAGAATGACCTGATTGCAGTCTAAATATATCCATAGGGGGAAGGGAAAGGGCAGAAGGAATACATTTGATAAGGCTCTGCAGTGTAACAAACTAGGGTGAAACAATGACTGGGAGTTCAGACAAAATAAATTCCAACTAAAAATGAAGTGTGAATTTGAATAGTGAGCAAACTAACCTGTGGAACAACTTGCTAAAGGCTGCAGTAGATTTCCTATAATTGGAAGGTTAAAATTCAACAGTGGATTTATCTCTCCTAGGGAAAAAAACCCAAAAAATAAAGCCCACCCACCCACCTCCCACAAAACAACAACAACAGCAACAAAAAACAAATCAAAAACCAAACCAAATAAAACAATAAACAAAAAAACCCACAAAACACAACATAACAAAACAAACCCACTATGGTTGGATATGGAATCAAAATGAGTAGTGTGAAGACCTATGCCTTGTGTTACACATGTCATGCTATACAATCACTGGGGTCCTTTCTGCCCTTAAAAAAAAATCCATGAATCTTTTTCTCCATACCGACTTCAGGGGATGAAATTGAGCCAAGAGAAATAGAGCCAGAATATAAAGTAAAACCCTCTAGCAGTGACTTCCATTTATTTCTGGAATGATCTCCCAAGAGAAGGGGGGAGGGCTTACTGGCTTATTTAAAGCAAGGTAGCAAATACAGAGGAAGAAATACCTCAACACTGAGACAGCAACCAGGGTAATAAGCGCAGGCATCTTTTCTTATCTGGCTTTTTAATACTGTTGAGCATTTAACTGAGCCACAGCTGGAAATGAAACATTATGTCTTCAAAACCCAATTTATTCCCCAAAGTTGTCAGTCCCAGATATTTGTCTGTCCTGTTAAAGAGAATTGAGAACTGAAAGGTGGAGTTGGCCAAATACCTCCTCAGCAGAGACACGAGGACATTGAGAATGTTTCTGTGCCCTGTGTTGACTGGAGGTCTGTTTGAAATCTCTCCCTCCCATTATCCTCCCAGTATTTCTTCACATCCCACTCTGCCCCAGCCTATTTCTTCTGGTATCTTTTTCCATGAGCTGCCATCTCTTGATTTCTGAGGGCAGCTTGTCTTTTAGGGGGACATGAAAGCAAGGTATCTGGTTTAGCCTTGTTGAACATGTCTGGAGTGCATGGTTGTCAGTTTACATCTCAATAGGTAAACATGGAGGAAGACAGATTTTTCCAGTCAAAAGCAAATATTCCCACAAAAAGAAATGGATATAAATTTTCTGCAGCCAATTTTCTGAAATGTTTTAGGGAAAAGCCTAAATAGCTTAAAAACAGATCCTGACATTCTTATTGTGATTACCTGCAGTATCAAAGAAGTGATGTGGTTGAGATTCTTCCAGGTTGTATGTTTCTGTGAGCCATGCTTCCATTTCTAACTTTACTCTACATATTCCTCTACTCTGAGAAGTCTCTGATGGCTCAGTAGTTCTTATGCAGTATAAATCCATATGCCTCATGTAGCCTGTCGTATTTAGAAACTCACTGCTCTTGTATTCATGACATGCAAGCGTCTGTCACTCAAACCTGCTCATAAATCTAAATTCACTAATAAGACTTCTACATATCCCTATTCATCAAGGAGCAGAATGGTGACCCTGGACATAAATGGCAGCAATGATGCAGTTGCAGCGTATAAGGTGGTAAAAATTCTGTTGTACCAGAAAGCTGAAATTTCAAAATTAATAAAAACTCCCCGAATCCTGCATGTTGGCAGGATTTTTCAGCGAGAGGAAAATGAATTTAAAAAAAAAAAAAAAAAGGAAAAATACGAAAAAAAATATCTCTTTTCCCAAACCCAGTTTATGATCACAAAGCATGAAAACACGTTCAGTTTCTATGATTCCCACAACATAAATTGCCAGACCTTCAGGTTTCTGTCTGCTTGTTTTTCTCTTGGAGGAGAAAGGAAAAAAAAAAAAAAAGAACAAAATTATGTGTAAGACTAAAAGGCTATTTTTCTCTGAAAAAAAAAAGTAAAATATGTGTTGTTATAGTCCATATTCAGGCTGTGACAGTTGTCTGAGTTTTAGGGATTCTGAGTGTTGGTGGCTCCCTCCAAAAGCAATGGGACACTGGTGAGTAGGGATTTTACCTGGGACTGAGATTTCCTAAATGGAAGTTATTAAGGAAGTGCTGAGCAATATTTGCTATACATCACAGACACTGGTATCCTTTAACCTTGGTCTCTTGAGCTTGCTGAGCTCTGTGGGCTTGTGCTGCAGGCAAAGTTAGAGCGGTTTTAGTTCTGCACTAATTGACTGAGGCTACAGTATTAAGTTGCTGTTGATGAGGTTTAATTGCAAGTGCAGGGTTTGCTGCATTAACATCGTGTTCCGAGCATAAGCCGAGCACTCACCACAGCTGACTGCATTGTGGGCTAATGCCAGCTCTCCTTCTATTCTCAGATAAAAACCCATGAAACTACAAGAAAACCTTTGTCTTTGTGTGTGTAAATGTTTTTTTTTCTCCCTTTCAGAGGATGTTGAAGTCACGTCAGTGTGGCAGGTTGAGAAGTCACCTTGTTCACTGGAGTCCAGTGTCAGGAGTGGATTTGACTCCAACTGAGAATTAGTGTAACATCAGACAATGGTGACACTCAGGTGTGGTCTTGAATATCTTCTCATCCCCTTTCTGGAGAAAAGTGAGGATTTAGGTACCAACAAGCCTTTAACCAGCAGCTTAGGTGCATGGCTGGTTTCAGGCTCCCTGTCCAGGAGTTCTGTTCTACAGGGATGGATTGGCTTTGCTGTATGGTCACTCAGGAGCTTCTTTCCTGTGCAATTAAAATTCATGTGGTTTACATAATCTCAGTGAGGGTTGGAGCTCCTTGGGGAGTAGGATGTTGCAATGTGGAGTGCAGCAATGCCAAAATATTTTTAAAAGTCTGAGCTTTAGCCAATTACTTTTCAAGGACAGAGTATTCTCGACTCACTCCCAGTGTCTCTGCAGCAAGCACATCTCTGACTCATCAAAAACTTCCCAAAGCCAAATTGATTTCTTTTTTTCTCACTATTTTCCTTTCACTTTGGCCACCAAAGGCAGCCAACCAACCACGATTTCCCCTCCCAACAGGCAGCTTATGCTGGCTGTGTGGAAACACTGTGGTTTGGAAGGGGACTTTCCTCTAGGGTGACATTTCTCCATGATGCCAGGGAGCAGCTTTGCAGAGCTTCCCCAAGGCACCCAGGCCAGTCAGAGCAGAGCCAGGAAGGATTCTCTTTGATTGCTCACCTCAGGTCTCTTGTTGCTGAGAGTTTTGTGTAACACACATCCCTCCCGAGTCTTGCCCCTCATGTCCTGGCACCTCTGGTGACGTTTTGGGTGTAGGTCTAAATGTAGGCCCCTCAGCCTTATTCCTCATATTTCCTAGAGTGATACAATGAAAAGCTGACAGCTGATAGTAAGCCATACTGGATTTTGCTACCCTTCTTGTCTGCAAAGAAAAGGAAGTTAAGGCATTGATCACATCAGAATTCCCCAAAGGTACACATCTTCTCTTTGTCCTTTTTTCGCAGGGTGTCCCACCAGTCTCAGAAATAGAGATCCACCTCTGAAGATAAGTGGTGTTTGCAAAAATATAGAAGACTGGTAATTTTTTGTATTAACCTTGACTTTTTGGAAGCGCTGGAGTTTAAAGCTTGTACATGAGAAATATGTCTCTGCATAAGCCCATTTCCAAGGATGTGAGACACTTTCAAAGCATGCATTACAATTCTATTCATATTTAAAATAACCCAAAATGTTAGTTTACTAAATATTTTCCTTTACACTTAGTCTCTATGCACCATAAATAGTACAAAAGACTGCTTAATCTTTTACAATTCTATTTTTAGCTCAGGAAACCTTATGCTTCTATTTTCCTGATTATGCCAGCACTGATCACAAATCTGCTTCATGATATGCTTAAAATGATACTGTACTCCAGTTTCTGGCCAGTAAGAAAATACTAACAACTTTAATGCCTCAGAGAGTAAAGCATGGGAAGAATCATGGAGATAAAGATGAGAAAATAAGGACAAAAAGCCTAAGGACAGAAAAAGTAATAAGGTAAAAAAGTTTTCTGGTAGTCCTAAAATCAGTTGCCTTTCAAACAAGAGTGAAAAGCATTGGCAATTAGAGAAACCTTCTCTCCCTTTTCCCATCTATTTTCCAGGCAGTGGATTGATAGAAATTTGCATTCTCCAGATGAAAATCTGAAGTCATGTACCAGTGCATGCTCACACAAAAATCACTTGAAAAGAAAATAATAATCCTATTTGCTGGATAATTAACAATGAGCAATATCATTCTGTGCTTTATATTTTCATTGAAATTCTTTATCTCATAGTAGTATGGACAGAAAATATATTTCAATTATACAGCTATGCATGTCTTTTATATTAGGTGGAAATGTTTTAATAGATGTTTCAGTTATCCATTTATTGATCTTAATGCATTTTTAATAGGCAGGCACCAGTCTCTGCTAACTGAGCTATATCTGCTTCTCCCTAGTTGAGTTCTACAAATTAAAAATAATACTTTCTCTCTTCCAATAAATAGTATATGGGGGGCTTCTGTCTTGAGGGCAATATGTGCTATGAGCTGCCTTTCAATTTATGACATTAATCTGTGCTCACAAAGGGAGATCTGAATGTGAGAAGGAAAATTAAGCTGTAGACTGCAAGAGAAACAAGATCAGAGAGATATGTTGACCCAGGATTTTTTGCTCTTTCATGCACTATTTGAGCCCCGCTTTTAGCAGAAAGAAGTCCAAAGTGGAAAACAGTTTTTTTAAATAACTATGGTGTTCCCTATTTCTGCCCCAAAAAGAGATTTCCCAGAGATTTTTTAAGAAAACAAACAAACAAAAAAATATTTAATTCAGCTTTGATAATCTGGGCTGAACCTCCTCCCTTGTGATCTCTATAAGAAGTCACATAGGATCTCTAAGGATCTATCTGATGATCCTTACTTGGGAATTGTGACGTCCTGTGTTTGGGCTATTTTGAATAAGACAACACTTTTCAGTGTTCGTGATTACACATACTTAATTTGGACAGTTGAATGTGGGAGGATTTGTTTTCATCCATTTCAGATCTGTTTTCTTCAGCCACGGGGCTCACTGATTCCTGACTCCAAGTGTTCCGTATCCCAGTAATTCCACAGGGATGACCTCCGTACCAAAACACACCTCCAAAAATTACTGGACATCTACATGCTATAAGCATTTCCAGTCACTTGCTTGATTCAAAAGTCTAGTGAATTTCTAGTCATTTGATTCAAAATCAGTGAGACACTTTTTCTCAACCTTCTGGTGCAGGTGGGGGTGATAAGCACTAAATTCTGAGTGATTTTTCAGTGTAGGTATTTTGGTCACTTAAGCACTGGGATAACTGGGAACCTTTATCCTGTGATGATCTGTCTTACTCCAGCAGTTACCTTACAACTTGTGTCTTGTTCTTTATTGGTCAAAGGGAACAATAATTCCTCTTTTGTAGAAAGGGCTACGGATTCATTGTGGGTTTTCCTATGCCAGGGTTCTCAAAGGAAATATCCTTTTTCCTGGTGAAACTGGGACCTGATTATGTCGAAATATCTTTGAAAAGATCAACTTTGGTATTAGGGGTAAGGACATACTTCCAGGATTCCTAACATGGGACATTAGCAATTAAAACAAAATGTTATGAGATTTGATGCACAGAGGCAAAATGCAATAAGAAAACTGTCCAAAACAGGTATTAACTTATATACATAAGGCAGGAATCACAAGGAGGAGTAACAATAACAGTAAAGAATACAGCGAAAGGAAAATGGCTGTGTGTCTTCCACTTTCACCCTGGCAGAGAGTGAGCAATGAGTGGAACCACAGAGGAAATACAGCAAATTGTAAGTGCAAATAACAAACTCAATATCAGATAAAGTACTGGAGATGTTAGAAGTTCTGACCATGAAGCTGGAGGGTGGTAAAAGACATGAAAACCCCTTGCAATGGCACAGTAAACAACTCATTAGAAACCGTGACAAACTTTTTGGTGTAGTGAATTTGATCAGGTGGATAAAGATACTGTTTCTTGTTATTACTTTTTGACCCCCTCTCTTCACTTTCCAGAATGATGAGAGAAAAAAACTGGGGGTAGGGGAAAGTTTTCATCATAGAGAAAAGGGATGTCCCTTGTGCAATATCTTTTACCTGCTCAGTTCCAGCCCGGAGGTTATGTCAAGTATTTTTGGTCTCTGGTCATGCATCTTTAAACAGGGAGTGATTCATCAGGAGAGAGGGTGGCTATATAACCTGTATCAATCCACTGGATAACCACCATGTCATTGGGAACTCTGACTCCACCTTTGGGGGTAGCTACACGTCCAGAAGGGCTCCAGGGAAATAAAAGACATCTTCCATTTGTAACCCAGAGCACAACAGCATTTTTTTCACTCCCACCAATTCAGTGCTGTTAAGTTGATACACCTGTCATCTATCCTAGCAGGAATATGCTGCAACCAGCTCTCTTTCCTAAGCCTGTCATCTCTTAGTTTGCATCAGTTGCAGCCATATGCTGATTATTACTTTAGGGCAGAGTTTATTCTTCCCCAAGCTGAGGTAGCTCACAGCTCATATTGCCCACAAGACAGAAGCCCACCATATACTTTCTATTGGAAGAAGAGTATTTTATTATATTTTATGGAGCATTGACATGCTTTGCCACCTCAGTGCAAGACTGGCTCATGAGATAGGGAGTTAATACTCTCACTTATACTTTCGTGAAGCTGAGGATACATTTCTCTTCACAGAAATATGCCAGCAGGGTGTAAAAAGGGTAATTTTTCTACACAATATAAAAATGATCTTTCATTGTTCAGTGAACTTGGGGTTCTCCATGCAGAATGCATGAGTATGTTCCTGCAAATTGAAAAGAAAAACAACTAAGCTCCAAAGAACTTGATCTCTTACTAGGGAGAAATAAGAGCCTATGCCCCTCATATAATTAGTTGACCCATGAGTGCAAGGCAAAAGGTGGGGGCGCTAGTACATGCATCTATAAAACAGATTGTTTTATTAGTAAACTGTCATAGGAGCATCATAAAGATGCTCACAGAGGGGAAACAGCATGTTGCACTTGCTAATACACTAAATTAAAAAATGAGAAATATGCAAGCCATTCCCAGCTCTTTCCATTTGTGTGTCTCTGGCAATTTTGCTTCCTTTCTTTTAACTCATGTCCCTCTATCTCAGCAAGTTCCTTTGTAATCTCCAGGTTCACTAAACACATCACAGAAAATATGCAATTCCATGGATGAACTCTACATTATGCTTGGCTATATGTAAAAATGCAATTGAAAGGATAATTTTGCTTTTGTGTTAATTCGCTTGTAAGAAAACCCTGTAATCTCCCAGAACCGAATGTATAGGCTATTAACTTGTTCCTACACCAGTTTTTTGACAGCAGGCCATGAGGCATTAACAAATAGATATATTTCTCATGGTTTTGTTGTTCATTTTTCCAAACATATTAAAAAAATGCATCTGCATGAGCAGAGGTGAAAGTTTTAGAATGATAAAACTTTCAGATCTATAAAAATGGCATATTTATAATTCAGTATTTCTAGGGCACTTCTCCTTTATTATGTAGGTATTATAAAGATGACATGACATAATGTCTGTATATACTGGTGGAAACGATTTTGTATGTGACTGCGTGAGGGTGGAAACACTGTGCTGTTAGCTGCCCAGCAATTAGCAGGGAAGGGGCCCTTAGATTTTGGCAGTAATTCACAGAGAGAAGACAGCAAAATCAGAAAAATTTAGCATTTTTGACATTTTTTTATGAGGTCTTTGAAGTTAAAAGAAATAAATAAAAGTGAAGACCCTTTACCTTCTGCAGAATTATGAACTTGCTTTGTATTTTGCCAGTATTTGTAATGTCATCCTCTGTATTTTGACTATCAGTCATTCACTGTGAGTTCATCTTAACATCATTTCCACTGCTGCCAGCACCTCCTTACCTTTGGGAGAGTGCTGGAAACCAAACTGCTATTGCTAGCACTTCTTCCAGAAGACCACACTGTTTCTCTTGAATAGGAAATTAGTGCCTGTTTTATCTTTTCCAAGACAAACATATGTCACACTAGCAAGAAAGAAGTCATCAGATTCTTACTTGAACCCATGCCTTTGCAGCTAATGATATTTGGAAGAATGTCACCTTGCTAGAATTGGTGCTGTGTTGACTTTTTTTCTTTCTATTGGGAATGGGCTGCATTCTAATTTAAGAATCTCTATAATTTCCTAAGCTGTCTTCCCAAATGGTCTCTTGTAAATGCTATAATCAATGTATACTTCCCATTTCCAATAAAGGAAGTTCTGAACTTAGGCATGCTGACTGGAATGGGTGAGGAAGAAACAACACAGCACTGAAAAAAACCCCAAACCAACAAACCAAAAACCAAACACAAAAACCAAAAATCAAAGGAAAAGCCCATGTCATTATACAGCTACAGCAATTTGCAGCATGTGTGGTCTCCTCTAATTATTATCTGAGAAGCTTGTTTATGGGTGGATTGGAGGTAGCAATTGCTTGCTGTCAATGCCTTAGCAATTGTAAAACTAATTATACCCCACCTTAAATGCAAATAATTAACAGTTAGTGTTTTTTCAGCCTTTTATTCCTCTATTTATCATTTTGAAAACAACTGGTTTATCTGGGCATGGGCACATCTGAGCAGGAAAAACAGGCAATAATTACAGAAATCACGGATGTTCCAAACAGTCTGCACCAAGGGAATTTCTCCCTGGAAGCCTGAACAGGTTTTGCCCCTATGTTTTACAGCATCTGTTAAAACAGTTGGATTAATAATGCCTAGTGATGGGCATAATGCCCATTGTAAGGTCTCTGAAAGTATTATGCTCCTGGAATAAGATTCAATTCCACACAAAGACACATTCATTTAAGTGTCTGTGTTCAGTGTTCACCGGGTGCCTCTGCAGTCAGGGGGATGTAGTAACTACATGGGTTGGAGTCAAGAGATCTGGTGACTGAATATAGGAAGCTGAGCACCTTTCCATACTCAACAGATGTTACTGATTAGATCCCCATCAACTCTAAAGGAAATATAAGCTCTTGGTTGATGCATCCACCCAGTTCTGTTAAATGTAGAGACATTTGAGGTGTCAGGTTATTCAAGACATCCACATGTACACATGGTACAATCCAAACCCACACCATCCCGGAGCAGTGGTGACTCCAGGAAGAATAGCACAGAGCAGCTGAAATGACTCCTCCTGATACCAAATTCCAACTCTAGTCTGGGACTGAATATCCCATCTAGTGTTTTACCATCATGGCCTTTGTGATGGTCCTTGGCTCAAAACACTTAAAACAGCATTCATCTGAGTATCTACACTGTAGACACAACGGGTACTTTGAGAATATGTTTTATACATCCTATGATGAAGGAACATTTTATAATTAAATAAATCATAATCTTTAAGTACCTGCTTCTCTCCAGAATTTATAAACAGAGTGTTTTTGAAACCCAAGGTGATTTTCATCGCACCAGCTTAACGAAGTATTTGTAATTGCACCCAGAGTCAAGGTTGCCATTGAATCTGAGTCACTTTTCTAAGTGCAGTCAGTCACGTGTAATCCATCAATTCATCCACAAATTAAGAGAGGTGTTCACTCAGGATGCAGCAAATCCTCTCCCAAACTCCAGTGGTGATACCAAATAGGTTTCACTGGTTACAAAGGGAGAAGGTTTCTCGCGTTGTACAAAATGTGCTGAGTCTTATGAATCTTGTTACACAACATCTCCTTGAGCAACTAGTCTCATGTAACAAGAAGTTTTAATGCTCCTAAGCAGTTGTTGGGAGCCTAAATATTCTGTACTTTGGAGAGCAGAAGATCACCTCTCCAGCCTCCGCCTTTAATCAGCAAATTGCAAAGGCTTGGAGAATGAATCCCATAATTTAAAGAAAACACTGAGGAAAACCTTCAGGTCCCTGCCTGAAAAGTAAAATATTTATATATGGTTTTCTTTTCTTTTTGTTGTGAGGTGAGGTTTGGTTTAGGCTGCTTTTTGTTTGTTTCTTCGTTCATTTTGTTTGTTTTCATTGTGAATTTTTTCGTGATCGTGTTTGTTTGGTTTTTGGGGTGAGTTTGCTTTTTTAGCATCCAAATACTCTTTGGAATCAGAGGCTTCAGGCAGGCAAATTGAAAACCAACAGTTCTTTAACCTTCTAGTCAAGGCACTTAGATTGCAAGAGATTTTCCACTGTACATTTTCTTGTCGAGAAAAAAACAAACAAACAAACATTTGTTGATGCATTTTTTCTGCTTCATCAAGCTGAGCACTGTTAGAGATTAAGTTTACATTCCAAGGAGTAATGCATGGCTGAGTGGGTCATTACAAGCAGCTCATTGGTAGGATAAGGAGGATATTGTTGAAGAGGGAGGGCTATCTGTGCCACTTGTGAAGAAGAACAAAAGGGTTAAATGAGAAGGTACTGCTGGATCTTCCCTGCAGTTTTTGGATTGCATGCAGGATTTTCCATCTTGTTGGGAGGAAGCCCACACTTGACTGGGTTCACCAAACACAGAATCCTGCAGCAAGAAACTGCATAGGATGCCTCTGGCAGCAGCTCCAAGGAGCTTGAAGCTGCAGGAACTCTTGGAGAATCCATTGAAGTCAGAGTTTATGAAGCAGTGGTCTGTTCCAGCACTGCTTTTGCCTACTGGAAGCAAACAAGCCCAGGTGTATGGCCAGAGAGATGCAGGAATATCACCGTCTGCCATGTAAAAGCTCTGGGAAGGGAGCAAGAATGACTTGGAAAGCTGTCCAAACAGGACACTGGGGACAGGGACAGCACATTAAAAAACACTGCGGGGCTTAGAAGAGAGATAGAAAAATAATTTTTTTTTTCAGGAGCTGACTACTTGCCCCATGAAAAGATTTGATGCTTTCAGATGACATTCCCATCTTCCAAAAACACATTCCAAATGTGGTCAATTTGCTCTGAAAAGCAGGAAATATCATGTGCAATAGTAAATTGCAATCATGATCCCTGCAAATTAACTATGACTCAGATTTCATCAGGTGGCCTTTAGTGAGAGGTATCAATTCCATCCAGTCCTGGAGACAGTGTTGTGTCATTCTTTTCTTGTGCTACTAATTTGGATTAATGCCTTTTATTTTTGATTGTCAGCTTTGACTCATTGAATAGTAAAGTTACACTTAATTTCCCTTCTTTCATTATGGCACTTGATGCAGAAAAATACAAAGGAATTCACATTTAATAGGAGCATAGAAATTTTTTTTTTGTGTGTGCTTTGGTTTCAAGAGCAAGCACAGGGAGCTGTGTAAAAGCACTGTCTAACTTGGTGATTGAGTTAGTGTAAATTCTCTAATTGTTTGTTCTTTCTGTAAGTGAGTAGTCGAGTTAAAAGTTGTTTTTCATTGCCAGTTTATCACTTTCTAGGATTCTGTAAATCTGCAGAAAGAACAGTCATATTCCTGCAAACAGATTTTTTACACTATTTCAGTTCTCTCTCTGTATTAATTTCCCTCTTCTGAATAATTTTAATCTCACTCTCTCTGACCTACCCACAGAGAAGGAAAGAAAGACCGAGAAAGAGGGCAGATGTAAGAAGTCAGTGCATGTTCAAATTTAATTGGGTACAAGGAAAAATGTCAGTCCTAAAAGCTGATCAATCAATCAGTGCTAGCAAATACCCTCGTGGACTTTTACAAGAGATGAAAAATGGAAAGCATGGGACTGTCCTTACGGGGCTTTTTCTGAGCAGGGAAACGGTTTCACTCTTCTCTCCTGCGTCTCTAAATGTTGTTTTGGTCGACGTTGCAGAGCTGAAGGACACCAGTGGTGTTTGAGCTGATCAGTCACAGACTCCTCGATGTTACGGGGAGTTGAGTTCAGTGGAAAAGCCAGTTAAACTGCTTGAAGTAGTGAAGGAGCTTCAAACCCTGAAACCACCATCCACAGCATTGGGCTGTAGGTAAATCAGAATGAATTAACTGAAGTGTATGTTCTGCAGAGGGAGTGGAGAAGATATTTCAGGTCTGCAGGCTGCAGGGTTTGGGAAAACAGGAAAGCCAAGAAGAGGACTAGCCAGGGGATAGTTAGAAGAAATTTGTGGGGGGGAATAAAAACCCATAAACTGACAGGCTTTCTGATTTCTGGTAGTGATTTTTGACCAAGGACACTACTTGCTTTGGTTTATTGCTACCTTGCTCAGGAAAAACAGAGCCTGGGTATGTGCTTTTTAAAAATCGAAGAAAGTATAAGTCTCATATCACTGGTGATTTTATTTTTCTCACAGTGCAAATGAACCTCCAGCACACCAAATAATTGAACACAGTCTAAAACCCAAGGAAAATACATTCTTTAAGTACATTCTTTCAAAATAAAGCTGTTTTTTCAGGATGTCAAATGCCTTCAAAAGGAGCCCTTCCCCTCATCTTGAAGTACTTAGGGCCAGGTTTAATATCTCTGCTAATCTAACCTGAGTGTTCCTAAACCAAAATTTTTAAGACTTCGGTGGTTTTTTTTGGGGTTTTTTTGTGGGTTTTTTTTTGTTTGTTTGTTTGTTTTGGTTTGGTTTGGTTTTTTTGTTTTTGTTTTTGTTTTTGTTTGTTTTTGTTTTGGTGGTGGTGGTGGTGGTGGTGGTGGTGGTTTTTTTTTTTGAGAAAAAATGTGTTGTATATATCTCATTTTCCAAAAAAAAACCCCATGGAACATTGTGTCCGACTATAGCGCCTGGCCAGATTCAGAGACACTGCTAATCATTGCCTACTCTGCATGCCTTGAGAGCCCTCACTCCAGCAGCCACTGTTCATGCCTGAAATGCTACATTATCAGATTCCCTCATTTTGTGGTAACCTACTTTCTGTTAACTCTTTAGATTTGTTTCAATTTTTCCTTGAAATAAATTCAGTGCTGGTAAACATCACTGTAACAGGTAAAATGACAAAATGCAGATGTCTTGTTTTATTTAAGCATGTGAGAGATTCTAATTGTATAAACAGTTGCAAGGGCAGGCTTAAGGTTATTGGGTGTTGAAGCAAAAAGTGAAGCGATGAGCCTGCGAGTGCTGTCCAGTGGGACAGGTAACGAGACATGCCATGATGTGGGATATGCTCCTTCCTCTTTTAGGGTCTGAAGAACTAAGTGTGATTTCAGAGAGTTAAATTTTTTCTTTCTTTGATTTAAAAGTGCAGGAAAAAAAATCTATTGCAGCCCTTAAAGGAAAAGCAACATATTTGCATCTCCTTCAACCAATGGATGAGGAGCGTGCAGGACAGAGAAAGACATGTCTAGGAGGAGTTAACAGTCCCAACCACTTTCTCAAGTGCATTTTTAAAATCTCTTTAGAAGAAAATTTCTTTGTCGCTTTGGGATTTTTTCCTCTGCAATCAGGTCATTTTTGTGTCTGGTCAATGAGTTTTGTTGTTACTGGAATGCAAGTCATCAAACCTGTCTGGACTCTTTTTTCCATAAAAAGTGAGCCTGTGGTTTTCAAAGTGCAAACCATCAGCCTTAAATCAGCACTTTGCTAAAAGGCCACTGGCAAGAGCATTCTGGAAAGTTTAGGGGTGAAAATGGTAGCTACCTATAAAGTTATTTTGTGAACTCAAGTTGATATAAGGCAAATAATTCAGGAAAGGATTAGGCACTTACATGAATATGAATAACACCAGCAGTTGCACTGGCAAAGAGAAAATTTACAGGGGTTATCAATCCTTACACTTCAGAGCATGGGGCCATTTCTGGAAAGAAATATTTTTCTGCCTGTATAGCCCTTAATCCTCAGAGGCATCAGTGTATGACACCAGCCTTTAAAGCATCTCTGAGTGACTTGGAATAAGAGGTACAATGAAACTCAAGGTGAAGTGGATGAGTTTCTTTAGGAGGTTAGAAAGGAGGAAGGGCTGGCAAAACCCACTGATCTCCACCAGTCCTGAAGTAGGGGCTTAAAAATTCAGCTGTTTTTCTAGAAAACACTGAAATGTGAGTTGCTGTTTCCAATTGGAGGGCAATATTTCTTTTTTAAGTGTGTTGAGGGTCACTGCTGGGTTTCCTCAGAATTAGATACAGGAAATCTTTTCACTTCCCACCTTTGGCTGGGTGAGCATTTTACTGAGTCACCACCAAATAATAAAGCACTGGGAGGAAAGTCATCCCTTGCTCAAATGGTACTCTGACACCTGAATTATGAGTTCCACATCCAGGTACTGACTCCTTCTGTCCTCCTCTTCCACCTCCAAGATTAACTTTCTGGGGAAACAAAGAATCGCTAACAGTTTGCACAAGTGCAGTGTTAAATCAGTACAGCAAAATTTATGGGAGGACTAAGAGAAGTAAGTTTTGTACTGTAATGGCACTCTAAATAGTCATTTTCTGTTGCCTTTCTCAGAAGGTGGAGAAGAGAGATTTATCATGAGTGTAACTCTGCCAAACTATATACAGCTGCACTGGGAATTTGTCCCTTGTGATGTAGTCTTTACTTGACTGAGGGGAGGGGGTCTTATCTTAAATTGCTTAAAGTACTTGTTCCCCAGCCCAAGTGATAAAATAGAGCTTTAAGCTCTGGATGTCCTCCAGGATTTCCAGTAGGAGTATTTCACTGCCAAAAATACAATACGACCTCATGCTTGCCAGCCCTCATTTGCCTTGATGTCTTGAATGCAATATCCTGGGTTTCATCAGGAGATACCGATCCGATATAGGGAGACAGTGAAGCCAAGGGAATTGTTTTGAATTCAAACCTTCTTAAGCACAGCATCGTGTCATGGTGAAACCACCAGCTGAAATGAAGACTGACAGTTTAATTTCTTGAAGTACTGGAAAAGAAAAGACATCTGCCATGATGGCTACTGGCTTCCACAAGCTGATGGTAATAGGCTGTGAGGTCCTTTACAGCTGAAGAAATTAATCAATTTTTTTCCCTTAATATACCTGTCATTTTCTATATGAGTAAGTAAGTTTTTTTAGAATCTACTGCATGGCTATTTGGTTTCCCTATCCCCTCTCTGTCTGCCTGTAACCTCTGCTCTGTATTGCTTTTACAAATTTACCTGTCTAGACTACCTTGTGATGAAGCAGAAGTCGGTTCAGACAACAACAAAAACAAAGACTTGAAAAGGTTTGCTCAAAAATGTGTTTTGTTTTGAATAATTGTGTCTTAGTTGAATATGAACAGGAAACTTCTAAATAATAAATTATTATTATTAATAATAATAATAATAAATAAACACTAACTATCCTTCTCCACATGGCACAGCATTTCATAAATGGCTATTTTTTCTTCCTTGACTCAATGAAAACTTCCATTAACTTGAATCTATGATAGAAAATGCTCCAAAGGGAAAAAAAAAAAATGGATGAAATTTGGGATGAGAAAAATTAACTGGGAATTTCATAAGCAGAAGAGCCAGAGCAGTCAGGTTATGTGTGCACCTGTACTTGTCACCTCTCACACCAAAACAGCAGCAGCTTACTCCCTTTACTCGAGGAAGTTTGTGGCTTCCTTGGATCCCTGCCTATGCTTGGAGGACTTGCCAGCCCTCCTTCCCAGACTGAGTGAGCAGCAGCTGAGGGCTCCCTGCCCCTCATTGGATGGAGAGAGTGCTTCACGTCTCACTCCTTTATCCTGGCAGTTCAGTAAAACTTGTAAAACGTCACTATTCCTGGGACTTATCTCCCTTTAAAATGTGTTGGAAATTGGCAAGTGTGTTTAAAAGTAATTAAGGGAGGAATGACAGACAGTTTGACAAAGTATTCTATTTCCTTAGGAAATCTAGCTTAAAAAAAGGGGGATTGTCATGTGGAAATCACAAATTTTCCCCAAACAAAAACTTTCTTTGTTCCTTTAGGCACCAAAGATTAGCAAGGCCTGGAGGAATTTTAAACTCCAATTTCAACTTCAGAGCTTGGGCTAGCAGTTTACTATTGAATTGTCAATTATCTTGGTCTTTTTAATTAACTCTGAGTTTAGGCTCTAGTACAGTATTTATTTATTCTGTTTTTAAAGAAAAAAATGGAACATAGGACTTAATAGAAATAAAACTGGCTTTCCATGGAGGGCAAAAAACACATAAACATAATTTCATCCAATGTCTGAAGTTTTGGGGGGTTTTTTTAAGGTTTCCATTAGTGTGTTCTAGCAAATGATGGGAAAGTGGTTGTTTCTAATATATGCTATAGGCTTGTTCCTTCCTGATCAATGTATTATTTGTAGGCTTTTCTATCAGGCCCATTTGTATGGTGTTTTTACTCTTGCTTGGTGGAGAACTGAAGGTGCAAAGAGCAGTTTCTGAGACAGCCCATGGTGTGCTTGTAGAATTCCTCAGACAGATGTAGCATCTGAAAATAAAGTTGCAACACACCTTGAAGAAAAGACTTCGCTGCCTAAAATTTTGATCACAGGACAGAATAACTCAGTATCACAGTCCATAAAGTGCAACACACATTGATGAATTCTGACACTCCCTGACCGTGTAAATGCAGAAGCACAGAGGCTGCAAATTCGTCACGAAGTCCAACTGAGAGCAAGGGAGATGGAATAAGGTAGCTCTCTTCTCCTTTGGCTTCAGCCACAGGGTTTTCAGGATCATCTTTCCCACACTTTTGTAACACGGTGTGTGACTTACATGCTGGGAATTGGGCTGGAGAGCTGAGAAGCAGAGCAGCTGTATATTGAAGCTATAACCTTTCGTGTTCTTTATGGATGGAGAGATGAGAAATTTCATGTCAGCTATTTACTGGGCTACATGCAGAATACTTAAGCAGAGACAGACTGAGACCAGCACTGCATGAAATTTACACAGGTAAAATTAGACTTTATGTTAGAATGTATGTGCCTGAGATTTTCCTCCCCACACCAAAACAGTCGAATATTTGCCTGGAGTATTGGAGAAATGGGAACTCTCTCAGGAATTCCTCATGAGCACTCTCACACACCAAGATGAGACCTCCTAAAATCAAGTGCTGCTATGAGGTTTTTCAGAATCAGAGACAACAAAACCAACATTTTTGGTTTGGCACAGGACTTTTGAAATGTATTATTTAACAACTCAATGAAACTGGATGCCCAAGTTTTATTTTTTTTTTTTTTATCCCTTTGTATGTGTTTCAAAACTTTTGACCACTTCTCTATTTTGGGACTATTTTTTGGATATTGTTCTTTGTAAAGGTTGTAGGGATGAAAAAATACCAAACAATAGCTTGAACTATTTTAATAATGTCTGACTGATGACACATAGATATTTTTGCAGCTCTTTAATTGAATTTTTTTTTAATTAGACTATGTCTTCGAACAATATCCCAAATCACAGTTTTAATCTTTACCAAGAGACAATTTCCTCTCCTTGCACTGTGTTGGTGTCTTTCTGTTGCCAGCAATAAAGAAATAAATAGCAGCAACCTGATTTGTTATTATGTTGCAGTAGTACACCGAAATCAGAACATCCTAGTCATGAAGATAACTGAGTTTATCAATGGACATTTGCAGAGGACAGCCAGGTTCCAGCATTTTCTTCTGTGTGTCTTTTCTTCCAGATGGAAATTTACCTAAAATCAAGCTGACTCCAAAAAAGTTTTGTAAGAAAACAGACAAGTCAGACTCATCCCTCCAGGATTCTTGATAGAAAATTTCATGTGTCTGCTGGGACAAAGAGGGAGGAAGGAGACACTCTTATCTTTTTCTGTTATAATGAATCCTTATTGGATCATAAGCAAAACTGAATTTAAGATCTTCAACTACAGAATTAGAGGAATAACTAATAAAGTGCAAACAGCTGTATATTCACATATATGTCTTATACAGACTAATGTTTGGGAAGGTGGAATGCCATATATTCAAAAATACCCATTTTCACAGGTCCTGACTGCTGTTATCAGAAAAAAGAGTGATAACATTAGAAAACCAGTGAACCAGGGGAATTAATAACAAGTACTTTATATATCAACATGAATAGTATGTGTGTACTTACAGCTGTACATACAATATATGTGTGGGGTTTATATGTGCATATCTATCTCTATATATATTTCTGTGCACATGGGATGCTCAAAAAAGCAATGTAGTTGTTCTGTTATGGAAATAAAGGATGCTGGATATGATTTGTAACTTCAGAAAAACCAAAAAGATTTTCCTGTTTGTTTTGACTTGTACGTCTGTGTAACCGGGCTTCTACTGGATTGCATCAAAGGGCAAAGTGTCCTTATGAGCTGGTCAAAAACTGTGACCTCCATAGAAATTCTAATGGCACACGTGATGTACAGCGCTGGAGATAAAATCAGGGCAGAGAAGACCTTCAAAAAGCAGCGTGGAATGGAGTGAGGAAGAGCAAAAGCTGTAGATTTACACTTTATTTCAGAGTTGAAATATTTTTGAAAGGTCAAGCTAAGAGAAAGGACAAGGTCACTAAAATGAATTGTGAAATGATCTTCATGAACTGTGCTTTTCACTGCATCCATGGATGCTCCTTCAGTTTATATCTGAAATCTTCACCCACTCTGAATTAGTGATAAAACAGAATTAATTGCCCAAGTCTCCTCGTAGAACAGTAAAAAGGGTGAGAGTGATTCTGTCCTCAGAAGTATAAACGAAGAGTAGAAGTGCCTTAAAGTAAGAATTGCTTCCAGTCAGTATAGCCTGATGTTGAGCTGCAGTAATTACAAAAGCTTTCTCAGGAACAGCTAGTATTTGCCTGTGCTGCCTTCACAGGCTCTTTTCACCATTTTTGGAGCTAAATGCCTACATATTGGGTTCAAGTGCTTTGGTAGCCATACAGGTCTCAATCCAGCCACCGTGCTTCAGGCTCATCTTTTAGACAGGAAGAACTTCTATTACAGCGATTCTCAACATTTTCCTTGAGAAAACTATTTCCTTGGCTGTAATTTCACTTAGAAAAGCTGGAATCAATATGAGATTGCTGCTGCTGGTTCTGGCTACTGTTAATGAACCAAAGACCTAGCAAACTTCATCTTCGTTTAAGTTACTTTTATTGTCTCCATTTTCAGACAAATAGCAGTGATGGAAGGGCCTGTGGTGGCAGTACAAGGACTGTTTTGAGAAGCAGTTGGCTAAGGGTTTAAATATTTGTCTGCTCCATGTTCCAGGATATGATCTGTGTACTTTCCCCCTGTCCTTACTGAGATTTGCAATGTTCTTGTAGCAGGTGAAGTGCTGCTTTGTGGGCTGCCAGTCCCTGAAATGGCTAAATCAAAATGCTCTGGTGCATTGAATTTTGGCATTATTATTCAGTAAATTGTGTCTCTTCCTCTCACTTGCTTCCTCTTGATACTTCTTACTATTTAACAGCTGTTACCTCTGACACCAGATGAAGGCAGCACAGGTCTCCAGGCAGAGCAAAGCACACCCGGGGACAGAGGTGGCTCCTGAGGCATCCCTCATCAAGCACAAATCTCCAGACACAGTAACAACACTGCATCCAGAGTTGTTTATCAAATGCCAGAAGAAGCTCCTGAAGTGCTGTTGGATGTGCTTCTGTCTCTATTAGACTGTAAAGCAGAGATGGAGACGAATCTCAGCAGCTGCAGAAGGTGGGCTGGGGCAGCAAAGGCAGCACAGGCTAGAGACTAAATCCAGTAGCAATATATCCCAATGCAAAATCCCCTTAGCTTTCCAGTGAATAATCCTTGGTCTGCAATATTAATTCACCAGGTTGGAGATATTTCTTCATCCAGCAAAGTTCTATACCCTGAGATGCTCCTTCACCTGGGAAGAAAAGATACTTCATTCTTTAATATTTTTCAAAAAGGAGGGGCCTACTCTGAACCTGAAGGCTAGTCAGTCAATTTGGGCTCTTTTACTCAATTTCTTTTGATGGTTAACTCAGCTCTGTGATGACCTTTCATCTGCAACCCAAAGGATGTTTAGCTTGAAAGCTGTAGCTGTATTACTCTTTCAGAACAAGCTATGATGCTTATAAAAGCTTTTCAATCATACTCAGAGTCCTCTGGGACAGGCAATGTTTGTTTACTAAACACTTTACTGAGAATTACTTCATTTTTACATATTTGTGACTAAAAGAACACTTTGATGGGCTTCATATTGGAATTAGTGGGGAAAGGCCTATACTCAGTGACTACATTCAGTGATTATATGACAACACAGCTCCTTGATCTCTATTAATCCTCTGCCCATTTCTCTGACATTGCAATCTGCTGGATGCCTTCCCTTTTTGCATGGTCAGTCCTCACCCATCTAGCTGAGGTGGGCTCACACCTGTAAAACCCTTCCCTTGGACAGAAAAAGAACTGAAAAGGGAGTCAGGGAGAAAGATGCAGACAAAAATATTATCTGAATTCAGTATTTCGAAATCATCTCCTTATTTTCCATCTTTGGATGCTGTGCATCAGAGCGGACATCTATGGGCATATCCCTGTGAAGGGACAAAGGTCTATATGGCCTGTTCCAGAGCTCAGAGAAAAGCCTGTGCAGAAACTCCCAATGAGTTTACTAAGTGAAGAATTATTCCTCTGCCAGGATAGCTGTATTACAGCAATTTGCCTGTTGACACCTGGGGAAGGTGGGGCTGGAACAATTTGGCCTATTTTAAAAATAAAAGGCCAGTTTGTTGTTTTGCTATGGCTTCTAGCAAACACTGACAAGTTTCTGGGATTAGTGGGATGCTTTTGGCAAGATAGCCTCATTCTTCAGGTTATTCCACCCCTCATCTTTCTATTTCATCAAGTTTTGCTAAATTGGCAGCATTTAAAATATAATAAAAAATGGAGGCAAATCAGGTATTCAGAGGCAGTGAAGCAGAAAGCTGAAATGCAATGACTTTTACTTTTTTGTTGGATTTAATATCTACTATCAAGGTTAAAAAGCACAAACTATGACTGCTCCCCCCAAAAAAGAAGAAAAATAAATAGAAAAAGCTTGACCTCATCTTAACTGTACCGGTGTCAGTCTTCCAATCTGCAGAACTAAAGCTTAAACCATGACTTGGGAATAGCAAAACAGGCCATTGAAAGAGAAATTCTTTGGAAGAACTTCACTAATGTCTACGTGGCACTGATTTGGTAAGATACAGGGATATGGGAGATGCTGCTTTAAGGCATATGGGCAATTTCCTGGATCTCCAGGTGCTATAAGGCTGAGTGGTCTATTACCTCTCTTTGCCTCTCTAGTGTCTCCTGGAATAAATGCAGGTAGGTTTTGCACAAAAGTTGCACGCTGTTTAACTGGTGTACAACCCTAGAAAAGATGGCCATGCAAGAATCCTTGAGCTTTGTCAGATCCACAGTCCACGCTCACCTCCTACAGCTGCAGCAGGCTGTGTTTGACACAGGTGCTGCTCTGGAGGGGCGAGATCTGATGGAATGGGTGCTGAAGCGAGTGATGGATCCCAAAGCAAGTCCTGTATTCAAAGCCTCTGATGCATAGTGTGAATATGAACCTAATCCAAACATGGCTTTGGGTTCATAATCAGAAGAACCAACTTGCTGGTAAACAAGTGAGGGCGATCAGCCTGGTGGTGCAGGTTTCACAGTGGGTACCTGGGTGCCACCAGCCTGGGCATCAGTTAAAGCTCCAGCCTGATTTCACTGCCTCGTTTCTCCTTCCATCCTAATACCTGGCATATATTCAGTTTCTTTACAATAAGAGACGGTTTCTTCGTCTACTGCCCTTTCGGTGTGTGACAGCTATAAACCACTGGTTACAAAGCTTGAACATTTCAGAATCTACTGACATTTAAGGAAAAAGATTACCAAGCCCTTGAAAGAAACACACCATTGCAATACACAAAGAAGTAAGTGCAACTTCCGTGCTGTTAAAGCGATAAAGAAATTAATGGCACACCGGGTTCCAAAATCCCACTGCTGCTTGGAGATATCATCTTTTTTCTCTTTCTCTTTTTTTTTTTCCCAAACTTTTCTCTCCCTCCACAATGTATAAAGGTAGCTGCAGTTAAAGGGATGGCAGGGCACAGAAAAGATATTGCTTCCCCTGAGTTTTATGAAGCTGATATCAATCTTTTTTTTCATAAACTTCAGGCCTGTTATTACCCTAAAAGCGTGCTCTGCAGCATTTAATGTGACACTGATGAGAATACAAATAAGGGGAAGTGAGGGAGATGGAGGACAGCGAGAGAAGAATCAAATGATGTTAAATGAAAGTACCTGAACAGCCCTTCCATATCAGTTGCCATTGAGGAGAGTTTAAAGGGGCCAGGAAACCGTAGAGCATTTGAATTGTGTTTGGGGGCAGTAAATCAATTTGAGCTTCAACAATGAGGTAAGAAATACTATCTGAGGAAGGTGAGAAAATAAATTTATGTTATGGAGGCATGAAGGCTTGCATGTGAGCTAATGAGGCATACTTTAGCTAAGTGTAGTGTAAAAGGTCAGGTTATAAATGCCCTTGAAATTGGAACGACTTGGAGTAGAAAACAAATTCGTTGGATTATCTAAACTTTCACCTGGAAGTGCATGAAATGCTGATTAGTTTTATCCAGTGCTTGGCTAGATTCGAGTAGGCATGGATAACTTTTAGTAGAGAAATGTTCTGGCTCCTGAGTAGTGAGACGAGGTTGGACCACTTGTTTTGTTACTTCTCTGCTACATGAATAGCCAGCAACTGGCATGTGCAAAAGAAAGCAAAAGATGTAATTCATCATACTATTCATAGCTGTGAAATTCCTTGCTTCAGGGGATATGTAGAGTTTGCACAGATTCAAGCACAGACTGGACAAACTCATGAAGGGAAATCCACTCAGAATTACTGCACATACATGAATCATGTTTGGTTTGGGTAGTCCTTGAGCTGCAAACTGCTGGAGATTGGAGAATGTTCTGAAGAAGCATTACTTCACGACTGCCTGAGATTTATATTCCTTTCTTGGCATCTGCTTTTTGTTGCTCTCAGGCATGTGATCCCAGGTCACCTTCACTCACTACGTTAATTGTGAAGACTATTGCCACAGAACAGAAGACATCATGATTTTAGGCATGATTAGGGATTCTTCTTCAGAGCATGAGACATTGCATCAGTTTACCCTGACACATGCACACCCCAAGATAATTTGTCCATGCTACTTGGAAGCAGCCCACTTCCCTTCTGAGGCCACAGGAGATGGCCCCTCAGGCAGAATCTGGGCTGGGAGAGCCGGGCTCGCAAACATCATGGTCTTTCTTGAGGCCATCCTTTCCTTGCAGTAGATATTTACAGTAAAGCATTGTTCAGTGCTAGGCTGAGCCAAGGCTGAGTTTTTTGCAGTTAGAGGTAGACTCTTGGGTGACATTCATGAGACCATGTCCTGAGGAAAAACAGGGTGGTCCCGCTGGAGTCAACCTTGACCTATCTCAGCTGAAGATCAGACCTCTGGAGCTGTTGACACAGATGGGCTCCCCAGACTGTTATAGTGATTATGTAGCACAACCCATCTGCAGAGCCACAGGGTAACAAGCTGAGCATTCAGCTAGCTCATCAAGTCACTCCTTTCCTCAGGCTACCTCCTCAAACTTTATTGCTGTAAGGAAGTTTACAGGACAGTAGGAAACAAAATGAAGTAACAAATACCATCTCTGAAGTGAATGTGGAGGAGGAGTGGTGCAGTGTGAGCTGGACATGGACTTGAATGCAGTCAGAGCAATGATACCTTTCTGTTCATCCCTTTTTTCCAATGTGATGCATCATCAGCTATTGAGACAGTTCCTGAGGAATCGAAGAAGTCAGCTAACAGCCTTTTTGAGAAATCTATGTTAGCACTTTCAAGATGTGTTGCTGTGAACAGGGTGTAGCTGAAATGGTGATAAATTACCTGATACTGTCATAGAAAGCAATGCTGCAGGCGTCCTCTTGACAGCCTTTTCAGACTCCCTAAATGCTCCATAAATATAGTAATATTTTGACTGAATTGTATGGTATGTGAGGTATATTATCAATTCTCAATTCATAATTTCAGTTCAGGTACCCAGTGCCAAATTTGCATACATGAGCAAATGAGGGAAATTTATCTCATTTTCAGATTATTATTCCTAATGAGGACTCAGAGTGTGCACATGAAGATTGTACGTAATTTTCCATAGGCATGAAACTTTTCATATAACTCAATATAGATTTTGATAAGGAAATAACTGTTATAACATCTCAGTGTTTGTCAAAACCACTATCATACTGTTTAGAAATAAGAAAATAGTGAGAAAATTGCAGCAGTCAGAGTATCTGTGTTTTGAGTTTTGATGAGATGTAAAATTGGCTGAAGTTATTTCAGATTTCTGCAAAGAAGTCTGCCCCGAAATGTCAGCATTTCATAAGAGTTTTCAATAGCTCTTCAAGTGACACAAAGTACTCTCATGTCAATGCTGGAAACCCCAACCTACAGCTGCAGCTGTTCCTACATATGGAATTTACTTTGTAAAGAGAATTCATAGCTGAGGACCAAAGCAGTTCTTCAGAACTGTTAGAAAGAGAAATAAAAAAGTTTCAGGAGAGACTGCAAAGAACAACCAACATTACAATGTATTCTAAAGGCTTCATCTTGCAATTTTTTGGTGTGAAGTTTTGTCTCAGCCATGTATTTTACACTGATTGAATGTTGGATGGCTTTCAACTCCTCTGTGTATAGGCTAACTGCTCCTAACACTCGGATAACTTGGACTGTACCTTTTTACAGTAAGAGACTGTCGTGTTTGTTCAATGTTCTGCTTGGGGTTCCTTAAGGATTCCAAGAAGCACAATAATAAATTGGAAAAAATGGCACTTCATGATGTTCAGGCACACTGTTTTTTTTATGGGGACCTATTCTTGAGAAGTGAAATAGTCAGTGTACTCAGTGCCAAAGTTCTACATGGGCAGCAAATGAGTTCCTTCCAGATGTGTGATTATTTGTGGCTTTGGTATATCTCATGCAGAACAAAAAATTTCCTATGTATCTATGCACTGACATTTAATCCTGTGCTTACAATGTCAGGTTTTTGACAGCAGAAAACATAATTTCCTGAATCAAAAGAGGCACCCCAACATTATCAACTTATTCCACAAAAGCATCAGATGTTTGGGTTTTGGTTTTTTTTTTCCTCAGGAGAAGAATTCCAACAGTGGAAAACACCAAAAAATTCCTTTTTTTTTTTTTTTCCCTCCTTCAAATTCAGGAAGAAACCATCCTGAAGTACTCTACAAAAGCATGGGTTTTGTCCATTTCAGGTAGAGCAGGGTGATCACCAGAAGTGTCCGGGTTGTGCAAAGGAAAGTTATAATGTTGGTGTCACTAGGTCACTGCCTGTCTCTCTAGAATGGTCCCCTGGGACCTTTGTGCCATGAAACTCCCCAACCTTAGCCACAAGTCTGTTTTCCTGGGCTACTTGTGAGTATTTTCAGCATTTTTATGCGAAGAGGGACTTTGTGCTCTGCTTCTCTCTCCTTTAGTGGATGATGTTTCTCTTTGCCTGATGAATTTCCTCCTTTCCTCATCTAGACTTTGTTCCCTTGCACAAGACAAGGAGCAGACCTGTTTTCCTTAGAGGTGATGATGACCTGTAAGGTAGTGGCAAGACAGGGAGGGGCAGAGCAGGTCATGATGTAATTACAACCAAACTTGTAAGTGCAGGAACTTATGCCTTCAAAGCTAATAAAACCTCCACTCATGGGACGATTCTGCCAGCGCCCAACAGGTGGCAGAGCAATTTTCACCCAACTGAAATAGAGTGTTTAAAAAAGGAAATAGAAACGATCTCTTTATTTTTTTATTTTATTTATTTCTTAAAACTTGTTTCTGCTGAATACTAAAAGACCTATCTAATAGCAATACATTTTTTAAGTAATGAAATATTTACAGCTGGAGCCTTCAACAGAGGAACAGTAGAGTATGTTTATTTTGCAGCTCAGTAAATTATATATGTATATACCAAGAATCAAATGGATGCTTTCAGTTGATCATGCTAATCCAAACAAGCTTTCTTTATGCTTTTTAATCTGGAGAATTTGTTTTCCATTCCCATGCACATAATTATCAAAGCATCTATTAAACACTATAAATAAATCCAGGCCCTAAAATTTGTCTCCAGACTCGAAATACACATATGACTGCAGGGCATATCATTCCTCAGCAAAAGCTGGTGGTTTTGTCACTCTCCCTGGGCCCTTGCTAGACCCTTAAAGGAAAACTACAGTGATAGATAGCTAAATAAACATTTGCTAAATAAGAACATATATATTGAAATTTATGCAAAACTGTTCAGAAATATCTGGCAAAAGCTCCATATCACTATAGTAGTAATGGATGCTTGTAGTTTTTCCAAATGCTTTGCCAGGTCCAAGATGGAGTAAAGCCAAATTCTGTTTCAGCACTGGTTTCCATAACTTGTATACTAGGGAGAGTCCCAGGGTGGACTTTCTACAGCCATATTCCCTTGAGCATTTGGGAGAAGAGAGACAAATCGCATGGAAATACAGTGTATACTGTTAGCCAGACAAGTTCTGCTGTTGCTTCAACCCAGTAAAGTTCACCCTGCACAAGTTAATAATTTGAAAAGGGCAACTTGCAAGAGAGAAAAATAAAAATTCAGAAAGCATAGAAAACTTGAAAACTCAGATAAAACCTCAGGAACCTGTTAAAAAATAAGGATCTCAATTTATGCGAATGTATGTTGACCTGTGTGTGCACATGTTTACCCAGGAAGGTGGTAATTTCACTGCTTCCAATCTGTTTTCCTGTTATCAGTGCTCAGTGCTTTGGGTACATAACATGAGCTGCAGGATCTAATGCTTGGTCTCACTGGGGAACCAGTGGTGTGACTGTGAGCTGCCTGTTGGATTTCTGGTGAAGGCTGCTCCTGGTCACATCATTCAGCTGCAGCCAGTCAGTCAGAGGTCACTAAGGGGGACTTGGAGGGTGTAATTTTCACTCATTGTTTGCTATTGAATCTGGTGAGCCTCAAGTGTGCTAAACCATAAGAAGCCACAAGACATAAGCAGGAAGAGGCATGGATGTTATGAGAGATATAATAAAAATGAGAAGTGAAAACAAGAGGGTGACTTAGTCTGAATCAGACTACAGGACATCAGCCATCCCACCAGAAACCCAGGTCTGCTCTGAGTTTTATAGAGAAGCACCCTTATCATGAATACTGCCTTCAGAGAGTTTGCTTCTCACACTTTTCCCCAGCATTGGAGCAGGGGCATCCTTTATTAGATGAACACGTCTTCTGCTTCAGCATAAACAGTTGGATACCCACCAGTTACTCCACAGACACCCCAGTGGAGTCCACGACAAGTTAATCCCCATTAGCCAAAGAAATGGCTAAGTTGCTATTAGGGCCTTTTTTAAAGAAGTTAAGTGAGAAAAATATCACTAGAAAAAGTGCAGAAAGCAAAAAGCTTGCTGTTGCTTAGCTGGTTCTTTCCAGCTGGATAGTTCTCGAATACTGAACGTTAATTGGAAAATAACAGCATTCCTGCCTGCTTTTAGAAAATCAATATGCGTTCTGCTGTCCCCCTCCCCCTATTCAGGTTAATTCATTACCAGGATATTTTTAGAATAAAAACAACCCTTTTACAGTCAAAAACTAATAACTATAACCGGCCAAAAAGATCTCCCCAGAGCAGTCCTTACCCTGCCTTCAGTGTTGCTCACTGATGTCCATGCCAATCGCCTGCCCCAAATCACTTGTCAGCCCTTCTACAAAGCTGGGTATGCATCCTATGTTCCTTTGAACTGGCACAAGCTGAAGGATCAATGGCTCTGTTTGGCAGGAGTTGAGCTCCTGGACATTTTGCAGCAGCAAGAGCTTGGCAGTGTTTCCTCAATGCACGGATGTTAATGCCAGTTCACCATTCCCTGTGAACCAAGTGAGAGAGCAGGACAGGAGAAGAGAGGGCAGGACTGGAAATGCAAAAAGGCAATGTCATATTTCACAGAAGATGTCTCACAACATAAATAAACCATAATTGTAGAAACGTTGTTTTGCCTTTTTTTAAATACATAGTCCTGCTCAAATCCCCCTGGATCTAATTAAAACTTTGTTGGCCACCCACCAATCAAGATAATTATGTTGTCTGGCAAAACAACAACAACAAAGACAAAATAAGATAGTGCAGAGAGATGCACCTACATGACAAACAAAACAAAACAAACAAGAAAAGCAATCCAGGCTCCATTTCTTGTTTATCAATTTTTGCCTCATTTGGAAAGTGCAAAAAGAACCAAACTATAAAAGGTGTTCAGTTTGCATCTCAAAGAGTCCTACAGCAGATGTTGAAGACAGCAAAATGCCCAGAGTGTGTCAATGAGGATTTGAAACCATGATAAGGGAAACGTGCAGGAGAGAGAGGCACCATATTAAAGATTAAAATGATCTGACTACTGGGAGAGACTGAGTTGGAAAAGAAGCTCTTACTGCAGTGAAAGGGTACACACTCAAGATGTGTTATTTAGGGCAGTCACCACTAATAAACCAGGATTTGCTTAAGTTCCTCCCAAGCAAGGTCTGAGATCCTGAATTTAATCCTTGTTCTCTCAAGTTCCCTGGATGCTGCTGCTCTGACAGCTGCCTTATTCCATGGCAGCAAACATATGTAAGTTATGCTGCAAATGAACTTGATCCAAATTCCATTGAAATCAAAGAAAAGATTCCCACTGATTGCAATCAGACAAAAATGAACCAAAATGTACATGGAGACTTGGTCAGAATGAAAAATTGAAGCCATTTTAAAACAGAATATCAAGGAGTCTTTATAAAAATGTTAAAAACTACTCTGGGTTGAACGAAGACAAAAGAGAAGCACACTTAATATCTTTTGAACAAACAATGTTTCAAACAGAAGAGAAAATCAGAGTGATTCAGTCTTGGACTAATATATGCATTTGGAGGGCTGCAAACATTGGCAAGCACGGTTTTGGCATAAGAAAAGCACAAACCCTGAATTATTATTAATTGCATGAAAATACATGCAAATGGGATTTTTCCCCTACAGTCTCTTTCGATGAGAATAGATATTAAACACACCGAGCCATCCAAGGCAACAATACTCACAAAAATTAATGTAATCTCAGGGAATGCTTGCAACGAAATCAGCAGAAGCATGGCTTATGAGTTGCTTCCATTGCTTGGGCTATTTATTGACCTTTGTGTGAGTATACATATATTAAACAGACAGAATTATTGTTTTTTTCATCACCCTTACTTCATAAACCTCATTCTTCTAGAAAAAAGTCTTTTGACTGACAATGAGGGGATTTCTTTCTTTTTTTGTTCTTTTTAAGGCATTAATCAAAACCTAACAAAATTTTAACTAATTTTACAATTATTTTAAAGAGTGATTTTATACATAATATCATGTTTAACCCTAAAATAAATTAACATTATCAGGGTCCTGTTTACCAGAAGCAAATATCTTTATATGAACTTTATATAGCTTAATCTTTCAGGTGCTACATCCACAAATGTCCCAGATAAATTGCTAAGAGCTGTGGGCAAGAAATAAACCCAGGACCAAACTTATGGAAAGAAAGTGCTTTATGTTGCAAGCTGTTCTAGAAAACATCTCAATTAATTTAAGTCATATGAATAACTGTTTTGGGTTTTTTTAAATTCTGTGTCCAATTGGAGTTAAATAAAGGGATAAAAGAGACTCAGAAATCTAAGATTAATTTTCAGCTGAATGTAAAATAGTGTTCAGCTTGAAAAACATTATTTTTTTCCCTTCTATGTATCTATATATATTTTAAATGTACATAGTTTAAAAAATCTTTGTGGCTGTGTAAAATAGTTCTGGAAAACCATTTTCAAACCAAAGAAAAGAGGAAAAAAGAAAGAGGAAACCCTTCCTTTTCAAAGTGCTCAAATGGAATGTTTTAGTTTGAGTGCTTTGACTTTGTGTTTTGTGTTGAAACACTTCAGATTAGATTTAGAGCCAACAGGAGCTTTGTCTTCACACCGTTCTCCATAGTTAGGAGGACTAGTGTTTTTTCCTTATTTTTTTAAAGAAAGAAAAGAAAGGAAGAAAATTTATAATCTCGTATAAACCCATGAAATCAGGAGCCTGAAATTCACTACACGATTCACGATGAAAAGATTGACAACACAGAAATACAGATTTCCTTTGCATTTTCTCCTGATTTTCTATACCCATTCCAAATCCTTCCTTATGACCCGTTGGTCTAAAGATTGGGGTTTCTCACCAGAAGTGGGGCTGACATGCTGTCTCTCGTGCCTGCTTCTTCTGCTCTCACTAGAGGATGTACCTCTCCTGTCCCACCCAGCTACAGAAGATGGATGCAGATCTGAGGAGCTGCTGAAGAAGTTATAAGGCTGGAGAGAGAAAACTACAGAGGAAGTTTCCCTCTCTTCATCTACCTTAGAGTATGGCCAGAAAGATCCTATGAAAACACTAACCTTCCAGACAGTTGCCCTAATGGGAAAGGTGTCTCTGCCTATGCGCTGTCATGTTCAGATGTGGATGTCTGTTGGGAAGTATTCTACTGCTTATCATCTGGCAGTAAAATTCATGTCAGTATCCTCTGTCTTTTTTTGGGCAGAAATGAGCTGGGTTAGTAAAACCAGTTTTAACTAATGACCGAATCTTTCTCTCCTGATTGTGTATCATGGGAGTGTGTGTGTGAAAAGCTCTGTTGCTTGACCTGAGAGTTATGCTACTGTCTCCAGAAAAGGACTTCTGACCATGACTTAAGAAATGATGCATCAGTGAAGCAGGACAGAGTTGCCTCACAGAAATTTTTGCCTGGTCATTTTTTCAGTTCTGAAATAAAATACTGTGAATGAGCAAGCTCACATCTTCCATCAGCCTCAAGGGTTCTCATTTTTTCATATTTTTTATGGTTTTTGCATTAAGAAGGTAGGATAGAAGAATAATTTTTTTTTCTGTCTTTTCTTCTGCTACAAATTTTATCTTTAGTTGTACCTGGAACTCCTACTTTGTCAACACTTCGGGTAAGAGAAATCAAGCAAGGTGCACAAGCAAGAAAACACCATCTGTAATGATGACAAACTATAAACACCATTCACAGGCCATTAAGTTTGTAATCTTCTTTTCATCATTATTCTCTTACCTCCATTAAATTCTTCCACAACCAAGTGCAGAAGCCAAAGGTGACAGCAGTAGAGTGATAGACAAGAATTTTTATTGTCCTGTCAATGCAGATAAACCCAGAGATGAGAGAATGTCAGGCAAACTTCCCCAGAGATGACTAAAGTTCAGAAATCTCTAGAAAAGGGAGAAAATACAAATGATTTTTATGCCTTTTAGGCTTTTAAGAAGATTTATGTTACTGAAGTATCCTGACTCCCTGGAAGATGCTTTGACTCATATTTATTGTTCACAGGAAACTATTATCTGCACAAGATCAGACTGCTTCAAATTGCAGATTTGCAAGGTTGCAAGACAATCAGAGGCATCCCACAGCCACAATTCTGTTGAGGAACTGGAAAGGACTAGAAGATGATGGAATGAAAATGACAGATAGTTACCCAGGGGAGCAACAGAGATTAAAGTAAAGCCCAGTTTTTCTAGTATGGCCAAGTCTCGGATGTAATAGCGCAACTGTCCCCAACTGTTGTTTGCCAGTGGATGTCACCACTGGAAGTGGTACTACATAGAACTCCATTACCCCACCCTCAAATAAATGTTAGGAGTGCTGTAGAACTCCGAAAAGGTTTGGCAACAATAGTTCGTAACAATGCTGTGGGTAGGGAGGATGGAACCCAGCAGACAAAATTGTCTAAGAGTTGCCATTGGTTTGTTAAACCAGTGCTGGAGATACACAGGTGCCTAATCAAAGGAGAACTAGACAGGTCTCTGGAGGAACCTGAATTTCACTGTAGGATGATATCTAAGTTCATTCGGAACCTGAGAACCATTTGTCATTGGAACAGGTTACTGACTTTATCTTGAGGAGAGATGGGATTTATGCCTGCCTTTAGCTGTAGACATGTCTTCTTCTTGACCTATTTTTGAATATTCAAATATTCAAAGAAATGTTTGTTTTGAGAGACAAGCCTCTCACTTGAATCCAAGCCACTATCATTGCGAGATCATATTGGCCACAGCTTTGTCTTCCTGAGGGTCATTTCACAATCCTGTCCTGGCACAGCACTGTATTTCTGGTTGAGATTTTTCTAATTTTCAGTCTGAACATTACAAACACCAATTTTGCCTTCTCTTTGTTTTAGTAGCTACCTCAACCAGGAAGTGTTTGGCTTCTTCATCTTTTTAACTCCCTCTCAAGTAGTGGTTGGCCGATAATTGATAACCCCTTGGCCTCCTCCAGGCTAAAGAAGCTCAGCTCTCAGTCATCTCCTTGTAGGTTGTGTGCTCACCACCGTGGTAGCCCTCCACTTGTAACTGTCCTCAGTTTCTCCATGTTCCTCTCAAACTGGGGGCCCATAGCAGAAACAGTACTCCATGTTCAGCCTCTGCAGTGCTAAGAATAAGGAGATCGTAATTTCTTCTCATCTCTGCATCAAAGCATCTTCATGATGCTTTGCCAAAGGCAGATGAATATGCAGTTTGCCTTAATTGCAAAGAGAAACACACTGCAAACCCCAGACATTTTCCAGTCAGCTGATTCTCAACTGCTGAGACCATCATTCCAGCCAGCTTCCAGACCTCTGTCAATTGCTCCAGCCATTTGCCCACATGTCCTCAGTTTACCATGGCTCTGCTCCGGGAGCCCGTGTTAGAACAGTCAGCTGTTTAGTAACTGAGGATGATCAGATTGGTCCAGCATGATTTGCCAAAGCCATTCTCATTTCTCCTGGTTGCATTCTTGCCTTTCACGTGGTTGGAAATGCCCACAGCATACATTTTAGTTATTGATGGTAAAAACCTTCTGGGTATTATGGGGTTGCTTTAAAACAGTCAGGATGAAATGTGACAACTGCTGGGTCATCCCTATGGTTATCATTCATATTGGCGGTGGGGAATGACTTGACTACAAGATATACCTCAGGCTTCCTCCTTTCTCCAATGTTTACTAGTTTAAAAGTTGTTGTAATAAAGCTCATTCTAGCTATGAGCTCCAGCTAAGTTTTCTCCTTAGCTGCAGGCTCAGAGCACTGGCTGACTGTGTGCAGTCCTGATATAAGTGCAGTCCTTGCAATTCTACTTTATACTCAACTAACTATGAAACCCCGCAGAATCTAAGACCAGCTTTTCAGGGCAGCTTTCCAGGTTTCTTAGGCTGCAAAAGCTGATCAAGAGAGAATGTCAGCTGGGAATTTCAAGCAGCAGATTTTCTCATCCACTGTCTTCTATGGTCTGTGTTTTTTCAGCTCCTAAATTCCATGGTAATCCTTGACAAGGGAGTAGCACTCAGGAGCACAGGGTGGCAGCTGGTTGGTGTCTCCAGATCACAAGGGGAGAGGATCACTGGACAAGTGAATTCAAGGCCAGAACAGAGGAGCAGATGTCATTAAAGAAGTGGGATTCAATCCTAGGATTGTAGCAAGGAATTGTGGATTCAACATCAGTGTGGATGTGGTAGTGGTGCAGACACATGAGTATTGCTTCAGCACCTGACTGGGAGTTGAGGCTTATTTGTGGGGGTAACATGCTTCTCTCCTCCCATGGCAAATCCACTCTTGGTTTATCACTGAAATCATTGTGCACAGCTGGCCCAGGGAATATCTGCAGCTGTAAGAGCAGGAAGGAGGTCTGAACCCAAAAAATAAAATGTCATCCCATTTGAGTTTGGATGGTGTGAAAACTCTTTGGATCCAGAAGTGGAAGTGAAATAGGGGAGCCTACATGAGAGATTTTCCAGAGGAGAAAGATCTAGACAACTCCTACTGAACCCAGAGAAAGCTGCTGGCTGATGAGCATCACTAGCTTTGAGGAAAACTACAACCAGGTATTGGAGCTGAGCACCTTCCGGTACTTGCAGGTAATCACACTGATTGAATCTGCTCACCTTGCCACATAAATTGCTGTGGGAACTCTTCATCAGAGGATTTAGCAAAGCAAAATGGCTCTTTAAACTGTAAACTGGCAAAGTCTTGCCCTTTTTTTTTTGAGATTACTCTAAACCCCAGTCTCTGCAACAGGCTTCAGCAAGAGGGAGTAAAAGAACAAAATGCCCTCGCTGTTAATATTTATGGCAACTAATGCAAAATTGCAACACATTTGCAGATGAATGGGAGCCCCTGTTAAAAGCTGCAGCAGCCTAATTTTGGGCTGACACTGATTTTGGGCTTTATTGTGTGGAATAACAAAGGAGAGCTTTCATATTAATTAATTTAGAGGAATTATTAGTGTTAAAAATAAATAGTTCAATCACCTTTCCAAAACTAATCTGAGGGGGAAAAATGAAGCTCAGTGGAAAGAAGATACAGATTTTATTTCAGTTCCAGATTTTTTAAAAATAATTTTTGTGTCAAATGCATTGTCCTTATGTAAGTCACAAGACTTATTTCTCATGATATCTATGTAATAATTATCAAAATATTGCTACAAAATAAACCACACAGGTAAGTAATTTCCATTTGTTCAATGAAATAAGAAGCATTCAGAAATAGTTGTTTTGATGTATGTAATTAGTGTCTATTTTATTTAAAGAATGAAGCATCCAGAAACTGGTCAGGAAAAAAAGATTTTTGGGGGACATTTCCTGTTGTAAGGGGGTTTTTTCTCTTAGGGAAACAAGCCCTGTTGTATCCTGATTTGTTTGTGTTTTTTTTAACAGAGATTCCATTTGGAGGCATTATATGGAATGTCCAGCTACAGTATTCATCACTCACCGTGGCTTTATAGGAATCAATGGACCTGTGTTCTTCTTGGTCTCCCTTCATTACACAATCTTTACAGAGAAAACTCATGATTTTAAAAGAGTGCAGGTTCAAAAAATTCTGATCATACAAATATTTACTAAGAAAACATTGTACTCCTTTGACTAAAAGGCATCTGGGTGCAGGATAGATGAGGCATCTGGGTGCAGGATAGAGGAGACTGTGTTATGCCCTTGTCCTAAATTAAAAACTCATCTTGTTAAGCCCACTCAATTCTGTTTCTCTCTCTGTATCTTCTTTCATTCCTCTTTCTCCCTTTCTACTCCATCACATTGCAGACGATGCTGGCATAGTCCCTGAGGTGCTTCTATCATGCAGGGTAGATCATCTAGCATGTTTCAGAAGACAGGAATACTATGGAGCCAGGAAATCTCTCAGGACCGCATTTTCACAAGTAGTCCCTGATTGTAAGTGTGAAACACTCCGGAGGAAAAGATTCCTGCAGATGGCAGATTATTGCAATCATTGTCATAAGGATTTATATCCTTGACCAAGCCCATATTTCCACCTGTCTCGAAACTACCCAGCCCCAAGTGAATATTTGTGTTACTCACCCACATTTCATTCCGTTCCTACTTCTCAAGGCTATAAAAATCCTAAGGAGGATGCCTGCTACTGCAACTGCTACCCAGAACTGGTATCTACTCCTTTCACTAGCTTCCTTCTTGTTCTTCCTGAACCCAACAGCAGGAACCTCCTTGAACACTCTTGTGTGTGTGCAGATCCCTGCCTTTGAGGTAGTTCCTTCCTGGTGAAGAGCACATTGAAGAGTAAAGGGGGTGAAGAACACCCCCTGCCACTGCTTATTCTGGCAAAAGCAGAGGCTAGCTAAAACCTGAATTTTTCATTTGCTGTCACACCATTATGTTTGATATTGCCAATGATTGCCTCCTGTTCCATGGCTCCCACGGCTCGCTCCCCTCCCCTCTCTATGGCAATACTGGCTGTGTGAAATAGCAGTCTCCTATCTGGTAGTGTAGGGGCTGTAATGGAAAACATTTCACCAGATGTTGGAGCTGGACATGTGGTATTGAAACATCAGAGCAGGTGTTGCCTCAGGTCAGGATACCCATGAATGCAACCTTTCTTTTCTCATGGACACAGCTACAGAGTTCAGTCACTACACACCCAATGCTTCTTTTTGGATGAGTATATGAACTCAGCCCTTCTCCAATGATAGCATAGGGGCTTACTTTGGCTCCCAACTCAGAAAGTGATCCCTTACATCAAAAGACAGGGGATTATTCTTTTGTGCCAAAGACTCTGGTTTCTTATCTCTGACAACTCAATCATCACATCATCTGTGGCAGAAAGATGGTTGGCAGCAAGATTAGATTACAGTGATTTAAAATGTCTCTTTCAGATAAGCACAGACCATGAGTATTCAAAAGCACACATAATCAGATTGTAAACTTGACTAACACAGTGTGCTTCAGACACCAAGAGTATAAATACAGATTAGACAAATTTTGGGAAGACAGGTCCATCTGTACATACTAAATGTAAGGGATCAGGTGCTGGAATCTCCTAAAATGATGATTCCTGGAAACAGGGATCAGGGAAAGGCTCAAACTGTATGCCTCTGTTCTATATCCACCCACAACAAAGCTTATGCTGGAAAAAGGGGCTGTGGTCCTCAGGTTGGATGCAGTATTCTCTCTCCATGATTGACCCTTGTGTATCTTTGCTGAAGAGCTCTGCAGGTGCAGTGTACTCACAGTGTATAAGGTGTGCTATACCAGGCATATCCATATCACTCACTGGCCATTCATCACAATCCAGAGATAATCATCTGCCTAAACGAGACAGCTAGATTGTTTCTCTCATTAGCTTTAGCCACTCATTGGCATGCAAATCTCTTTTACAATCCCAGGAGAAATTTCCTCTGACCTCTTATTAATTTCATTCTTCTGAGTTCATTTTCTGTCTCACCTACTCATCTCCTTGAATTCTATCCCTTTAGATTAAGGCCTCTTTAAGAGACTTGTGGCAGAAAGGTGACACTCTTTAGCGCATCCTTTGGGATAGATCCATCTGGTCAATCTGTTGTACAGAAGACAAAGGATTGGGTTGATAATAAGATAGCTCCATCATCATTTATACAACAAAAGTGGCCTTTGCGAGGAGCTTTGGGCTTAGTAAAGGAAAGGATTTAAGTGTAAAGTGTTAATTGTTATTATTATTACCTGGTAGGCTGTAACTAATAGTAACCATTTACTTGGGAGTTGTGGAAACAGGTATACAGTTAATTGGTTGATTTAGCTGAGGTCTGTGGTTACACTGCAGACAATCCATCATTCTTGTAAGCAGCGTGAAGTTATGCCCAGCCTGAATTACTGTGAGTCTCCCTTCACCCCTGGTATTGTGCTAATATTCCGTGTCACCAGCGAGCATTTGAGTGAAATCCCTAGAAGAATGTGGAACAAATCTGTAAATCTCTTTCTGAAATGCCCTGCCAAAAAAAATCGATAAGGTCTTCCATGTCAGGAAGGAAATGTTAAAAAAATTAATTAAAAAATAAACTCTCCTGTAAATTAAATGGGAATGAGTGAGAGCAGGCAGATGGGGATGGAATAAAATTGCAGTGGAAGAGCCTTTAATTCCCTCCAGTCTTGAAGTGTGTGGGCATTTGCAAGTGCCTGTCAAAGCTGTGTAGGCAGTCACCAACAGTGCTGCCTGTGGTCAGGGACCACCGGCTCCCATGGCCAGCAGACACAAGCCTCTGCCAGCAGGGTTTGGTGATCTCCTCCAGCCACCCCTAGGATTGTTCCCTGGGGAAGGACCCCGGTAAAAGAGGACCACTGCTCCTGAGGGTGAAATTGCTGGTCCTGAAAGCGTGAGAGAGATAGAGCAGAAAGTGCTTTTCTTCTGCAGATACATCACTGGAGGGAAATCTCCCTCTCTCTGTCTCCCAGCACCAACTGCTGTCATTTCATTTTCAAAACCTTGTCCCTGTCTCCATCAGCATTTATGTGGGTACATCTGTGCCATGCATGAGTGATTTATCTAAGCATCAGCAGCTACTGTAAATGACGGCACAGTGAAGCAAAAGTGGGAGGAATGGAAAGAGGGAATGGAGGGGAAGAAATGAGACTTTCCCCTCTGTGAAATCAAGCACAGGTGCCTATTCCCAGCAACTCCAGTGCACTTAGATCAGTTACGGGGAGAGGGAGAAAGACATCCCAGAGCCTCCTCAGACATTTAAGGTCACTTCATTAATCGACTTTAAATATTTCCTCTGGAAAGGCTATACACACATGTGTGTACATACGCATATATTGTTCCTTCACTTTGCACTTCTGCTTCCAGTTCATGTGTAGTGATGTCAGTATGTTGGGGAGCAGGTTTCAGGGGCTTGAGCTGATGGAACCGCAGGAGAGGAAGAGATCGGACAATTTGGGTTTAAAAGTTGGGGTAAGTCCCTCTTGGAGTATGTGTGTGTGTGTCAGTGCATGAGAAAGGGGGAGTGAGTAACCAGCCACTCATGACACAGGCGCGGGGTGTCCTGGCGGGGCGGCTACAGGCGGAGAGTGATGCAGAAGCGGCGAAGTGAGAGGGAGCAGAGAGAGAGCGAGCGGGAGAGGAGCGGGCTGTGACTTCCACGGAGGCAGCCGGGAGAAATCACCAGCCAGGATTTGCTCCTCTCTCTCTCCCTCTCTCTCTGACTTCAGTTCAGCTCCTCCCCCGTGTGGTTGTGGCTTTGCCTTCCATCACAAGCCTGATCAGCAACGCCAGTCTTAGGGAAGGAAAAAAAAAAAAAAAAAAGGAAAAAGAGGGGGGAAAGAGAAAAACCGGAAAAAGTGCAAAAGAAGGAAAAGAAAACAAGAGGGAAAAAAGAGAGGGGAAGAAAGTAATCTTCTCTATCCCCTGGCTGCACCTAGCACAGCAGAGTCTGAAACTTTACGGAGTTCTCGCCGTGTTTACCCCGCGGCGGGTGCATCGGCAGCGCCCGGCTCCCTCGCTCCTGCTCTCTCCTTCTTGCTCTTTCCCCCTCGCACTCATCACCAGTCGGCAGCGATGGAAAAAGTTGCTGGCAGGTACCCAGGCTGGCACGTTGCTCTCCTGTACTGGACATGGCTTTTCCTCTTCACTTTTGGCTTTACCGGCGCAGAAATAACTTGCAGATCGTGCCGTCCCCAGGTGCATCCGCAGCAGCAGCCGCAGCAGGGATTACTGATGCACTTGAGGACCGACAGAGGAGAGAAGGAGCAGAGGAGGTTCTTCGGGGAGAAGGGAGGTGAGAGAGGGCAAGAGGCCGGGACGGAGGATGCCGGGCTGCGAGCGACCCTCGCCGCTGCTCCCGCGGGGACGAAATCCAGCGTCTGGGAGACCCGGCGAGTGATGCGGGAGAAGGAGAAAGTGGCTGGGGAGCGCCGTCCCCGAGCGGCGGCGGCTCCGGCCGAGGAGCGAGCCCACCGCGGCCAGGCTCCCCTCCCGGCGGGCGGGCGGCC
>VXAY01001362.1:927481-986351 GCA_013399855.1 Oxyruncus cristatus | reverse complement strand
TTGGGAGGGGGATCCGGGGGGATGTGTAGGGTGAGGGGTGGGGGGGTTTTTCTTCCTCGAGGGGGATTTTGCGCCTCCAGGCGCCGAGGATTGGCTTCGCTTAGCAGTGTGCAGTGGGGCAGAAGGGCTTCAAAAGGGCCATTCTTCTGGAGCAGAAAAACTTTCCGCTGCCCGCCCGCCCGCTGAGCACATCCCCCTCCGTCTCCCTTCCACTTCACCCCGGAGCAGAGGGATACAGCGGTGCCACCGCTCGCGGCGCGAAGGGGAAGGGTCTGTCTAGAGGGGATCCGTCCTCTCATCCTGCCTTCTCCCCAGGGTAGCACTCACCAGGAGCCTGGGAGGATCAGCTGTAAGGAAGGCCAAGGAAAGCCCCTCTGTTGCTTCTTCTCCTCCTGCCAGCCCTGGGGGCCCATGTCATTCCAAGGGCTCATCTCCAGGCTTTGCTGATGTGGAGATGCTAGAGGGCTTCAGGACTTTTCCCCTGAGGTGCCTCTGTGCATTGTATAAAGCTGCTTTTTGCCTCTTGTCACCAAGGTGTTAAAACAGGACAGTTCTTGTCTCTTCCCTGTAACCTGGACCTTTCTCAGGAGCAGAACAGCTCCAACATGAGCAAAGCAGAACAAAAATGACCAGAGATGTAGGCAGCTGGTTTCCAGGCTAGGAAGGAGGCTCCTATTTCTAGGAGCAATAGTGGTGTCATCAAAGTTACCAGGTTAACTTGAGCCCTGTATCCCTCCAGCATCTGCTACAGCGGTACCTGGAGCTGAGGGCTGAGGCCCAGGGAAGGCAGGGTGAGTTGCTTGGTGTGCTTTCTGCCTGTCCTTAACTGTGCTTGTGGACTAGCAGAAGTGGAGGAATCTGTCTGTCCAAATGCTCCAACTTTGCCTCTTTGAGGCAGTAAGCAGGATTTAATGAGAGAGAAAGGGATGCCGCCACTATGTGGTTGTTGCCCATACAACTTCCCAGGAGAAACGGGGACAGGCTCTTCTCCTCTAAGGTGTCTCTTGTTGTAATGCCAGAAGGTTTCTGGCTGCTCTGCAGAAATCCTTGGCCTTCCTTTCAGCTGTTACTTCTAGGAGCCTGATAACATTTTGAAATGATAGTCTAGTCATTGTGAATTCCTTTTAGATTGTACTGAGCCACTCAATTTAGAATTGCAGCGGATGTCATAAGGACCTCACTGTGGGGTTCAGCCCTTGTTAATTGGGACACAGTTTTATGGTCTCATCAGGAGCTTTTTAATCAATTAATTGACAGGGGAATACTTATCATCTCCGTTTTAAAGAACTTTCCTCTTTCTTCACAACTCAGCTAGCCTGTTCTTAAATAGTTGAGTGAACAGAAGCTGCCTTGTAGGAACTCAGGTCTGTTCATACAAACTGAATTGAGGCTGACACTGGTTTCGAGTGACACATTTGTCAAGAAAAAGGAGTGTGATATAAAAAGTCAGCCAGCAGGCATCAGTTTTTCTGGTCTATCACTGCATTTATGTTTAATCTGTACATTCATCAAGACACATCTACTGTTACTATATATGTGTTTAGGTATACCCATATACATGTATAGATGTTTCAGCCCACTGTGGTAGTGTGGGGTGTTATTTTCTGGGACTGATTTACTTTCCATAGGGTCTTGGTGTACAGATGTTTTCAGGGAGCTGTGGGGAAATGTTTCGTGACGTTCTTCCCAAAGAGCTGCAGGTTGCATTGTGTACAGGGTTAGTAATGCTCCCCCCTTTGCTTCTTGGGGCTCTGACAGTGCTGTGCTGTTTTGTGCTGTGATTGCATCCCCCTCACAGCACTAACTGAAGCTGGACCCCAGCAGAACTTGGGTACACAACAGGCTTGTCCAGGCTCAGCTGAAGCAATGGTGTTGTGCAGTAGGAAGCCCAAAGTGGCACTGACCTCTTATCTCTGTGTGAATATTTTGGGTACCCATCTGTGAAGGAGCTGGGAGTGGGATGGGCTAGGGGTGAAACACTGCCCTTAGGGTACAACATATGTAGTTCTGCCTGCATGTGTGTCCCAGAGGATCTCACAGTGCTGCTTGTGAGGGATGCTGTGTAACCCCAGTGCCCTGGCTGCACTCCAACAGTGGTAGCTGCCAGCTTGCTGCTGGTGTTTCCTTGCTGTGGCATGGGGATGCAACACACCCCTTCTCATATTCATTTTCATGTGTTCTGTAAGTTCTGCTGTCATACAGCTTTTGCCTTTTGCTCAGGCAGAAGGGCAGTATAAAGATGGTAATAGTTTGCAGTTTCTATGTGAGTACAGGAAAAATCAAAAAGAAACTCAAAATATTTTAAATCCTTTCAGGTGAAAAAACTGGAAAATTAAAGATTGTTCTTCTATTGCAATGTACATGATTCTGCCAGCCTCGGTGTGGTCCATTGTATCCTTATTTTGGTAGGGGTTTGGATATAACGGCAATGCTGGTGGTGGGGGAGAAGGAACCCCTGAAAGGACTCCTGCTTTCTGTAGGGGATTGTTCTGAGTGTTTGTAGCTTCTTTCAGGCTTGGCTGTGATTTCATGGTGAGTGTATGCACACACCATTGAACTGATGGCATTCTGCTCTGGGGATGAACTTGCTTGGCCACAGATAAAATAAGAATAATAAATAGTAGTCCAAGTCATCCAGGTATAACTCCATCAACATAAATTGTTTTACATCAGGGATTATTTTGGCCCATAAATGACTTTAGATATTTACTGGACAGTTTGCTCTCCAGAAAAATATTCATATCCAGACACTTGCAGCATGCCATGTTCACATCTGTGGGAACATGCTTCACATGTGCACTAATGCCTCCTGTCTACCTTTGCTGCTTCACCAGTGGGATCAACAGGAGGTCCCCAGGGGAGAGCATAGGTGTAGAGAGCCTGGCTTGTCAGATGACTGATGAGGCTGAAATCAGGAGTGTATCCAGTGTTGTATTAAAATACAGATGGGTCTCAGGCTTTCTTGGACTCCAGCAGAGGTGAGTGAGGCCACAAAAAGCTGACTGGCATCTCCACAATCCTGAGCTCTTTCAGTCTGCAAGGCAGGGAGGAGTGGCTGCAGCAAAACTGCGTGCTGGAAAAGGTCTTTGGCTTGCACTGAGTCCCAGGCTCTCCAAAAATGATCCAAGAAGGTGTTAACTGGCCCATGCCAGCACTCCGCCTGGAATTATTTTGACAATATAGTAAGAACATAGAATATTGAGTCTGTAAATGGGTCCTGGTACTACTTAATTTACTTGCATTGATACATCCTGAGGGTCTTTCCACTGGCCCCTATAGAAACGGGAGTAAAAAGTCATATGAAATAAAATCTTTCTCTAATCTCTGCTACAAGATACACAAGTGAGATCTCCATCCTTTTTGCACCACAGAGAAATTTCATCATTAGTGTGGAAGTTGGCAAGTTTCCTAGCTCACAGAGGTATCAAATGTGCTTCTTGATGTGGTGTATCCAAACACTGTAGATTTGGAGTACCCACAGCTCCCTTAATGTGATGCTATAGACTAGGAGAAAACAGCTAGCAGAGATTTATGTGTGGAGCTAAAAGAGAGACTTGGTTTTAATGGAGAGAAGCAAGTCTCTAGCTGATGTCCATTATGAGCTTTTGGGATACAGATGGTTCTCAGAGCTTACAAAAAATGAAAACTGTTTCTGTCCTAAGCTGGCTAGGAGTGAGATCAGTGACTTACTTTTTCATTTGAAAGTGTTCTGAAGAAAGAGTTAAAAAATTGGAGGAGGTCAAAAGGTAAGGGAGTTTGAGCAAGTGCTTTGAGGCTACAGCTTGTGCTGTAATGTGGTGCTGTGAAGGAGAGCAGCATGGGTTTCAGACTCATTTATTATAATGGCAGTTTGCTATTGCCTTGCACTGGACAGAGAGTTCTCCTGGGCTGGATGTTGATGTAGATCTCAAAGTCTGTGGCGAAGAATTTGAGCATGTACCTTGCTGCATACCAGGGGATTGGCTTTTACATGATCGTGATATCTGTAAACAACTGGTTCAAACTTCTGTGATTTACATGGTTAGAGAGACAAAGCTGGGCTTCTCATAGGTGCTCCACAACAGCAGATCCTCAACAAACTGATGGAGATATGGAGATGGAGTCAGGACTAGATGAAAAACAACCATGGCCAGACAGATTTTATATTCTGTCCACAGTAGATTGATACAACTAATGGGTCTAATGCAGGGTGAAGCCTGCAACATCATCATTGCTGTATTCAAGTGATAACATTAGACAACAAGGGAAGAATTAGGTCTATTATGGGAGAACTTTTAGGCAAGATGAGACTCTGCATGAGGCATTGCTTGCAAGATTTTACTTAATATTATTGACAGGAAAAACTCGCACGGGTAAAGCGGAATATACCTGTATATTTCAAATGAACTGTTTTTTTCACCTGGACGAAGTAATTGTGAATAAACTGTTGTTGGATTTTTAGCTGAAGTGTTCAGACCTACTTCATAAATTAGGAACTTCAAGAATGTCACATGGCTCCAGTAAGTACTGCATCCTACAGCCATGAACTGATCAAACTGCATCTTACAAAGAGTTTGGTATCTTTCAACTCACCCTTCTATTGCCTTCTTCCTTTCTGTGTAGGTGTTCCAAGCCTTTTTCTCCTGGCTGTGGGAAACTACTGTCTGATTTCTGTTCCAACATTGCCATCGGACAATTTAGATTAATTTTTTTTTTTTTCATTTGTGCATGTTCCTTTTAATTAAAGTTATTTTCCCTCCCTGGCACTTACGCCCCCTGGAATTATTTTACAGGCAGCAATCATATTCCCTTTCAGCCTCTGGTTTGCTAAGTCAAGCAAGCACTGTTCTTTCTGTATCTGCTTGTGCAACAGGTTGAGGAAAGTGAACTCTGAATTTCTAGGATTCAGGTTCCCAAGAATTCGAATTTGAATCCAAATTTTGCTTTTGACGAATGCAATTCCATGCAGATGATAACAAATGTAGTCCTTTTTACAAGTGAGGCAGTAAAGGCATGGCAAAAGTACCTTAAACTGCCAGTGTTCTTCTGTTCAGTCCAGAGCGGGGGATAACAATCAAAATGTTACTTTTGACATCTTCTCACTTGGAGACTTCATTCAAGTGCAGTGTTCATGCAACAGGACGTAGTTGATAGCTGCTGTCCTTCCCTTGCTGGCAGAGCTGGGGCTGCGATGTAAAACTGTCAGGGATGAAGGATCTGCCATCATCATCCCATGAGTGACCAGCATTACTTGTATGACGCTGAAATAGCCCGTCACTCCCTTCCTCCCATGGCAATTGCATTATCATAAAGGAAGAGTTCTTAGGTCATAGATGCGGATGCAGAGTCCAGAGCCAGATGTGCAGTGAGATGCATGGTGAGGAATGACCCCAGAGTCAGTTGCTTTGCATTTAGATTGACTCTTGGTGTACTGAAAACAGCTCCCCAAAACATTCATTTGAAGAGGATGCCTGCATTAAAATACTTCTGTGAGATGTAGTATGTTTTATGTACATATTACAGCAGGGTATAATAGTATTAACAGTATAATGCACCAGATGCTGAGACTGTTTCAGGCTAATCTCTTGCTAGAGCTAATGAGAATATATTTTGGAAGGGCTGAATAACAAGTGAGGAAACAACAATGGGAATTTAAACCAGAAAAAAAAATCAAGTCAAATTAAAATATTTCTAAAAGTCCCCTGTTTCAGTGTTTTGTCTTCTGAACTCTATTTACTACTCTTGGATCGTAAAATACTTCACATCCACTCTAGGTATGAAATTTCATTTAAAAGCTCTTCAGTGAGTGAAAACAGCAGAAGATTTCCTGTAACTTTGAATAGGACTTTATGTCTTTAACCAGAGGTCTTGGAGGTTTTTTTGTGTTTATTTTCTTGTGTGCATGTTTAAGTTTTTAAAAAAATGAGTCACTAGCCATAGTATTTCTTTCTTCTGTGTTGCAGTCCATCTCCACATATATTTCTTGACTGGATAAAACATTCTGTATATTTTCATATACAGAATGTGAAACAGGATACGTGGGAAATAAGAACAGCCATGCTCTGAGAGTAAGCAGTAAGTGAAAGAGAATCTGTGAGGACTAGAAGAAAGGCTTGTCATTCTGTGATTCTGGTCTCTGAAAGTGTTTGGGAGATGGTGAGGAGCTTCTGCCTGGACTGACAGGTGGGATATGCAAATCCCATCACGAGGGGAGATTAAGGAGAATAATGGAAGAGCTCTGACAGTTGCAACTGGCATTCATGCAATGTCGAGAGGCTATAAACTGTGTAAAGCAATAGGGTTATAGCTTTCAATCTTCTTAATACTGTACTTTATAATAGAAAATGGGTTTCGCTCTTTCCTCCTGACTTCAAATACGACTTTTGTATTTCCCTGGCCTGGCGATCACGATGAGGTCAGTCCAGAGGGGGAAGCCAGGAGGTCAGAAGTCCTTAATTCATTCTGGAGGGGCTAGAGACCATTCTGACCCATTCAGTTGTGACACAGCTTTACATATGAAGGGCTGCAAGGTCAGCATTAGCCTTGGACAATCTTGCATCCTCTGGGCCTTTCATCCTATGTCAGACTGAATGAAACCCTCACGTTGTGCAGAGCTCCAGTGAGGCGAGTGAAACTGCCCCATCGAAGACCTCTGCCTCTGGAAAACCTTACTGTAGCTTGGCCAGAGCATTTCATAGCTTCACATTGGATCTTTCCTTTGATCCCAAGGCTCCTAGGAAATTGCCCTAAACAAACCGAACTTGTGACAGTTTAAATGTAACATTCTTTTAAATTGTTTTGAATCAAAGCAGTGTTTTTGCAATGGATTTCTGATTCTTATATGCTATATTTTAAAATGATCCCCTGATACAAAAATCTTGATTCAGTGTCTCAGACAGAGGCATCTAGTGACACTTGAGGTGGTAGTGCCTCTACCTGCTGCTTCACAGGGAAAAGGGCATCCTGTGGGAACTGCCTGATGCCCAGGTCTGGGAATTGTAGAGCATCGCAAACTAGATTTGCTCATATTTAACTATCTGGTATTATCATAAAAGCTGTGTGTACTGCATCCTGTTCACCCAGATGCAAACTACATTCAGGTTTACATTTCATAGGAGGAGAAAAAAAATAAGACCGATACAAGGCGCTTTTTTTTTTCTCAATTATCTTTTTATATCTGGCCAGCAAACCAAAAAATCAATGACTCCCACAGCTCTAATTGACATTTCTATGTTAAATGAAAATGGGCTTTCATTCCAATTCAAATGGCAGCACTGGGTGATAGACTAATTATTTTGGAATTTTAAATGCATATAGAAGTTGATGCAATAAAATTATTTTTGTGCCACTTTGAATTTTTTTGTCTGTCTCTTAAGTCAGACAACAGTTAACATAAGAGTCCTTAATCCCTAATTCACATTTCTGATAATACAATAACACTTACTTGGTATTGTGCTTCCTTTCCTCGAGGAACATAGAAGAAAAGTATTTTAAGAAGGAACAGGATATTTTAGGATATGTCCTAAAACGTAGTTTCTTTCTTTTAGAGGGTCTCTGAGAAGTCCCCATCATGTCCCTCAATAGGGGAGTGATGTTCTCCTGTGACTGCACGCTGGGACTCAGAGCTGCCTGTGACCTCCCCTGTGCCATGCCAGGAACATACATGCTCAGAGCAGGCTGGGTCGAGGTGCCCCTGACATGGGACGAGCAGGGAGGAGTGGGCTAAGGAAAGAGATGGAGATTTAGCTGTGGGGGAAGAAGGTGAGAAGTTGGAACTGCTTCCACTGCTATGGGGAGATTTCAACGCCAAATATCCCCACCAGGAGCAGCCCATGCTGGGACAGGACCTCCCTTTGCTGTGGTTGGGGGGCACAATTGCATCTGCAGGGGCAGGAGGGTGAAGGCAGTCACGGGCCTTGTGATTTCTCTCTTCCTGTTGGTAAAATTCACGAGACAGACCAGGTAGGATGAAGGGTTTTTTTGGGTGGAGAATGTTTATCTACCTGTGGGAAGCTTCTGGTCTCTTACAGCACCAGGTCCCAACCTGGTGTCAGTGCTCACATCCTCATTGTATTAGATTTCTTATCACCTTGGCTGGTGATCATTTAAGGACAGTGGTGCCATGAGCTCTTGCAAATAGTTTTCATGCATGTCTTCAGGAGGAAGTGAAAAGCTCTTTAAAAAATCTCAGGCTATTTTGATAACCCAATAGAGACATCCCATGTCTTTTCTCAAATGCTTCTCCCCTCATTCTCACCTCCCCCACTAAATACAAGGTTGAGAAAACAATTCCAGGGAATTATGTAACAAATGTAGGCACGTTTTCATCTTCATAAATTGTCCCTGCCCAATACGTGATTTTCTCAGGTGCACTTTTTTTTTGAGGAGGGGGGGAGGGGGTGAAGAAATCATAAAGTCCCTGATTCAGAAAGTAGTGAGAAATTCCTCGCTAATGTGGAAATGAATGCCATTTAATAATTTGGAATGGACTTTGCCTGGAAACTTTTTCTTTTAAATCCAAGGTATTTTTCAGTAGTTGAAAAGAGGTCCCTTTCTGTGTGTGTCGTTGGGTCACTATAAACCTTTAGAAACAGTTTAATGTTCCCTGTCTTGGCCAAAAATAGTGCCAATAACTTTCACTGAATATTCTCTCAAAACAGACCTAGGAGAAGTGAATTGCACTGAGTATTCAAATCAGCATTTGAGGACCTTATTTTTTTTTTAAGTATTTGCATATAGGTGAGTGTAAATATATTTTTCTGGTGTAAAAATAACATTTATGGTGAAAATCAAGCTCTATATGCCAAAGAATGTGATATGGAAAATTAATTTTCTTTCCGTTGCTTTCAGTTCAGGTTTCCAAGAAAAAAATATATTTCTGTAGATGAAAGATAAAAACTTTAAATTAATCATTATTGCAAACAAAATCAAATTTTGTAAATGGCTACCTTTAGATAAAAAATGAGATCTTACTTTGATTGAAAATTACTAGCTTTTTTTTATATATGGGACAGGATAAACAGATTAATAAGAGCAAAACGGCATATGCATTGAACTTCATTTCAAAATGCACAGGTCCATGGTGAAATGTTACTACTTAGAGCAGTTTTGGGGGATGATTATTCCCTGAGATGGTATTCTGACTGAGAAGTGAACCATGGGGAGGTTCAATATTTCCACGCTCCCCTCAGTATCTTAAGGGGGACAGAAGCTGGTCTAGAGATAAGAAGAATATAGATCTGGCCTACATAAATCTGGGCTTAGCCTGGATCCAGTGACCTAATGTTGCTGGAGGAACCCAGCTCTCCATTCCTGTGCCATGGGCCAGGGTCCTGGCATCTTTTTTTTTAATTCCACCAAAGCACTGAGTTCTGCAATCACTGAAATTCCTGTTACTTTCATCATGCTACACGCTGGGATCCCATCAGATAGACTCAGCAGCTCCCGTACCTCCCTCTTCCATGGGAACGTGAGTTCTTCTTCCTCCCTGCAAATGTTAGCGTGCTCCATCCTCCTCCTCATCGTCATCATCAGCCACCCACAGCCCCTGTCTGTTGATGCTGTTGCCTGGAGACGACCCTGTGATGGACAGCTTGGAGGGAAGCGATGATTAAACAACCTGAACTGGCTCCTGAAAGCAGCGATCGTTATTGTAATGTGACAGGCAGTGACAGCTCAGACAGCAACACATTCTGAGTGTGATTCCTGAAAGGAAAGATAAACAATAAACACATGAGGAAAGAGCCACACGTACCTGTGTGCGAGTGCTGATGCTTTCCCTTGATGCAGAAGGGCAGGGAAGGCATGTGTTTCTGTATTAATGAAAGGTGAACATAACCCCAATAATCGTCCTCATGAGCAGGTCAGCCCACGAGCCAGTGCAGCCTGCACTGATGCTGTCAAACAGCTGAGTTACTCTGGCAGCCCTGGGCACCAATTAAATGGGATGCTGCAGGTGTTAGCAGTGGGGGCTGCACAGCCAGCAGGAATACACTCTGCACAGAGAGGAACTCACTGAGGCTTCAGCATGAGTGTGGTGGTCCTGCTAAGTCCACCTGCCCTATCTTCCCCTGCCTTCCAGATGGACAAGACAGTACAGGCACAAGGATGCAGGGTGGACTCAGCCCTGGCAGAAAGGGCATGTGGCTGTACAGCCACAGTGCCTGGTTTAGGGGACTGTGCATAACATCTTTCAGCACCAACTGGGAGACTCCTGAACTCTTAGCTTTCCTTCCAAACCCAGGTGACACCAAATGTCCTTGAAGAACAAATTTGAAAACAAGACCAGATGCACCTTAAAGACTGGTTAAAGTAGGGCACTGAAGGTAGTTGAGAAAACTTATCAAGACCCCATGCGTTAACTTGGAGCATAATAGGGATTTTTTGTGGGTTTATTTTTGATTGTGGGTTTTTTTTGTTTGTTTTGTTTTTGGTTTTTTGTTTGTTTGTTTGTTTATTTGTTTTCCTTTGGGATGCTTTGATTGGACCAGTTCTGTACCAGGTGGGTTGGGGCTCTGTGGATTTTTTAATTAAAACTTCCTTAAGATACAGATTCCTGTATTGTCTTCCCACTTACACTCTCAGAAACTTAGAAAAACTTCCACAGAAAACATGTTATTTCCCTTCTCCCTCAGCTTCATTTGACTTCATTCCTTGTTACACAGTTCAGAAGCAGGGCAGAAGCTGATATTGCAATAGGCTACTTGGATAGCTGGGGAGCTGCTGGAATGGATCACAGCTGAAGTCTGACAAGATTTAGAATGCCCACATTACACAGATGTGGGCCAGTTTTGCCACCATTGCTCTGAGTCCAGGAAGAGCAGACTTACATCCATATTTTTTTTCCCTGTTCTTAAGTGTAACAGGCTCTAGGGTATTTCAGTGCTGTCACTGTCCTGGAATCATTACAGTGTTAAAGTTTGTCTGTATGGTTTCTCCATGCACACAAGATACACATACACACAATATCCAGTGGAGCAAATAACATCCTTACTGCTTGTTTGTCTAATTTGTGCATGGATTCAGAGGGAGGAAATGAATGTTTCTAGTGATTCCCACTTGTTTCTCAATCTCCCCCTTTAGTTTTATCCCAAGTTAGATTTTCTTCCTGCTGCTGTCCTGTCCTGTTTGGGTGCTGGTCCCTTTCAGTCCTCCTCAGGGAAACAGCCCTGTCTTGGCAGGGTTATTACACCTGTCTTTTCACCATGACGAACAACAACGGAGGGTAAAGTACAACTTCAATGCAGGTGAACATCACGTTTCTCTTAAAGCAGAGTTAACCAAAGATATTCTGATGATTCTTGGAACTTGTAAAGTGATGTTAAGTGTAGCAAGTATTTCCAGGAAGTGTTTGTGCTCTGGGTTATGTGCCTATGCTTTGATGGCTGTTCACGTCCTTTTAAAATTCCTGTCAGTGTCTGTCCTGAGTACAGCAGCACCGATTTTCTTCAGTGCTATTTAAGTTCTTAAGGCAGACTTATCAGCGAGGCATCTGAGGCATGGCTTTAAAGCAAAATAAGAAAACAAACCCAGAATTACTTTCCAAAGAGCCTTCCAAAAAGAGTTAAGAAATCACCAGTGTTCCTGTCAGTCTGAAAGGGAAACACACATACACAAAGAGAAGAAAATTTCATTGCCTAGCTTGCTCTATCCTTCCCTATCTCTATGGCATCTGGCAGCATCTCAGAACGAAATAGTTGAGGAGAAATGTTGAGTCTGTGCACCTTTTCTGCTCATGTAAATCAGTATTCACTTAGATGAAGCCAAGAAGTGCTTTGAAGCAAGCAGAAGAATCCATCTCTGTCCCTTTCTGACACTGAGGTATTGGAAGGCCAGGCAGAAACAGCAATTTCTGAGAAATCTTGCATTGGGCAAGACGGATTTTGGTGTGAAACAGACCTTTATAAGCAAATAGGGAAAAGAGATACTTTGAGAAATTTTATGAGGAGCAGAGAGTATTGTACAAAGGAATCAGCATCTCATTATAAAATGTTACTGAGGAAACCTGTACTTAATCCTTTATATAGAGAGCATTTTGGTTAAATAAGAACGTACGTGGAGATCGTTGCTGGAGAGAATTCAGAGAAGAGAAAAATTTTCTGTAATTTTGGGCTTTTGCTTAAATATATGGAATTGTGTGGTTGATGTCTGATCTGGGATGACACAAGGCATTAAATTTTAACTCATTAGTAAATTTTTCTCCTAACAAGCTACTCAGATGATCTAGAAATGCATTATGCAGTAGCAGCTGCTAGAAGATGAAAATATTTCATTGTAGCAATATTTGGTATAATGAAGTATGGGAACTGAATGCAGTATCACAGAAGTAAGGACAGAAGATAGATGACATACGGTTTTAAATATTCACCTTTTGTGTTGATTTTACATGGGACAGATGATGTCAGTAAAGTGAAAACATCATTGAGACATATAAATAATTAAATACTAGTATTTGAGCCACTTGGGAAAAGAAAGTTGTCAGAAGAATTTTCTGTTAGAAAATACAGCTTAGTCAAAATCAGAAAATTTCTTGGAGATATGTCATTTTCAGTGACAGTTGCTACACTAAAATATCAACCAAAATTTTATGCACTCTTATAGTGCTGAAAATTAGCAAGAAACCTTGCCAGTTGACTTTTGCTTTGGCACCAGGATTATGAAAAGATATTATTGCTGTATCAAGGACACATCTTTTATATGGAATATATAAGAATATGTGGAGTATATGGGACACTAAGTGATACCTCATCTCATTCCCTCGAGGTGTAAAAGTTCCTTGCTCTTCTGCCCTCTCTGACCCTTCTGGTAATGGGCCCTATAAGCAAACTCTGTTCTTTCTCTGTCCTGGAGAGATTCTGTTTCCACCTGTGTCTTCTTTTTGGTGTCTCCTTAGTCCATGGAGGGTGTCACCAAAGGATTTTTGCTGAAGGTAACAAGTTCTCTGGGCAGTAAAGGTGCTGCTGGGAAGCAAGTCGGTGGGTAGTCTGAAAGGCAATACAGTGTTTTCCTTTCTGAACCATTACTTGTAGGGAGTTTATTACTGATAAATCCTGCAGTGTCCAGAAACATCTCTCTATGTATATTTGAAATTAATGTTTAATGTTCAGACATCATCAAAAGGAAATGCTTTGGTGCTACTGACTAGCTGATGAAAAATCTTTACTGATACTCATGGGAAATTTAATGATCTTGTCTTTTTCTCTTGGGACTGAAACTGAGCATTAGCCTGTCTGAATCCCTCACAGAACAGAAATACTGGCTTCTGACACGTTCAGATAGATAACGTAGCTAGGAAGACAGTTTTTAAATTAATCTCAGCAATTTTTTGCATTCTATAAGATGATACCATTGGCTCCTATAAAGGTATGGTGAAGGGAACTTGAATATCAAATACTGCTTTTGGTTCCTGAAACATTCTCAGCTTTACTAAGGATAACTCTGTGGAAAGTCAGAAGTGTGGCAGCTCCAGCATTTGTTAACTAGACAGAAACACAAGGGGAGAATGTATTGCAAGAGGAACATTTTTGAAAGCCCAAATAGCTGGTTTTCACCGTTCTGACCCCTTCCACTGCTGAGCAGATTGACAGCCGAGATCCCAAGGTATGCAATTTCCACTCAAGTAGGAAGGAACCTCCTAAAGGTGCTAATCGCTGACAATGTTTTATTGTGGAACAATGAGATGTCTCCTCCCTGTTAATTGCAAGCCTGTACGATGTTTCTTTTTAAAGCACTGAAATGCTTTAAAAACAAATATTTGATTCGTGGCTCAAAGAGCCGACAGCCTCAGCCATGATCTGGGAGGCAGATACAGCCGCCTCATTGCAGAAACAGTTCCAAGGAACGCTCTGGATTGCTTTATGTAGGAGTCAGATAACTCGATTGCAGTGACCTCTTCCTCAGGCAGGAGGTAGGCTGGATAATTGCTGCTTCTTAAAGGTGTGAATAGGCAAGAAGAAGCTGCAGAAACTGGGGTTTACAAATCCACTGATTATGCAATTGCGCGATCCAGCCTAATAATGCTTTTTTTTTGTCCTTTAGATAATAATAATATACAGATGGACGCAAACACACAGGAGATGAGCACTGATTTTAGGAAGTGGTGAGGAGCAGCAGAAGGCAATTTGAAGGGCCATGAAGTAAGCTCTCAGAGTGTAAATGGGCCCTTGAAAGGTCCCTTGAAAGGGACCCAGCTGGCTTCAATTTCCTGTCTTCTCAGGTGGAAGGAGTAAGGGATTAAGGATGAGGAAGAGATAGGAGGGGCACGTGTAGGAGGGTGAGGGTCTTTGTAGAACTGTGTGAAGCTGTAAGTAGTCTATTGAAAAAAAAGCTTTTTCTAATAGAGAAGCTGACCTGTGGCTGTTGATAAGCTTTGAGGAAAGCTGATGTTGAGTGATCTCAACTGAAGGAAAACCCACTGTAGTTTGAAATATTTTCTACCAGTAAAGAGGTGCCAAAGAAGAAATGTGTCCTAAGCAAGAAGGAAGCCTCTCTGTTGTGGGACAGTGTGAACTGGAGAATGAGAGAAGACTTGACAAAACAGAGGAGAGTAAGGCTGGACAGTGGTGTGCCAGGATGTTGCCTGGAAAATACAGGGAACTGAGCACCAAATTGAAGCTGTTGATTGAGCAGAATAATGTGTTGTTAGAAAGCTAAGTTTCTGGGACACGTTCTGGAGAAATGAAAGCAGGCAATAGAAAATACGCAAGGCGAAGTCTGTGGATTGGGGTAATGTAATCAGAACAATAGGTTTTAAGGGTGCTTTTAGCTCTAGAATTGGCTAAAAAGAGACTCTGGAGAGAAGAGAATATTTTACTATTCTGGGTGCAGATGGCTGGATTGATTTCATACAATGGGAAAACCATGAGCTGTTTGAAGAGGTGTAATGATTTTTCTGTTGGGGATTTTGGACTTAAGTGATGTAGAAGCACTGGCTGGTAATGAAAGACACAGAAAGAGGATAAGAGCCAGGCTAGAGGTAAAGAAGCCTGATTATGTGTTGGTGAAACAGCTTGTAGGAGGAGATAAGGAAATACACTGGCAAATATTAACACTGTTAGCCAAAATCTCATACTCAGTGGGCAGAGACATTGCTGGAGGGTGAGGCACAGATGAAACAATTTACTTTAAAGTAGTTTTCCGTGCTGTGACTTTCCCTGCATACACTGTGCAATTTGTTCTCAGCATCTCTCTGAATGAGAGTCACCTCTCTTAGCCACCACCTGTGGAGGTTTCACATGAGCCAGCCAGCGAGTTGTGTCTGATAGATCTGGTTTAATTGTATTTCAATGTTTAGAGTCAGAGCATGAACAAGAACAAGACTCTCTTCAGAGATGTGGGCAATTACACAAATTGGTGTGGAGACATTTTGCCAGAAGAGATGTATTTTGTTTACCTCCCTGAATTTGGCCGGGAACGGCCTTGCTACTCGTAGAAGTACAAGGTCTTATAGCTGGAGTGGTGCTGTCTGGGCTCAGAAGAGAGTGAAATAATTTGTGAAAACACAGGTCTGTAACCTGGCAGCTTTTGTTTTCAGAGGGATGAGTAAGCAAACCAGAAGCCTTTAGGGTCTCTTTTATCTTTGTGGCAGAAGTTAATAGGGACAGAGGATTGCCCTGGTCTCAGTGGGGAATTCTGGTGGTGCATTTTTGCCTTTTGAGCGTGCAGCCCTAGAAATGATCTCTCCTGTATCTGCCGATGCATTTGCAGCAGAATGTTTCCAACCTGGCTTGGATTTGAGGCTCAGACAGGAGGTGCAGTGGGCTGTCACGGAGCTAAGAAGGGGCAATGTCATACATATTCTTGGCTTGCAGCAAGTTACCTGAAGTACTTGTGTTTTCCTAGCTTATACTTCTGCATTTAAACTGAATTTTCTTTCAAGATGAGGAGCCCTCATGTGGACAGCTATCACAGGTAGGCTAATGCGTGGCCTTCATTTGTGCTTTCATTGTCTATCTCAGATGAAATAGTTCACCTAAATCTTCAGATTTTTTTCCATCTGAAGCTTTTGCATGTCTCCCCACAGAAGCTTGCACTACGACATTGCTTCTTGTGGTTTTTTTTTTTTATGCTGGTGTTGGCAGCCTGTGGCAAAGAGATGGCTTTAAATGGGTTGGTATGTTATAAAAGGCACAAAGAGGCAGCTTCTAGCACCTGATATCCTGCAGTTATCATCTCAAGGGGGCTGAGTCTCTGATCTGACCAAGCATTACAACACCCCTTATCAGTGACTGACTCTCAGCTTCTTTCAAAGGTGATTTCTCCAATTCCAATTGATTTTCATTTTTTTTTCATGTTTCCTTCTCTCCCTCCCCCAACCCCACCCCCCATCATTCCAACTTCTTTAACTTGTGAAAGTGAAGCACAGCTTGACTTGCCTCTTTTGAAGATCTGCCAACACCCACATTAACCCACAAGTACCTTCTTTCTAACCAGCATTTTGGCAGGGGACCTTCTGTCTTCATAGTGCTTAGTTCCTTCTGGAGAAGGAAAGAGACAGATCTTGTACTGCTGTTCATAGTTCTACTTAGAAGATTTTCAAATATGTGCCTCGAAGTCAAAAGGTTTCTGAATTTCCTGCATGATTCCTCTTGTGAGATGTCAAAACAAATCAGTACTTAGATCCAGCCCTCTTTTTGGCAATCTTCGTTAAGAATGTGTTTGACTCACTCTGGTTATTGGCGTAGTTTAGTCCCTGGCATTGAAAGGCAGTGAGGATGGCCACGTCCATTGGTGAATGACAGTGGACAGATGAGAGCACCCCAACTGCCCCTTCTTCCACCTGCTACACCAGCACCACTCCTGTTGGTGCCAGAACGCAAATGGTGTCACTGAGCTGTGTGTAAGAAAATGACAGTGTCTTTCCAGAGGGTTAAGGTGTTGTAGCTGTCAGTCTGGCAAGGTTGAGGTACAGCAGTTGGATGGGTCAAAGCATCTTGCAGTCAGTGTTGCTCCAGATATCTCAGTGACAATAATCACCTGTTGCTCATCTGCTGGGAGAGCTTATTATATAGAACTGTGCTCTGCAGGGGTAACTGTGCCTTACGTGCTCTGCTGGCGTAAGCTGTTCCACTAAACTGGAAATAATTTTCAGAAATCAATTGATTTGAGTCTCATTATTTTTCTTTTGGGCTATGAATGTTTAGGCTTTCAATTACTTTTTGCCATTAGAAAGGTGAGAATGAGCAGGTACAATATTTTTTGTTTGGCTCTGATCACATTGGAATAAAGGGACCATCATGATGGAGGTCTGGGATGGTATCTTGTGCTGCACTTCCACTGAAGTGCCATGTTTTCCTTGTGAGGCTCTTTGGGTTAGGAACTGTCAAGTTCAAGAGAGGGCTTGGCACTTGTCCTGACTTTTAATCTGCTTCATTATACCTCTGACTTTCTAAATAAGTTGTAAGTGTTCACTTTGGAATAGAAAAGCAGTATTTTAAGATACGTGGGAGAAGTGCTTATTCTCAGATCAGTCTTATCATCAGAAATGAAATGTTCCAGCAGTCCCATCCGTTATGCAAAGGGGGGACGTGATAAGAACAATGCAGAAATCTTGACAAGAAGCTTCCAGCTGATAGTGTCCATTACCACTGACCAGTGTTTCCCATGGTGTGTGCATAAGCAGAACTTAGGTCTGTCCATGTGCCACAGCTACCTGCAACCTGCCATTGACACCCCTTTTGTTCCCTCACACAGAAGGTAAATTATAGCCAGGATGAAATATTTTGCTAATTATAAAACATTAAACGATCTTCATCTAATTTCTCCCCAATGAACAATGCAATTGAATTATCATTAGAGCTTGTACAGAACCTTTGATAACAATGGAGCCATTTGTATTAAATTCAGCCTTAGTTTTCTTATTCCATCAAGTCCCATCATTGTGTTGATTGTGCTTTGAAGTCATAGCAAGTTTCCCTCTTCTGCTGTTTACCTAATTTATTTCAGCCCCAACACGCAGCTCCTAAATCCTTGCTAAATTTGTTTCTGAACAAAAGGACTAAAACCAGAGTGTCTTAAATGAAAGACATGAGGCAGTTATGATTCCATTCATTTCCTCATATCTATCTGCTGTATCTAGAGAGCTATTGTTATGTATGCAGTACCGGAAGATAATAATACTAATAAAAAATAATAATTCTCCTAGGATTTGCTGTCAATAGAAGCAATCCGTAGAGAACTAAAGCCTAGAGAGTGAGTGATTAAAGTTTAGTAGCAGAACCGAAATACACTTTCTGGATGCAAAAAGAAGCTAAAGAAGACAGAGAGGAACTAGAGGGATCTGCTCAGTTTCTGAAGCCAGATCCTCATGTGGTGTGAATGGGATCGTTCATCTCCACCCTGGACCCTTCCAATGGGGATATGCCAGCTGCTCAATGCTGTGTGACTCAGAGCTGCTCCAAAGGGGTGGTAACTTTTGAGGGAACTCTGCCTCCTGTCTTTCTTCTCTTTCCCCAGGAAACCTTTTCTGGCTTGGGGGCATGCAGCAGCTGAGTTCTATCTTTGCCTTAAGCAGGGCTGGAGCAGGAGCTCAAGAGCTTAAGAGAGAAGTTTGGGTGAACTCAGTGTGTGTGAAAGGGTTTGCAAAGCTGCTGGAGGATTGCCTGTGACTCTGGGGACTATGTGTGGGTGATATTGAGTGTACAGTAGGATGTTACTGCTGCCTTTATTCTTCCCATGTCACAGATTGGACTCGCTTCGGAGAACTGACCTTCCCCAAAGAAGAAATTAAAAGTCTTGTAGGCACCCAATTTGGGTCAGATCAGGGTCAGCACTGATTATGAACTTGGCCTTGTAGGAATTCTGTTTGTCTGGGTCAAGTGGTTGGCCTCACTCACAGAGAATTTTTTTCAACCTGGATGAGTAAAAACCTACAGAATCCCAGGTTCAGAGACAAGCCTAGTTATTTAAAGCCTGCTGCCTCTGTTAGTCTCCTCTCAAAACAGAGTGCAGAAGAACTGGGCAGGTGGGATTAGTTTCCTTTCTCTGATAAAAGCAGATTAATTTTAACACTGGCTGAAATTGCACCCATTTTCTCTTGGTAAATGAACCATAAGACACATTGTCAGAAGTGAGCCTTCCATAATGACTGTGGTTAATATTTTAGAGCCATTTTCTCTGTGGATCAGAGCTTAAATTCAAGCATGTGAGAATCAGCAATATATGCTGTACGTTAGTTTGATTTCTATTCATTTCCAGTTCGAGTATTCTTTACTTCCCCCATGCTAATTTCAGAATACCTCTGAGTTTTGTAGAGAAAGGGATTTGCATCTGATTTAATACCCAGGTATATATCTATTTAAGTAAGTAGAAGGGGGGCAGGACAGTCATGTGCTTGTGGGTCTAAGATGAGGGTCAGGAAATCTCAGTTCAGTTACCTCCTCTGCTGCAGAATTCCTATGGGTTTTCCAGAAATCCCCGTGCCTTGTGGTGACTCGGTTTCCTGAATTGTAGAATGAACATTAAAATTGCTGCTTCCCATGGAACCTGTCAGGTCTTGAGTTCTTCAGAGGCTGTGGTGCACTACAATGCCGTGTTAATAAGATGCAGAGGGGAAAGATCTCTTAGGGCTTATTGTTTGAGCTGTGCCAATACAAGTTCCTGTGTTAGGAGCAAAACCACATGTACCACAGTATCTGATTGTCTGGGTCTCCTGGTGTTCCTTGTTTCTCCCTCACTACATTTATTCCATACTGCACAGTACAGGGAACACTGGGACCAGCTATGAAGTGCTCAACACATTCTCATGGGGCAATGAAAATCCACTCTCTAAGTTCAAGAGTCTTTCTTCCTGAAGTGCCGGGTGAAGGGTGGCTTTTGTCTCATCTTCTGCTTCTGTGCTGGCTGTTTTTCACAAAGAGGGTCTTTGGCCAGATCCCTCGGGTACTGCCTGTGAGTGCTGCTTCCTCTGGAGACAACGTGAGTGACTGAATGCAGTTGCCATTTGCTATGTGCTCCACAGGAATGTTTTCTGCCTGATTCCTGCTCTGACTTTCCTGGAAGAAAACATTAAATTTCAGACCATGGCACTTCTGCTGTTAAAACCCCATCTGTGTCCGACTGCCTGAGTTTCCCATTACTTTCTAGTCCTAATGCATAAACCAGTGCAGCCAAACTATATACAGTGCTTAAAAATTACTTGACCCGGTCTTTCATTCTTAACATCTGCTTTGGCGGTGCTTGGGGTCTGGAACAACTGAATAGCCTTTGTGGCTGACAAAACTGTGAGAAAATACAGCAGGAATATTAAAGTTTTAGGACAACCACTTGGGAATGTAAATTGAGACAGATTATGCAGTAGATGTAGGATAATGGTCTGAGCCTTGCATGAGAAGTTTTAGGACAGATGCAACAGCTCTGATGTGCTAAAAATAAAAATAATAAAGTGACTGGATACAGCCAAGGTGATAGTTTTGCTAAGAGCTCTTGAAACAACTGAAATTGTTAACATTGCAATTACTCACAATAGCATAATTTTATTCTGCTTACACATTCTGTTGTCTAGTATTTTTTGTCCCAATTAGGGAAGTGAATTTCTTTCTTAATTATCCAGTTCTCACGCTCTGATGTAGATTGCCAACACTTTGAGGTATATTTAACCAGATCCTTGTTTATGCATTTGGGGAAAAACAAACAGAAATTTGGAAAATGTTTTTTAAGTCCAGCAGTCCTTAGTGGAAGCATGCTGTTGATTGATAACCATAATGCTAAGCAACTGCTGTTTCTACAACTTGGGTGTTGTATTCATTTCAGAGGAGTGACAGAAGATGGAGGCTGTTATTCTCCCTGGTTTGCCTTGATAAGCCAATATACTTTTCCTGAAAAGCCTTTACTTTTCATCCTTACTCACATAAGGAAAAGGGTGCTGCAAAGGTTTCAGGAACTTAGCACTTAATGAAAAGAGATTAGAAAGCACCAGTAGCACTGCTGGGGTGAGCCAGAATTCTCATTTCACATCTTTATTGTGGGAATCCCCTGGGCTGCTGCTGGGACTTTGTTCTTTGCTTTCTCTGTACAATTTCACAGCTCTCTCACTGCAGCATTGCCACAAAAGAAACCCACCTTTTTTACTTATGAATATCTGAGAAAGAAATTATTAGCACCATCTATTGGAGGAACAGAGATACTGGTTTCTTCACAGATCTGAATATGCAAAATCTTGTGCTTTTTTCATTTGCTTTTTTGATTTCCAGCTATAATTTACAGTGAAAATGTGCTTAGACAACCTGCTTGTCTTTTAACTTATAGCAGCCTGGAGTCTGTGTTGAGGGGATTCTTCCTTGCTTCAAAACGTACCTTAAAGAAATGCAGTGAACCATTTAAAAGAGGGCAAGCAGACAAAGATTCAAATGTCAAAATGGTGCCTTGGCCATGGCAGGTTCTGTCACATCAATAGGACAGGGGCAATAACTGAGAAACAATTTGCAGCTGAGGAGATAGGCATGTCTATTTGAGTCAATCTGGGCTAGCGTGTCTGAGAAATTTGGGTGAAGGATGGGATATTTGACCTTCTTGATCTTTATGGGACAGAGAAAACTCTATCACTTGAAGAAAAAGCTGAGGAATTATCGTTGTTAGGAGAAGACTGACTTGAGGGCCCATCTCTGAGCTGGAGAGCAGTCATGATCTGAATCGACTTCAGGACAAGCATGGTTTGATTAGATTGACTCCTCCTGACAAGATTAGTGGCCCCTCTTGCACATTTCAGGGAATTTGCACATATAGAGCCTATTGAGCTCCTAATTCTCACTCACTCTGTTGCCTTACGGGCTTCTCCATGTTTCTCCGGCGCTCTTGCCCATTGCATTTTTGTGCTGTTCTGTAGCTTCGGTCTTCCCTGCACTCCTTCAATAGCAAGTAATTTCTTGCTGGAAGCACCATGCTGGCAGGCCAAGTTTCAAATCCCACTATTGATAAGGGATGATACTGCAAGAACACAGCAGGTAATGGTCTCTTAAGTAAAAGAGGTCTGATCTCTGCTGCTGTGGGAAACGTGTAGTGCCTGCACTGATGGACCAAGATCTGACATACTGATGTCCTCCCATGTTTGTTGGAATCTACTTAAATCTTTCTGATGTGTCTGTTGAAACATGTTTCCTTAATATCCACCATAACTATATTTAGATCTTGTTTATCAATTTGGTGTTCTGCCAGCACAGTCTTTGAATTTTTACACTGTGGTATTTGCACTGTAGAAACACAAGTCCTATCCTTTTGTAGTCTCTGTTTTGCTTGGTAAACAAGCAAAGGTCTTTTATGTCACAGGCACATGATTGCAGCTAATCAAATCAGTGTTTTAAGAAGCTAAGGTCTCACAGGTAACTCAATCAGTAGAAGTTTAATTCTCAAAGAATTGGATAATTATTATTTCTGACTCTCTAGGTGGCTGTAGGAGAGACCTCAGTACTTTCTATCATAAATCCCTATTTCAGTAGGTTGCTCTATCAGTGTGATAGCTGATAAGATAGCTAGATTTCAGATAATTAACACCCTGAAATTCAATGACTTCAAGGGTTGAATGTCATTCTGAGAGTATGGGAGGATTAAATACAAGAGGAGGGAGAACAGAGCTGGTTTGCCTTTGGGAATGTAGGCTTGTTAGAGGTATGAAAGGGTTATTAAGACCTTGGGGGGTAGTATAAGCTGGGCAGTTTTGGCTTTGATCCCGTGGGTCAGACAGAATTGCAGCGCTCCTGAAATACATAGTGTGGAATTGCTTATGCAGTGACAACCTCCGGAGCTCCTTCACTCCAGTTTTAAGTGATCCTAGTGACAGGTTTCTCTGCACGCTTCCCTTGAGAATGGTGTGCTTGGTCTAATTGATTGACCCATTAGCAAAGCAAATTTCTCTTGCTATTCAGCCAAAATTTTCCTTCTGCTTAATTTCAGCCCATCACTCCTAGTTATGCCCCCTGCGAGCCTGCCTGAGCTGCCTCTGCCACACTATAGCTTTATTGATCTTGGCTCTGTATAAGTAATTCTTAACTGACTGAACTTATTATTGGCAGTACCACGGCAGTGATGGCACTGGGGAGAGCCTGTTTCTTGACACTTTCATCCCTCGGGCTGGAAGAGAGAAACACAGTGGAGTCTGACATTGCTCACTCTACCTTCTGAATGTGGTGAAAAGGAGTTTCTGAGTTTTCCCCAGTTCTTTAGATATTTGAGTTTGCACAGCTGTGTGTGTGCAATGTTGTGTGAAGATGTCCAAGCCACTGGATGTCAGAGATGTCCTGAAATAAGAAGCAAACTAATCAGTATTTGGCCTCTGGGAGATTTCTCAAGGTTAATTTTTGGATTCCTGTCAGTCAGTTTGTGAATGTGTGTCCTGGGGACAAGAAATGGATAATGTCTTGGCAAAGTTCTTTCCTTCACATGTTTGGCTGAGGAAACCCGTTGTTAGGCAAAAAAGAGGCATCATGAGAACTGACTCCCAAACTTCATATCCTGTGATCCTTCCATTTCAATGTCTGCTCTAGGTTACATAGTCCAGAAGCACTGAGCATGTTCAAGTCCCCATGAACTGAGGTAGATAATCATCCCTGGACTTGGTCACACCTTGTTTAGAACCACCTAGACAGATCTCTGTCTCCCTATAATCTTTGTGCTTGTGAATTTATTCTGCCTCTGGGGGTGTCACTTACCTGAGTGGACAAGGAGGAAAAAGATCAGTGATGCTACCTGATTCCCAAATTTCCATGCACTTACCCCTTCTATGCCTCAGTTTACTCCTGGATGCAACAAGATCTCTTTCCCAGGGGTACAAGAGTGTTTGAAAGATATTTTGGGCAGCCTGCTCACGTTATCTTGGAAGCTGCTTATACGTACTTCTCTGAGCTTACAGAAAAATAAATCAAGAGCATAGTTAGAGGGGCATTTCTTGTAAGAATTTTAAAGCCACTGATGAAATTGTTTCCCATGTAGGTGAAAATAGAGAAGCATGTGTGGGGTAGTAGACAGTGGGAAATACAGCCATTTTGTGGATAAAACAGCATGTGCTCGATTGTAGTTACTACTCCCATAGTTTGCTGAAACACTAGCAAAAAGTGTAGTTACAAACTTTAGGCACTACAGTGTATTTAAAAGCTGAGGTGTCAAACTCCCCGTTTTAGGATACAATGCCCCTATCAGTGCAAGGAAAAGAGAGAAGTACGGAGAATTGCAGCAGCCTGCTGCCAAGATGCTCGTGGACACTAAGCCACCCATGTGCTGCTGGGTGTTCTGAGGGGCTGGCTCTGCGAGTATATTACTAAATGTGAGCTGTGCACCTTTCCACTGTGACTGCAGCAGCAAAGCCAAGCCAATTACTTGCCCGTCAGAGGGGGGTTATAGTGTCCCTCCTCCCATCTTCTCTATCCATTCTTTTGTTTTTGCATTGTTTTGCTGAGAGTGTGAATGCAGAGATGGTTAATTGCCTTGCTGACCTGATTCTGTCACTACATGGGATCTGCTTATATCAAAATGCTCCGACCCCAATGACTAGAGGATGTAAAAGTTTGGTGATGAAAGAATTATAAAATAATTTCTGAACACCCTATTCTCAACTCATTGTGACTTTGGACAGAAGCCCAGACAAGAGGAGGAGAGAGAAGGGTGAAAAATAAAAAAAATAAAAGGAAAAATAATAAATTCAGTGAGAGGGACTTCTGCAATGTTTTGGTCTCATTTTATTGAGAAGATTGATAACAAACATTAGTGAGACAAAATTACAGTGATTTGTATAGATTCCCAGGTGGACAAGTTTAACATTAATAAAATATTATAGCCTGCTCTATCACAGAACTACTGTACTGATCATAAAATGAAAGGGCTTTATATATAGGCAGGGGAGCGTGTGTGCTCTTATATTATGGATGGAGGCATCTCATTTTCCACTAATAGATTAAAATCCTGTGTTGGACTGGAATAGTGAAGTGTTTAACTTTATGTTAATGCTGTGGATGATTACTACTCTGGGAGAGGATGCACCTGGCAAACTCTTACTTCAGATGCCAAAGCAAACCCAGCGGATCTTGCTGAAATGCCCCCTAAGCCACCTGTGCCTTAAACCCACAGCTCATGTGCCCTGTTAGTTTCTGGTGAGGTTGGCATCAGGCTTAGCACCCTGTGGCTCTCGTAGATGTGAGCGTGGCACAGCACATGAAGGTTGGCTGTTTGAGTGCTTTCTCCCTGCTGCTCTAGAGTCTGTGGCAGGAACTGAGCAAAACTGAAAAAAACCCATCTAAATAGAAATAAACACTTCAGGGTGAGAATTTCTTATGTGGTGTTTTTAAATTAACAGTGTTTGGAGTTTCTGTATTGCCTGGTTTTATTGTATTACAGATGATGCTGAGTGATAGGCTGCATAGCACTGCCTTGTGCTGACTTCTCACCAGCAGCCATTGGTCTCTGCTGAGGTGGAGGAAGAAGCCGATGCTCCCTCCCAGTCCTGGGACATTTTTCTTCTGGTTGCTCTAGCTTACAGTAACAACCTACTGGTTTTGTGGCCCTAAAATGGTAGAGGAAAAGTAGAGATGAATTTCACCATGATGCAACACCATCCCCTGCTGTTCTGAAGCACTTCTGAGTTGGGCCAAATTGCCAGTCAGGTGGATTGAATCAACTTTGATGCTTAGCCCTCCTGTGCACTCTAGTGTCCTCCTTAATACTACATTGAGGAGATTAACTTATTACCAAGGTCAGAGGGGAGACAGATTTGTGGTGATGGTACTTAGCCAATAAATTCTTATTTGCTTTATGTTTCATTCTCCAGGGCGATAAACTAATGTGGCATACTGGACATCTGCTTTCCTTTAAACCACGTAGAACTGATGAATTGTTGTTTTAATTATTTCTAGGGATTTAAAAGCATGAAATTATTTTTTCTTCAATATTAGATATTTCCAATGCTAATACTCTTTGGAAGTGAAGATAGCATCTACTGCAAAATCATGTTTGTTTTGACAACATTTTATGTTTTAGCCAAATTATTATGAATTAAATAGTGTTTAACTGTTTTCTTCATTTCATATGACTAAAACTCCTGGTTCCAGTTAAAAACCAGCATCATCCCAACCCCGTCATTCTTTCTGGATTTTTGCCCCTACCCTTTTCTAGTTTTTCTACTGTAAATATTTACGAAATAGAAAATGCAAAAGTAGTCCCCATTTCCTTTTCTTCTCTGTTCTCCACCTATACTCTAAATGCTGTTTTGAAATGAAGTGTAAAGACACATACTTTTTGTGAACAAGGTCAAAGAAAAGGTCAGTCTGCAAATCAAACAAATCAAAATTCAATCAAGAAATTTCAATAAACATTTTGAGAAGATTATTTTTCTCCAATGTGTTTTCCTGAAAAAGAAAGCCATTGGTTTTCTGAGCAACTCTTATTACAAATAACAAAAGGGCTATCAGAAGGAAAAGTGATATTGATACTTCACTTAATTTCTACCTTTTTGTTTGTCCTTTGAGTCAAATGATTAATGATTGATGACTATCTGTTTGGAAATTGGGATGTTTTGGTTCAATTTTCTTTTCCAATGTAGTGTTCCTGTTTGGTATCAAACAAATTAATTTCTCAAGTGGGGATATATATTTAACTCAGGCTTATCCTGCAGGCAGCACACGACTGCTTACTGTGCTTTGGAGAACAGTGCAGCATCTGGCTGTGACAGAATATGTTTCTTTTGGTCCTTTCTCTTAAACTAGACTTTGCAGCTCACTATGCTTTGAATTGAATATATTGGTGTCTTTTGGCATGTTTTGGGTCAAAGGATCATGCATATGCGTAAGTTTGCAGCTTTTCCTAAGCATGAGCTGTGGGTTGCTGTGTTTGGAGGGTGGAAAGGGATGTTCTGTCCTGCCCATGCCAAGGTTCAACAGAGTCTAAGAAATTATTGAAGAGAACCTCCATATGGGGGAAAACCTACATGAGCATTCAGATTTGAAACAATAGCTCTCATTTCATCCTTCAGGTTTTTTCTCTATTAAGCAATTTCTATTCTAGCAGTATTCTATTCTAGCATGTATTCTGTTCTATTCTAGCATGTATTTCAAGTGTCTGTATGCTGGAGAACTGATCTGTCTTGAAAAGAAACCAAGAATGGAATTGGGGCACCTGGTTTGGTTCATAGCTTGGGAAACCTTTGGTGAGTTGTTCCACTGGTGTCTATTTGCAATGCCAGTTGTTTGAGGCAGCAGCTTTCCATTATTTCTTTCAGAGTCTCTGAGTCAGTGGTCTGCATGCCTTGCTGATCAGTAGGTAAAATACAGAGCATGTAATATTCTGAATATTGAATCCTTTCCTTCCTCCCAGGGAAGGCATGTGGCCCCATGTGGCCGTAGTCTGGTATACTAATCTCCAGGAATCAGAAGTTGGGCACCACTGCTTTAAATGCTGCTGTTAGGCATCTATCATACCCAATTTTAAGAGCTCTATCCAGGTACTTTCCTTTAAAAAGAAGGGGAGCTGGAGGGGCAAATGAGCTCTGTAAAACTGCTATTTCCCTCAAGAAGTAAGGATGAATGTTTCTGCATCGCCTCTGATGTTATTCAGGCATTTTTAGAACAGCTGTGCTAAAGTGAAACAATGGGTTGTCACTTCTAAACTGCTGGTGCTGTAAAGACAAGGAAGGAAAGGAATGGCAGATGTTTATGTTTATACCAAGTTTTAGTGCATCAATCACTCAGTGCTATCAGGACACGTGGAGGAAAGATAATAAGATTTATTGGCTGTTGGGATAACCCACACAATGCATAAATATGTTAGTAAAACTCCAGGGAGCCTGGGTCTATCAAAATGAAATAGGCAGGAAGGAGCACAGGCCTCCCAGCTATGGAGCAGCTGAGCTCTTGGTGGGAGGTCAGTTCTTCGCAATCAACACAAATTGCACAAAGCTCCTGGTGCCTTTCCCTCCTACATTCAGTGAAGGACTGAGAGACAGAAATCAGGAAAGCAGAGATTTGCAGTGGAGGAGGAATAAGAGGCAAGGAGCAAGATGCCAACTGCACATTTTCCATCCTCTTGTGTTAAGTCATCAAAGTGACCGTGACAGCTGGACTTGCCACAGGCTGCTTGGTCATGACAGGGGAAAGACTCAGCTAAGGAACTGTATTAACATAAGCAGTTCAATTGTAAGGAAAAAGTTTGACTTGTGATTGTTTATTACCCTTTAGTGATAATTACAAGCAGATGATTCAGAGCATCTTGGAGAAGGAACAGCTGGGTTTTCCTTTGTTTGTTTTGTTCCAAAGACAGAGGAGTGTTGTCTCCCAACTGAGTTTTGTTTCCTTTGCACTGGTCCCTTCTGATGTTGTTGGTCACCTTTTGAAATGAAACACTAGCTGTGATCATGATGTGCCTGTGTAATTACTAGTATACAGGTGTTGATGGTCCAGATGATCGATTCTACTTTAAAGTTAGTTGTCATTTTTGGCTGACATACTTGAGTTTTGAATTTTGATAATTGATTCAGAGCTGAGTGATAAACATTCATGTAATGACAAAATTGGTCTACAGCCAAGCCCAGGTATTTCACAAAGTGCAGCACTCTGGGATTTATAAAAGAAACAAATCCCAAACAATGACTTGAGCATCTGTGGACCAGGTGGAACAAAGACAAGGAGGCTAACAGGGGGCAGGTCCCTGTTACAGGCAGGTACTAGTGTGGACTTCGGTGCTGCAGGCTCACTCCTGCATTCTAGTAACGAAAACATTCCATAGTACTGGATATATTAAAATGGAAAGAAGCCATACATGGAACAGCTTCCCCTCCTGCTATGGGGATACAAATGCATACAACCCACCTGTTCAGCCAAATAAGACTCTGGGTCCAAAGAATAGCCAGAACTCTGAGTTAAATCACCAGTCTACATATACAGTCCAAGAGAAGCCCCCGAGGTTTTGTATTTGTGGTCACACATTTTAGTGTGGACTGCCTGCATTGCAGCAGAGTACCCCAAACAAACATAACTTGGAATGGGAGGGAGCTCAGGAAATCTCTAGTTTAACCTCCTACTCAAAGCAGGGACAGTTTGAGGTGTAGTAAGGTGGATAAGAGCTATTCCTTGTTGGATTTTGAAAACCTCTTCAGATAAAGACTGTGTAACTTGTCTGGGCAGCCTCTCCCATTGCCTGACTCTCCTCACTGGGGAAGTGGTTTTTCCTTGTGTCCAGGCTGATCCCCTCATGTTTCAACTTGCACCTGCTCCCTCCTTCACCTATTCCCCGCTGTGACAAGACTGCCTCTTCTTCTTGATGAGCTCCCTTCTGGCACCTCTGAAGCCTCCCAAAATCATGTCCTCTGGGCTGAGACATACCTCCTGTTGGCCTTCTGCATAGGTGCTCCATCCCCACTCTCTGGACAGCTCTGCCCTGAGCAAGCTCCACTTTATTAAAGGCTTCTCTGCACTGGGGGTGCAAAAACTGTAGACGATATCTAACAAGTGCAGAGCAGAGGGAATAATTGCTTTGCTTGATCACTGGCTGGGATCCCATTCCTATGCCCTGTGAGGCTGCCAGCCACCTTTGTTGCCAGGATGCAGGGCTGGCTTGTGCTGTGTTTGCTGCCTGCCAGGACCCCCATACCTCCTCAGTGAGCTGTTCCCCAGCCCCTGCTGAGAATTTTGGCTCTTTTTACAAGAAGCAGATTATAAATACAGCATAGTTTCTGTACTTGCTTGTGTTATGTGTGTCTGGAAGATGAGGTTTCCTTCAGGCATTTTGATGTAGATGATTATTTTCTCTGAGCACTTAGCAACTTGCCATTGTTTGAAGCATGAACACGGTTTAACAAAAAACCCCCCCTCTCTTGAAACATTTCACTCAGGGCTATTATGCTCACAGTCAGTTCCAGTCTAGGGAGTTTTCTATTTACCCCTTTTCTTCTCTTGAACAGGATGCCTTTAAGAACACATTTGATAATCCAGGAGATGTGTTAGTCCTTAACAGCAGCTGCACGATGTGATTGTGTGTTTCCTTCAACATAATAAGTAATTCTCCTTTGCATCTATAAGTTAGTGACATTGCTTGGAGGTGACACTGCATGTACTTCCTTCCTATTCTCAAAGAGACTGTAAAATTCTAACTTTGATGAATTAAAAAACAATCTTCCCCTTAACTTCTGAATGACTAAGCTAGATGAGGATTACGTGCAGAGAAACCAGCACTCCTCAGGTTTAATTGAACTGGTGCATCAGACTGAATAAATTGAACTTCAGTAGTGTTAAAGCTCCATGGGTGTGTTAACTAATGCTTATCCAACTGGGATTTTATTACTTTGTAATTAAATTTTATTAATGATTTAATTAAAATAAATAACCATACAAAGCTGAGAATTAGCTTAATGTACTTTTTGGATTTGTTGTTGTTTTTTTTGGGGTTTTTTGTGTGTTTGGGTTTTTTTTAAATGCTGGCACACTGAAGTTACCCTGCTACAGCATTAGCAACGGGCCTTTCCCATCGGAGGAGCCCTGCAAACTGTCATGGTACCAGATAATGAAGCTGATGTGCTTTGTCTTAGGGTGAGTGGACATGTCTCTAGCCCTAAATCTGTGTGCAGGCTGGGAGCCCAGCAGTTAATGTCCCTGGGGGGCTGCAGGTGCTGTATAGCCTCAGAAAGCACAAATATCTAAATACCTCGACAAGAGCCTGTGTCTGCTGTCAGTAATCCCCTAGTGCAATGGTGGATCACTGCATTTTAAGTGATCAACTTATACAATCTAATAGAATCAAAATGTATTTCTCTGCTTATGTTTTCTGCTCCGTTTCATCCTTATAATTTGTCACACTGGCATATTTACTTTATACACAGACCCTTTCCTTTCTTTGATTTCATACCTTTGCTATTTTTATACCATGCTGTATTATTTGCTAGAACTATTATTTCGCCATAATGATGTTACCATCAGTACTATTTTAATGAATGATAGATTTCATAGCTGAAGCTGTGTCATCCTATGGTTCTGATTTCTCATGGGAACTGAAATTTTTCCATGCAAGACATATCTGATGTCTTCTTTTTGCTATGCACAATCCAGCTTTCCAGCTGCTAGAAGAAGCAGATTGTGCCAAACATCTAACACCTTTTATAGCAGTGGGAGATGTAAAGTTAGGAATGGGAGGATCTGTTTTATTTTTTTCCTTCTCTTATATTTTAATTTTTGGTCTCAAAGGTGCTATTTGCCTACCTCTAGCCAGCTGGTAAGCAGTACTCTGACTTTGTATAAATCTCAGCTTTGAGTGCTTTGGAGCTCAGGAAAAATCGCAAGGCTGAAAACTGGAAAAAAATAAAACAACCCACAATTTGGCAATAAATACACCTGATGTGATGGAATTACTTAAAATGAAAATGAAGTCTTAATTATCAGGGACAGCTGATTGCAAGATGGACAAGGTTTTGTTACCACTTTCCTGGACATCTGCAGGAGGATCTCCATCTGCTCTGAGTTTTGGGACTGCATCCAAGGCCAGACTCACTGCCCATAAGAACAGTGTTGGGAAGGCTGGCCCTGGAGCTTGGTTTCCAGAGCCTGTGCACTGGATGGCTGAAGCTTGCCTGCTTCAGGCACCGGCTTCACAGGCGGAGGTGGGTGAGCTGCTTGGTGCCCAACGTGACTGCTCTTGAACCCAGTTAAAGCCTGGCCTGGACATGGCCATGTTTCTTCATCCAAACCAGAGCAGAGGTACAACTGGGCAAATTTGCTGTGAGGCACGCCAGTCTTCAGATTGAGCCAAGTGGGAAGAGGTTCAGGAGGTCAGGAGTTGCCAGTTCATTACAGTGTTCTGGCCTCCTATGCAGATGGGGCTAACTGGGTTTTGTGTTGTGGGACTGCTGTAAAGACCTGCAAATGTGAATCAAATTGAGTGTCTCTCTTACTTGGAGAAAAAGACCAGAAAGGCAGGACTCATGGGTTCCTGTGCTGCCACTCCTGCGTGGTCATGGGTAACTCGATTAACTGCTCAGTGCTCCAGTGCAAGCCGTCTGTAACATAAGCATCATGATACTTACCTGCCTCTGAGGGCCATTTACTTGATTAAATTGCTGAGATCCTCAAATAAGAGATACTTTAAATAAGTAGCTCTGTGTGGAGTAGAGGTAGTGGAGCTTGGTTTCCAATGGCTTTGTCTTGTGGTTCATTGCCAGCGCCGATTGAAACTATCCCCTGGGCCAAGACTTCATGAGGGTTTTCTTTCTCTTTCTGGTTCTCTCTCCAGGCTTCACAGGTGTTCAATAAGAGGTAAGCTTGGCCTTTCCTGTAGAAAGGGCATTCCCAGGAGATATTTCTTGGATGTCTCTTTTCTGCCCAGCTGCCTGGCTTGTTGAGAGACTTTCCTGTTACTGCAGCTGTAAACCTTGATCCAAGTCAGCCAGGAGGTTCAAGCACTGCAGCAGGAGAGGAGAGCTGCAGACACATTCACCTGCAACTCACAGGGCAGCTTGCAAAAGCTGCACTTGCTTTGGAAAGCATATGGAAGCCAGAGCATTACAGTGCAAACCTACTGCTTAGAAACGATGGAGGAACTGAAAGAGGCAATGGGGTTCACGGGTTTCCCTTGGTTGCTGGTAGAGTTGTGATCAAGGCTCCTAAATCACTTGGACACTTGCTTATCTGTTCCAGTGTGATCTATCCGAAGAATGTCTACATCCTTTTCTCTTTTTAGTTGTTCCCTTTGCATCTGGACACGTTCCTGTAAGGAAAGCATGGTTTATGGATTTTCTCACTGCCTAAGGCCAAGGAGAGCCTGTCAAAACCAGTTAACTGATCCCAGATCTCCTGTGCTGATAGCTCTGTGGCAGCTCCCCTTGCTGTAATTCATTTCTGCTGACAGGCTGTCCAGTTGGGAAGAGTTTTGCAGGGTTTTTCAGCCTTTCTATCTTTTGTGTTTGCTGCCTTCTGGGGCTCCCACAAACAGATGAGAGATAAAACCAACGCGCCTTGGTAACCCACTTTAAATTAGACTGGCAAATACATTTTGAGTCTAGGTGACCAGCTGTGGGATTGCTCACTACAAAGAAGGGTGTCAGAAGAGAGGGTTGATTTTTGGGGCTCAGGGAATGGGGAACATATCTGGTGACCTCTGAACATGAATGTGTGTGAATACATGTATTACTACATTCTGCACCCTTTAGGCAGTGCTCTTGCTGTGGTTAAGCTTGTTATCAAGTCAACAGGAGTTCACACTTTCTCCCTGTTCCAGTCAGTCTGAGTGAAGCACAGTGAGAAACTCCTCTGAGCTACATTTCTGTTTCCTTGGCTGCTGCTCATCTGAAGCTGGGAATAAACTGACTGTAGGGTGTAAATGCAGAGAAACATCACATACTGGTGAAGGAATCCATGGGTGCAGGACTTGTACTGCAGATGCAGAGTCTGGCTTTTGGGCCTGCAGCTGCAGAGAAAATGAGCAGTGAATAGGCAGTTAATTGAAAGCTAAAGTAGCTGTTTACTGACAGTATAGTCTTGCCTTTTCTCCTATGTGTAATCTGTGTGAGATCACTTGAAATCAGCCTCTTTGACCCAGCTTGTTTCCAATATTTGTTTGTTTTCCCTTTTCCAGCTGAATTTATAAACCACGCTTTTTATTCTTTCCTCTTTTTTAAATTTTTTTAATGCCAGCATCTTGTATTGTTGAACCTCACTGTTAAACTGCTGCTATGCATCAGCTGTAAAACTGATTCTCTCACTGAGCCAGTTAAATTCTGCTGATCTTCACTCAATAAGTAATTGGAACTTTAGAGAATAGGGATGCAAGAACGACTACTTGGGTAAAGAAGGGTTTACAGGTCTGGGCAAAAGGAGTTTTAAAATACTTTTGGGATATGTAGAGTAAACGTTGAGTCAGGAAAAGAGGTAAATATTTGTGGGATCTCATTGATTGAATGGGGCTGTTTAAGTCTGTCTAAATTCGTTGCAGGGCTGAGGGATTCATTCCCTGAAAGAATAATGTAGTTAATAATAATGCTCCTACTGAGTGAGCTGCTGACTAGTAGTTTGTACCTGCTCAGCTTTTTCATGTTTAAATACACTGTCTTATGAATATGTAGTGTCAATACTTTCATTTAGAAAATCACTTTGGTCAAAAGAACAGGAAAGCATTTTACTGAAAAGAAGCTTTCTCATGTGGAAGATTACAGAAAATAGCACAATAACACTTTGGTATTCAGATGTTACAGCTGTTGATGGTCTCTGACTTTGAGGTCCTTATAAACTAATGCAGAATGTGGTTACCAAACATAAGCACTGGCAATTGGTTTTTGTGTGGATACAGTATTGACAATATTCTAAACACAGCCAATATAGGAACTGCTTGGGATCACTTGTAAGTAGAGCTGGCTGGCATTTCTCTAAAATAATTAGTGATATGTGAAAATGTGGGTTTGGTTTTTTTTTTTCTCAAAGGGTAAAAAAAAAAATTGAGGAGAGCTGAAATTAAGTATAGCTCTCTTGCTGCTCATGTAGAAGCCCTATGCCCCATTCCCAATCTGTTTACAGATAAAAAGTGAGGTCAAGAAGAGCCTTCCAACTGAGTTGCCAGAAATGGAGGCAGTCAGGGCCATCTCCACAGAGATCCATGGGTATACTTAAAAGTAAAGGAGATTGTATAGATGAGAGGAAGAAATTGGGGCATCTACTTCCATCAGACTGCTTGGATGTCACTTGTCAGATTCACTAGGCAGGTATTGGTTTGATTCCCCCCCTCCCCGCTCTACTGGTACAAAATTCCTTTTAGATGCAGAAGGAAGAGAAGGAAGTAGATCTGAAAATCATCTATGGAAAATTAATTTTAAGAATTTTTCCACCTGCAAATTATTCTGACACAAAGTTCCCGATCAGTCATTTTCTTGAAATATTTGAAGAGCAGTCAATCACTAAGTGCCTTAGCAGAGGATTTTGCTTTATTAGATTTTTTTATTATTTTATTATATTTAATGAGGCTCAAAGTACATAACAAAGAAGGTTAGAACAGCTCTTTAACTGCTTAATATCTGGGCACTGCACTAATAAACACTTCAGAAATGTCGGAAGCACAGCACAGCATTGGTACTTACACTGAAGAAGTGTTTAGGACTTAGTACAAGGACACAGTGTGGTAGATGCTGGACAAGGGGTGGCTTATACTTGGAAGCTACACCTGCTTGCCAGTAAAGCCATGAAAGATGTGAGGGGAAGTGAACTGAGAGCTAATGTGGCCAGGGTGACCAAGGTATGCTGGGAACATGGAGCTGGATATTGAGCCTGAGGAATCCTGAGTGATGCGGAGTAAGATGCTGAGGGAGGCAGAGAGGTGAGACAGTGTCAAGATGCTCATAAAAACAGTGGAAACCTGACAGCTAAACAAGGCAGAGATGGGCTATTTAGGGTAGTTCTAAAAGTGGATCCAGGGATGTTTATGGCATCAATTTCATTGCTTGGAAACATGGACTTTTAATACCTGAGCTTTGTGTAATATATGCAGTTACAACTCCAGAGAATTAAGGCAGCAAGAATTATTTGAATTACCTGCATATATCTGTATTACTGTTCAGAACCTGAATCTCCTTTTGTTTGTGTTGTTTTCATTAGTTTCCTGGATTGAAGCTGCACATGAAAAATGTTTCAAACCATTTAAGGGGCAGGATTTTATTTGGTAGAAGCATTTTGCAATTGGTTATTAAATCCCTTTGCTGAGTTAGAGCTGAGCCTCCCTTTGGCTCTGCAGACTGAACAGCTGGATTGGAGAGTGTCAGATTGCCCACCAAGCCTGGAAAGATTATAGAATGCTTTGGGTTGGAAGGAACCTCATAGATGATCTAGTTCCAAGCCCCCTGCCATGGTCAGGGACACTTTCAGTAGACCAAGTTGCTCCAGGTTGGCCCATCCAGCCCACGCTTCCAGGGAGAGGGCATCCACGACTTCTCTTGGCAACCTGTTCCAGTGTCTCACCACCCTTTCAGTATAGAATTTCATCCTAATATCCAGTTTAAACCAACTCTAAATTTAAAGTTATTATCACTTGTCCTATCACTACATGCCCCTGATAAAAGTCCCTCTCCAGTTTTCTTGCAACCCCCATTTAGAAAATAGAAGGTGCTCTTAGGTCTCTCCAGAGCCTTCTATTTTCCAGGCTGAAATGCCCCATGCCTCAAAACCACTTTCACCCCGCCACCTCCCTTCAGGAGGATATACTTTCTTCTCAGTGGTTTCAACTGGATGGAGCATTATTGCAGTGGTCCGAGGACCTGGGGCCCAGCTCTGCATGTCTGAGGGCGAAAGACAAGTTGGGAGTCCCTGGAGGTATGGGCCATCCAGAAGGTGATTTGAGCATTCAGTGTAGCCCATCAGATGTTCACCCATAAAGATGGTCCCTGCAAGGTGGGTGGAAAGGCAAGCAGTTAATAACGGAGCAGTGGGTTGCACCATCAGGGCAGAAGCCAGGTTACTCAACCTGAGATCTCACACTGCAGAGAGCCCTGCTGGTAGGTGACACTGGAAAACATCCCAGAGTAGGCAGCTGCATCCTCTGTGCCTCTGTCTGCGTATTTAATACAAGTGCTGACCATCCCTAGCCTAAAGAACTAGGTTTTAGGGTTTTGGTTTGAAAATCTGAAATATCCTCTTCAGTTCCAGTGCTTCCAAATCAAAATCTTGCTTGTTCAAACTAAATCTTCAAATTGGTGATTCTAAGCTGCTACAAATCCCCCCTCTGTTGATGGGGAGCTGGCTCAATTCTCGCAGATTTGGCCGTGGTTTCGGATTCTCTTCACGCGTGTGCAGCATTACAGCTTGAATCAGTGGAATAGCTGAGGAGCAGAGGTTACCATTTCAGCTGTCTTGCAAATCCTAAGTGTGTAATGTGGTGCTGCAGCAGCATTTGTGCTTGGTGGTTTGTTTTTTTTTTGACCCGAAAGGTACAACCTACTCCACAAAATGTTGCCAACAAAACATGGCTTAGAAAGTTGGCCATTAAGTATCACCTACTGAATGTGACGAGGGATATGCAGTTTACTGTGTGTGATATCTGCACTTTTCCTGTCAAAAATGGGACCTCAGCTTGCTGCAGGTGAGCTGCTGTAGCCATTTTGAGAGGAAGCCACGCTTGGCAATAGAGCAAGAGCATTCTGTACAGTGGGAAAACCATCTCCGGAGACTTGTAATCTGGCTCTGCCTTGCCATGGGCTTTTGGGTTGTTAATATCATCACTGCTGCCCACACAGAACCACCAGAATGAATTTTGGAGCTGAAGGGATGTGTGGCCCAAGTGCGTGCAAGAGATGAAGGGATTGTTAAGGAGACACACGCAGTGGGAGCAGTCAGGAGAGGGAGGAGGATGTTTGGGCAGAGGTGTAGAAGAATGAGAAGAGGGGATGAAATCCTAACGAAAATGAGGGATCCAAACAATGAGATTTCCATGGATTAATATGATACTTTGCGCTGTACTTCAAGGTTTGTCTTTGAACTCCTCGGGGGGAGCCAGATTAGACAACTGGAACAATTCCTCCAGGTGATGAAAATTTGTAGACCAGGCAATGTGCCCCAGGGAGGTTGCATCCAGATGAGATGTGTGGGGTGAGTGATGAACCCACAGATTACCAGCAGAGTTGTGAGCAGTCCCTTCCTCCCTGGCTCTCCCATTCTGCAACAGTCCATCTGCTTGCCAGACAGTGTTTGAATTCAGCGTAGCACTGAATGCTCTTCCTGAACTTTGGCACAACAGCACTTAAAAAAAAAAAAAAAAAAAAGAAAATCTATTTTGCCATTTGAAAAGAAAATAACAATCTTGCTTCTGAATGTGTTCAAGCATTTATTTTCTGAAGATATAAGGAGCCTGTCTGTTTAAAAACAGAATGCCCCCCCCCACTTTCCTCTTTTTTAAAGGGAAACCAAATAGTGCAGTATATATCCAGCAGCAGTTCACAGTAAGAAAGGGCAGCTCAGCATGAGGTGCTGGATAATACTAAAATAGTTAATAAGTGAGCTAAAAATAGTAAGCCCAGAGAATGCATCATATATTGGACTGACTCATACTGGAGAAGGACTGATTCTATAGGGAAATGTGCAAAAAAGGTATTTGTGCTGCTCAGAAGTGCTGCTCTGGTCTGCTCACTATTAAAACTGTAGGGAACCCAGTACAGGGATGGAGGGATCCTGACTGGATGTTTTGCAAACCTGTTTTTAACTACAGTTTGTTCTAGTGTATGTGAAAAGTGCTACCTTTCCAAAGAAAAAGGTAGTGCTTAATTAAAAAAAAAAAAAAAAAAAAGAATTTTGAGGGCATTTGTCCCGAGTTGTGTCTGGGGGTTTGCCCACTTCTTTTTTTTTTTTTTCCTGTCAAAATGTTTCAATTTGAAAGAAGTCCAGAATGTCTTGTGGTATTTGTAGTTCTTGTGCCTTAAGGTCCCCTTCTCCTGATGTCTGCCATGCTCCCCCCAGGATGGGCTTGTGAGCTGGACTGTGTCCATGTTGCACTGTACATGACTCTACCTCCTCCCACCCGTGATCCTACGTCCCACCACTGTTACGTGGGGCTAACCTTGCTATGGCACTCAGCTGCTACACCCTATGAAGACACCACCATTTTAGAGTCAGTTATTTCTTTTGCCACGATACTTAAGTATTACCAGCAGCTGTTTTTCCACAAAGTTATCTGAAGTTCGAGTGAGGAACAAACACCCTTTGAAATCCAGTCCTTACTGAAGAATGTAAACTTCATTGTTGATGCTGGTGGCAAGATGGTTTTCCCCTTGCTGGTCTGAAAGTATAGCACAAAAAGAAATCTTTGCTTTCTCAAAGAGCCTGATACAAAGTTCAGAGATATTCTTGGAATGATTCTTATCTCCTAAGGAGCTTTAGATCAGGCCTTCATTAGTTTAAGAGCTTGATTGAGACATTACTGGGTCTGCTTCTCAGTTGAAACTCTTTTAAAATAAAATAGAAAGTTCCTCACACTTCTGTTTGTTAAAAAGATGGACCCAACCCAGGCAACTTCCTGAAATTTGTCATTGGCAATATAAGCTAAGCTCTTGGTGGAAGGTCTAAATTACCTTTGATTATAGTAAGATTTTTTCAGGTTTAATTAAATATAGATGGAAGTTCTTTCTTTTATAATTATTCCTGGGGAGAATTCTTTTAGAGTGGATACATTTCATAAAAAAATGTTTCCAAGGGATTTAGTCTTAGCAGAGACAGGAGTGATGACAACGAAGTAGGACAAAAAGTAATTTTATCATTTGATAATAAAAAGTTATGTCTAATTTTTAGAGTTAAGATTATTTCGTTCTTAGTTGCTGTTGAATTCAGTGTTGCTGAATGAAATATTCAGAAAAAACTTTTGGGTTTTGAGGAGGTTCTATGTAAGTTCTGGTACACAAAGGCCTATATTTGCATTTATTCTTTGCGTTGTGATTTGTGTCCTGTGCTCTGCAGATACCAGAGTTAGACTGCTACTTCCAGGAGTCTGCAGTATTCAGGGAAAAACAACAGCAAAAAAGTAAGGATATGCACCTTCACTGTTGAGGGTTTTTGCAAGGAAATGAGTTCATACTGAGTTCTGGGTGGGGTGATCATAGCTAGATTGCACAAAGTATCCACATAAATGTGAAATCAAGCTAATCATTTGATCCTCCCCTTCAGTGTGGGTAATGCAAAGGCAGTGATTTCATCTCTCCTGGAGTGGAAGGTGGAACAGAAGTGCAGAGAAACTAGATGGAGTCATCTTTGATAGAAAAGCTTGTAGTTAAGTAGAGAATTGAGGCAAGTTCTCCAGAGTATGTAGTCTTTGACATAAAGCAGGACTGGCTTCTCTTTCTATTCTTTAAGTGTCATAATTTTCCTTTTTCTTTTGTCTTCTGCCGCTGTTTGTGTGTTCCACCTTAGTAAGCCAACAGGTAGATTTTTTTTTCCTGTTTTTAAATCTATTCTGGTCAGTTACACCTGTGTTGGACAATGCTTTTTCTGCTCGGCCTTAGGATTGTATTCTAACTCGGCATAGAATAGTGTTCATCTTCACAGTGAAGAGCAATTAATGACTCCACGCAGCTCCCCAAAAAGCAGGAAGTAAATCTCATTTTCCTCATTGTGCTGATTACAAAACTAAAGGTATATCAAAATTTTCTAGTTGAGGCCTTAATATCACCTTGGAGTTAAGTGCTGATGTAAAAGTTAACCTTGTAAGAGAAGTGGGAATTGGGAATTCTTTTTAAACGTAGCTTCTGTATTCTGACATTTCATTGGCACTACTCTTGCTGCAATGTTGATATTGCTGACTTGTCCGTGGCTATGAGAAAGGCAAGGTGAGATCAAATCTAGAGGAGTTCGTTTTCTTGTCCTGCACTGGCAAGTTACTCTCTCTTGCCCTCAGAAAGTTTTATAGATCTTCAAGTACCGTACTACACCAAGCTGTATATTTAAGCTGCTGTCTTTCACTGATGTGCATCTGGGTTTGAGTTTCACACAGTGTGGGCGATGCTGGCTGAAATAATGTTTCTACAACAGGGAAACTTGTCAACTGTAACTATTAGGTATAAATACCCAGCAATGGCTCTGCAGTGCAAGAAGGCTGAAGTTTTTTGTTTAGAAACATTTCATTTAGCTTTTAATACCAGTCTGTATTCAACAGTGACATGTAAATTTTAGCTAGCTGCAGGTTGGATGTGGAGTCTGCTACCAACCCTGTGCCTGCAGACACACCAGAGAGAGCCCCCTTTGGGGCTGCTTGTCTTCCTATATGGAGAATAATGGGAATCTGCGAGTTTAGTCTGGACAATGAGTATTAGAGAACTAAAATGATCTCAGACAAATTCTGTCTTAAGTAAAAAGTAGCATCTACTGTGGAAAATGAACAGCGATTTCTATGTATCAAAGGACACAAGATTTCTTGGAGACTGTATCCACACAGATCTTTCCTGAATTGCTGACACAATCCTTAGAGACAGACTGTTACTGGTGATCTCTGTTAACCCTGAATTCTTGCATGCTCTTTTTTTTTGTTCCCGAATTTAAAGGGTCAGGAAGGCTTCTTTCTTAAAAACTGCAGGTATGATTTCCCTCATGTAGATAGTATTTTACTGTGCAGCAGTTTGATCTGGAAACCAATGATAATGTTTTCATACTTGCACAAAAAACTCCTGAACACTTAAAAGCCAGTGCAGTCTGCAGACCTATTCTTGCCACATCTCTCTTGACAGGTGAGATGTACTTCCTTTTGGACCAACTGTTTCAAAGGTTTTTATTCATGTAGTGGAGAGCTGAGGAAAATCAACTGCTTAAAAGACAGATTTTGACTTCACTCTCTGGTCAGGAAGAGAAAGGGCCATTCAATCACCATCTTATCTAGATCTTAGGAGATCTTTCTGTATTACAGTCCATCTTAAATCACCCACTTACATGAGGAGTTGGAAGAGAGGGGAGATCAAAGATCTACCACTTTAGTGAGGTTTTCTGCTCTTACTGTCATTATTGAGGTTGACAGCAGTCCAGAAGCAGGTTATACATCTTCAGGCTAAGGATGGTACTTTTTCAGCATCCAATAACAGTACCACATAAAGGTAAATATTAAAGATATTTAAAATAGAGTTGGCACTTGTTATGAATGAGCAGTTCAGCTCATTTTTTAAAAGCAAATCCATGCCTGAGCCAACCTGTGGTAGACTTGCTTGATATTGAATCAAAAAAATTCTCTCAGATGACAAACTGGTGCTGTCATAAACGTCACAAGTGTCAAAGACTTAAAAAAAAAGTTACAAACTTGCTGTTTACTCAGTTAATACTTTATAATTGATATCTGAAGCGTGTAAATGTATATGTGTAAAAATGCACTTATCAATGACATCTCCTCTCTAAATATTTTTTTTTATTTAAAAAAACCCAGCTGTCACTGCCTGAAATAAATATCCTGTATCTGCTAATTAGGACTTGCTTGGTAAATTAAAACTGGGATTGGGTAAAAAAATCCTCCTGGACTGGTAAATATTTCGAATTAAGGTTCTTTTATTTCTAAAGAGAGTAATCAGAAGGCATCTGTGCTAGTGTACCACATTGTATAGTGAGATATACAAGTAAAATGTATAGTTATGCAGAGCCGTAATAGGAGAATGAAGAGTTTCTTGCTTTTAGTTATATTGATTTATAAACAAAATTATAGTGAGATATGATATGTATAGAGGAAACCCTGGCATTGTGTTTATGTAGCCAAGAGTATGGAGACACACCGTAGGACACACCTGTCCAGTCGAAAGGACTCGGACTGATTATTTTATATAAATGGCATGGCAACAATTTGCAAGTGAAGGACACATGGCCACTTGGTGAATGAATTGCAAACTGTCTGAAAGAGCTTGTCGGATCGAACTGTGGGTGGAGATCACCTTGGGGAAGGCACATGGCAAGTGTTTTGCCTGGAAATACTTGATGTACCAACTGAGTGCTCCTATCTCCAGCGTTGCTCTGTCCCTTTAGCTCCAAAGTGGAGGGATAAGTACTATGGAAGAGCTTTCAGTAGTGGCAGGGGACCTGTTTTAAGCAAAGCAGTATCTTTTTCCCTGCATGTCTACTTTGATTCACCCTGAGTACTTGGAAGAGCAAATTAAATTCCCCATCACTAAATTCTCCTTCTGTAGCACGGGTCAGGAAGAGTTTGGGGACTTCATGTGTTTGTGTTCGTTGCCACAGTGTGCTCTGTGGAAATCTGTCGGTGGGAGGTGAGGAAAAAGTGAATAAGGTGGTAATATCCATGATGTAGCTTGTATTTGCACAACCAAAAATTTAGTGAAAAATGCATCAAAACCTGCATGCCCTTTCAATTCAAAGAATTTTCTGAACTTTCAGATTTTTTCTGGTATATGGGAAGACTAGCTCCTTTCCCCTGCTCCTAATGAAACAGAGTTATGGCAAAACTAGACACCTTTACATTATGGTCACAGACCTATATCTGTTCTCATGAGTATTGAAAACTGATACTTTTCTATGCTCTTCTCTGACCAGGAATAGCACTACTAGCACTACTACTAGACCCTATATTGACCTCAGAGCAATTCCTTTTGTTAAGAAGTTCTCTTGAATGTGCAGAAAATGTCTTGGAAAAGGGAGCATTGTTTTGAGAACTTGAAGCTGTCCTCTTTCAAGTTATCATCAAAAAGGAAAGTTGGTGTTTCCCATTTCTTATTGAAAGAACTCTTACGTTGTTGTTTTCACATGTGTTTTTAACAGAACTCTGTGAAGTTTCTGCTGCTGGCTTAAACATTGTTCCAAAGCCTTGTTTGCTGAGGTGACAGTAAGCTGACAGGACAATGGGAAACAGCATGGATTATGTGAGGGCATTTCATGGCATACATAGTGTGTGGTCAGGAGGAAATGTATCTGGAATATGCTTCATATTTTCATTGATTAGTTTTGTTGGTCTCAGAGGCAGGGGGGAACAGAAAAGAATTGCTGTATATTAAAATGCCTGTAGCAGTACTGCACTTTTTATCAGTACTGAGGCAGAGCTTTTGTTCTGTAGGCTGGATTAGAGTCTCTCATTGCAGATTGCATTACGAGCCAGCAAAATGTTGGGAGAGAATGCTTCTCCATTGTGGTTTAAAAATTTGTAGGTGTAATTTGATTTTTCAAAAGCAAAGACTGGAAGCACAGAAGGAAATATCTTGAAGTCATGTGACTCTGAGGAGGTAAGAGCCCCTGCCCTGTGCAAGTCTAGTCTTTTTCAGGTCTTAATGAGGTGGGTAGCTGAAGACTTCTGAATCTTGAACTGTGCAAATGTTGCTGCTGTGATACTGATGGCTTTAGGTGACCACCCTTGCACTTGGTGTTGTTTTGTTTTGGTTTTTTTGGGTTTTTTTTTGATCCCCCCCCCAAGAAAATAAAAAAGTAAAACAGATCTGTTCTGTTCATCTCAAACGAGGCAGTAGCGCTAATGACAGTTTGTAGCATGCTCTCCTTCTGGACAGAGCCTGAATTCACACCAGATAGCAGTATCTTTTTGGTCACATTAAGATAAATAAAGCAGTACCACTAGAGCTCTTAAGATTCCAAGGGTTTGACCAGAAGAGTTGAGGGGGAAGTGATAATGTGTCTGACATATAAGGAATTGAATTAAAGTTCTTTATACTCAGAATTTCCAGCCTGAAACATAGAGGTTTTCAGAAAAATATTAGATCCAGTATATCTGTTCTCAGAGGCAAGCTACAAGCTATCTCTGTGAGATCCTGTTAGCCAGATTTCAGTGCATCTCTGTTTTCTTTCCAATCATCTTTGTCTTTCCCTGTTTTTTTTCTCAGCTGACAGTTCTGTCCACCAATTTGGTAATTACTGTCTTTCATTTTAAGTGATGGGCTAAGGGCCAATATTTAAGGTCAGGGCCATGAACATCTGACTTCCCTTGAGAATAGAACTGGATGAGTAGGAAGAATATTGATTCACTGAGTAGATCAACCGAAAAAAAGGAAATTTTTCAAATGCTTTTGACCTAATAGCGTTCAGCCTTCTCTACTTGAGGCAAGTTAATGAAGGGGTAAATCAAATATTGTATGAATCATGCATCAAAATACAAAATGAGAAACGTTGAAAAAGCAACCCAGAGGCTTGCTGCTGATAGTGGGAGTGTGTAATAGACAGGGTTTAGACTAGAGTTACTGAAAATTTCTGGATTTATAGCAAATGCAGAAATGAGTGAATGTGACCCCTGAGAGTGAAAACTGATTCACCTCTGTGGCTTCTTCAATGGACTGGCATCTTTAATAGGAGAACAGAAGCAAAAGCAGAATTCAGTCTTCTACCTAAAATGTATGATGTGATTTTCATAATGGGAGAGTCTGTAACTTATTCTTCCCTCAAATTCTATCTTTTAATTTATGACAAAATCATCCTAGTTCTATTCCAGTTATTGCTTCCTTTCCATCAGATCTGTAACCCTGAGCAATTATACTTTTATTAGTGGGTAATAAAATTAATTACGGAGCATTAAAAACTTCCCAAGCTTCTCAAAGAGCACTGCATATCATGAAAAGAACAGCCCCCCTGCTCCTTAAAACAGAAAACCAAAGATGTTTCCATCATGGCTTGTATGACTAGCATTTAAGAAGGCTCTGAATTCAAGTGCCCGTCTCTCATTTGGTGGAAATCCCAGTCTGCAATCTGATGGTGTTTGATAATCAAAACCCCTTGAATTCTGTATTTTGTGTCCCTGGTCTGAATGAATGATGTGGAAATGTCAAAGCAGCTTTTTGTATGCCCAACAGTAGTAGGGAGAGAAGCAAAATGCTGATAGTGATCAAAAAAGACCTTTAGATGTCTTGGCTGAGTTTAACTTTCTTGGCACATTTTAGCTACAAATAACAGAAACAGCCTGCCCTGCAGAAGGAGAAAAGTGCCATGCAAGAAATCTCCTAATCTTCTGGGTTATAGACTCTGATACTTTTATCCTTGAGCATGAATAATTTATGCTCAGGAAGTTGGTTTCACTTTGACAGACAAGCATTTGTTAAAAATCTCAGAACTGGTCTTTCAGAGCTATCCATGTGCTTCCTGTTGCCCTTTTAGAGAAGACATAGATGGAAAATGGAAAAAAGCTCAGGCTTTTTTTTTGTAAGGGACTGTAACGGAAGTGCTTCTACTTTCTTTGATTTTATTTTATTTTGAACTCTGTTAGGAAGCTCATGAAATGCTGCTGACTAGCAGAATGTTGTTGTCCATGCTTAACCACTTCAAGATAGGTGAGCAAAAAAGTGCTAGCATGGAAGGGTTAGAAATAAACACTGGTCTTGTTCATTGCATACACTCAATGGTTTTATCATTTACAATTTTATCTCTTAGCATGTCTTTGTTGTCTATTGTCTCTTTCTTACAGTCATAGAACACAGAGTTTTTAATGAGCTCATGTGGAGCAGGCAGAGGGGTCCAAGGCCAAACCTTAGCATTCAGCTTGGGTGGAAAAGGGAATAATTAAATGCTGAAAAGGTGAAGCGGTCAGGTGCACTGAAAATAAGGGCAAAAGGTTAATGAACCAAAGTGAGGGCAGTTTTGACAAACCTCTCTAGAAGATTCTGAGTCTCAAGTCCACCTTGAAATGTGGAATGTCATGGCTGTGTTTTTACACACCACAGACTGAGGGGAATGCTCAAAAAAATCATGAGTGAGGCTACATTCAGTTTTCTTTGTCAGCTCAGGCTGGATGACGCATGGAGAGAAAGGGAGCCCTTACCTGTAAAGGCAAATGCTCAGAGGCAGAGGAGTTAGTGAGTTTTGTAGTTCATTTCACTCATGCTCCTCAGGATGTACATGACACATAAATATTTTAACACTGAATGGCTTCTTTTATATGGCTGGACAGTACAGGAGATAGTTAAACCATGATTAGTGTGGAATTTTCAGTAGCTGTGTGAAGGAGAAAACAGAAGTGGGCTGTGACACAAAAACTGTTAGAGATAACATTTCCCAAATGATATCAGATTTGGGGTCTTAGTCAATAAATAGCAAAACCCTGAAGGGCAGGGCTGCCATTCAGAGGCCTAGAGAGGCTGGAAGAGTGAGCCAACAGCAAACTGATGAAACTGAGTGAGGGCAAGTGTGCAATTGTGAGCCTGGGGTGAAATAAACCCCTGCAGCAATGTGGGCCGGGAACAGACTGAGTGGGGGAGCAGGTCTGCAGAGGAGCCCTTGGGGGTCTTGGTAGAGACAGTGAGCTGAAGGTAAACCAGCCATGTGTATGGTAATGAGGATGGCTCACAGCATCCCTCAGGATGAGGGATAATCTGCTGGCTGGGATGCTGAGCCATCAAGGGAAAGAGGAGCTGTTATAGGAGGGATCAGACACTTGAATTAAGAGAATCAATCAGTAGTTGGTAACTGGCCATGGTAGACACCTGGTAACATGACTGTACACAGCTGTGACCCCCTTGCATGTGGATATGAAGAGATGGACCCCTACGGTATCTACATGGCTTGTGTGAAAAGCAGAAGTTCCAACAGAAATCTGAATTCAAGTGCAAAGTCATTCCTCATTGGTTGATATGTGTATAGGGAGTCAAAGGTGCACCAGAGCAAAGCTTGCTCCTTGGCGGTGTTCTGGCAGTTTTAGGACCACAGAGTTAGGGTGAGGATGCTGTGAGGCTGGGGATGTATTTGGGTCAGTGGAAGTGGGTTCAACTCTATCACCTGTCTTCACTCCTTAGTGATAAGCAGTGACACAGCCATGGTTTTGCCTGTAGTCATTAGGTTTGTGACTGTTGGACATTAGGTTTGTGACTGTTGGACATTAGGTTTGTGACTGTTGTGGTCTGAGCTTCCTTTGCCTGCCCTTACATGAAGGACATGAGAAAGATTCTTGTTCTAAAATTAAATAGCTTTGTTCCATTGACAGCGAAGGAAAAAGGGAGAGTTTGTTTTTTCATCTCCCTTGAAGGATGCCAAACAGACTGAATTGCTTAAAGAATCTGCAGCATTGCCACTTTGTTTTCTTGTTACCCTGTCCATCTTGATTACCACATCTGATGTGCAAATGTGGAAAGCAAGGATTGGGTTTGTAATGACTATTTGCTGACTTTTTTTCTCTGCTGTGTTGGGAAGGGGAAAATATGTTGGTGAGTTTGGTTTTTTTTGTTGTTCCTGAGCTGCCCCACAGAGTGGCGTAAGACAGATACCTCCTGGTCATACACCTCACAGAGGTGCTTGAGCAAATGTAGAAGGAGCTGTACATACTTTTTAGGGGGAAAAATAAAACAAAACAAAACAAACAAAAAAACCCCCACACTAGCTCAAACTGCTTCTTGGGACTGTCTTTACTAGTCTGAGGGTTATCTGGACTTTGATACTAATGGCGCACAATGCTTTGGGCAGCAGAGATGAAGAGAGGACAGAATCGTATACCTTCTTGATTAAGCTTGTCTCTGTATCTCTAGGGAAGTTAAGGGGAGAGGTTTAAGGGAGACACTCCTGAAAAACTGGAAGGGTTTAGATTAGCTGGATTAAGACATGCTAGTGTTCACAGCCAACCAAGGGACCAGTCTAGGTAGGTTTTGTTAACCATTCATTTCTGATTCACTGTCATGAAGATCAGGTTATAGGGGAATCTGTAGGTTAGCTTTTGTCATAACTACTATTAGGTAAAATTAAGCTCCTTTGATCTAACGAAAGATGATGCAACAACCCAATTTGCATCATCATATGCTGTCAGCAGATGGCAAATGCAGAAGGACTAGCAATAAGCAAGGAAATTAAATTTCTGAGAACGATCTAGCAATTTAACAATGTCAGTCTGTTGCAGACACAACTCTGGTAAAAGCACAGCTGTCCAGGTCCCTACTGCAGCGCCAGGCAGAGGTACCTGGAGGTAATGTGCCCTTTGTATCAAGGTGCTGAATAATGCTAATTATTCCTGCTTCTTGAAAGGGCTAATTGGTTCGAGAGTAGAGTCATGCAGAAGGGCTACTTACCTTCCAGGGCCTCCTCAGTCACCGTTGTTTCACCTGAGGCCATTTGGACAAATTGGCTAATTCAGGCAGAGTGAGTTCAGATACCTGTGATGCCCTTAGCAATTATCAGCTTTCAAAAAATGAACAAACAATGCGTATTTAGCTTCAGTTTTTTACAAACTCTGACTTCACTGGCTGTTGTTTCAAGGGAGCTAAAGAGAGTGATTTCTTTAAATTCAGGTTGGACAGCTAACTGCATCTGCCAATCACTTCTCACCTGGAAAAAGTATCCCGCAAGCAGTTGCCTTTGCTCATATTACGTATTTTTTGGTGTTAATTTCACTTTTTTTTTTTTTGTGGTAGTACCCTGTTTCTGCATAGAGGTATATATTTTCTTGTGAAAAACAAAAACCATGTTGCCCACTTAGTAAAGTAAGTAAGCACTGCTATGGTTGGTCTGTTCCTCCTGGATAACTCTTTCTTGAGTCTACTCCCCTTGCTGTCTATATTATTACCATGTCGTGATGTTGCAGTTTGACAATGCATATGATCATGAAGGTGGAAAGGTGCGACCTTGGGAAGGATGCAATAGGTTAGGGAAAGAAATACAGGGTTAGGGAGACAATAAAGAGTTGTAATTATATATAAAGCTTCAAAATTATATGTTCAGATAGTGATTCTGAAGAGAAATAACCCCGGTTGGAGCCAAATTGAGGGCCTTTGAACTCTAGAGTTGATGAGCAGTGAACAGTTATCTCATTCCCATTATTTTTAATCTCTTAAAACCTTACTGTGAGTTTTAAATTACAGAAAAAAAATCGGTTATTTGGGCTGATCTTTTCCTGTGACTTCTGATTTGAACTGTTATCCAGAAGGCAAAAATGCTACATTGCACAGAACATTAAAAAAAATTAAAGAACCTATTTTTTATGTATAGTTTAATAAAGACAAATACAAATACTTTCATGAATGGAAACAGTGAAGAGTTCAGCATTTTGGCAGAGATATGCCAATTTAAAACTTTTAAATTTCTCATTCTTAAATCATGTGGAATTGCAGAAAAGTAGAGCTGGAGGAGATCATGAGAGAACATATAGCTCATTTCTACCCTGTGGCAAGAACAACTCAACCTGAACTCTTTCGGAAGCATATCCAGCCTATTCTTCAGAAGGTCTGGGCTACTGAGAATAGGTGCTTCACAGAAAATTTCAGTAACCTATTCTCATGCTATTGCTGTAAGGAAAGTTTCTCCTAATACCTAGCTTGCATTTCCTTTGTAGGTATTGCAGGTTTTGATTCCTGTTGTGCCCGTGACAGACTTGGAGAAGAGTTTGTTCCCTTTTTGAAACAGCACTGCCCAAACCTGTCCTAGACAGGATTAGAATTATTCATTGATGCTTTGGGAAGGTTTTAAGCACTTGAAACTTTTTTTTTTTTTTGAGGGCTAAATTCTCAAGTTTAAAAAGATGTAGTATGGGAGAGGAAAGAGAAACACCAAGAAATGAGCAGACTTGTGTAGTTCAACAAAGCCAAAGCAGAGAACAGCCCTCCTGACTCCCGATTCGATTCCTTGTCCTTTACATCAACCTACCAGTGTGTCTTCCTTACCTAAAAAGTGAGACACACAAGGGGCACTTGTCATTTAAAGCAGCCTGTTTTAGGGAGAATTCATTGGTCAGTTTAGAATCCCACTGCTCATGGTTCCAGGCAAACCAGATTTCATGAGACTGGATCAAGCACTCTTTGCTTCAGTATCTCTGTTGGATGGGATGCTTAAAGGGGCATGTAGCCTATATATGGTGAAGAGAAGCAGTGAACAGAGATGCTGCTAAAAACCTAAAAGCTGTCTCTGAAATCCCATTTTTTTTTACTGCATAATTAAGCACTGTTGCTGACACATCCTCCCTTATGATTCCCTTTAAGTTGGAGCATCTGGTCCAGTGTTGCACAAGAGCCCAGTTTTCTTCTCCCTATACAACGGAGTTTTGATTAATTAATCATTGCTTCTGTTTGAATAATACATTAAAGATGCACTTGAATGTTCTAGGAAAAAAGTAAAATAAAAAACCCCACCACACAAAAGGAAATACTGCTCTGGCTTGTGAGATGATATGCTCTTTTCAAATGGCAAGACTGTTGTAAATCTGTTACTGGTCAGTCTGTATTTCTTTTCCTGCTTGTTTATTTTTGTGTCCATTTGATTTGGTGACAGTCACTTCCATCAACTGGCTTTTAAGTCACAAAAATTTGGAGTCTTATCACAATATGAAAGAATGATGCAGTTATGATGAATATACTTTTTGAGTCAGTGCTTTGCTGTACTTAAAAAAAAGAAATAGAATTATTAAACTCTCATATTGTTGGCTGCTGTCCATTTTTATTTATGACTTCATAATAGCAGCTTCATGCTGATATGATCACAGCAAGTTGAGTAACTGTCCTAAAAATCCTGCTGTGGTTTCAAAAGTGCAGGGTTTGTGTTTGCTCAGCGCTGCCCCTGCTGCTTTACAGCAGCTATTGCTGCTCCTGAGTTTGGGTGGGGACCTTAATTCTACCCTGTGCATGTCCTCCGCTGTCTGGAAACAGTGAGGCGAGGTTCTAAAGCACCGAGAACAACTGCTTTGTATCCAAAGGCCAGCCTTTCCTGGTGCTGTGCTTTTCCCCCTAATATCTAGCTGTTGTCAGGATCTCCAAAGGTGGACATCACCCAGCAGTTGCTGTCATCCTGCATGCAGTCTTAAATGTTGTGGATACTCACTTCTCGAAAAACTGCATGTCAGCTCTTGGCCTGAAATTTTTTAAAAATACCAGGGGTTGGCTAAAGCTTGTCTTTATGTAAGTTGAGGGTTTTTTAAGTTGCTCAGTGTTTTCTGTGGAAAGGCAGAGAAGCAGCACGTTGACGTTGGATCTGGCATGTTCTGTGCATCTGGTGAACACAACTCTCCACAATCCTGTTCCATTGACACTTTTTAAAGTCTTATTATCTTTGACAAAAGAGATAACATGGTGCTGAGTGTTGAAGTAAGAGCTAGTGCCTGGGTTATTCTTACTGCTGTAGAGCTGGGGTGTGCGAAGAGCTCACTGACAAAATCCTGGCTATACACAGCTGAGGTGTCTTCTGTAGCTCGCCTCAAGAGACTGCGTGCTCCCTTCTCCCTAAGAGGAGCACTGTGGGGAAATCAAGACTTGATGCAAAATTAATGTCACCGTTTCTGTGTGTCTCAAGTGGTGATAGCAGTGTGATACAGGATGCATCTACAGGCTTATTTTGGATCTGCTTCCTAGGTGAAGTAGGAGAGCTTTCCAGTCCTTGCAGAGACCCCCCCCTGCTGTCAGATGTGACACTTGGCCAAAAGCCACTACTCTGAAAGCTAACGAAGTGAAACACAAATGGCTGCTGAGATCTCACTAGGTAGAGTGGAGACACTGCTGGATTTTACCCTTGGAGGCTCTTGTAAGAGCTTTCCTCCCCCCCGCCCCCTTTAATCCATTTTCAAGCCTAGCAATGCCTCATGTTTACCCAGTAGGCCCACATGAAAAGGTCATTTCTATTTCTTTGACCTTTTTCATCTCAGTAAACATTGGCAGCTGGAAGTCCTTGCTGTAGACATGTCAGCTGCAGTGAAATGGTGTTGATATGTAATGATATGCATACAGAACATCTCTGACCTCTGATATTGTTTGCCCATCAACATAGTAGTCTTGCCAAAACCTTAGTCCCTGTGAAAGCATTTGCTCTCAAGGAGTTTGTGATGGGTTTTCTTTTCCTTTCCCTTTGGCATTGTTTGGGTACTCCACTTTTTTTGAGTTGAGATATTAAATATTCATAATCTTAAATCTGTATGTGTGCTGGTTAACACTAGTGTGTAGCCATGGGTTTTGTTCCTGATGTGTTAGTACCTGTTTGTTATGATAGGAGGAAAATCTTTTCTTGACAATTTCTTCCTTAACTTTTTCTCTGAATTGGGAGACCATATCTAAGACCTGGATGAACTAGTATTTTGGTGAGGATGAAGAGGATGGAAAAGAACAACAAGGTCCCCCCCTAAACTGGGATTGTGACCTTATACCCAGCATCCACCAGAACCATGCACTGAAATTAATGCCACTTCTGTGGTAGTACAGAGGCAGTGTGAGCACCATTAGTAGCAGAGCTTTGTCCTGCTTCAGTTTGAGAAGTTGGGCTCTAGCATCTCTGGTCCAGCCTTGGACCTTGTTTCTAAAACAAAAGTTAAACCTGTCTCTCCAATGCCGACCTAAATCCATGGGCATGTATTACCATCAGTCACGGCTGCAAATCCTGTAGTCTCATCAGCCAGGATGCTCATGGGAAGTGCTTAAAAGCAAGTTGTCATGTAGTGTTCATATTATAAGTGCTTCTAGGTGGAGTGATAGCTACACAGTTCCTGTTAGACAAGGGATGTTTTTTTACACATCCTGTGCAAAGCTCATTTACTACCTTTGATTTCTGATGAACATGAGTATCTTTGCTGACTAGATTATATCCAGAGTTCTATTTACAGAGTGTTTTTTCACCCTCTGGAATATAGTAAAGAGTTTGTTTTGATAAGTTTTGATAAAATTTTGACAAATCGTATAGTTACATTAGTACCACAGAAAACATAGGACTGTATTTGGGTGAAAGTCTCTGCTCTGTATCAAATTAATGATCTGTTACAAAACTTTCAAAAAGCACAATAACTGTAAAAATAATTTCTGAGTAGTGATAGGAATACTACTGTGTACTCTGTAAGTCCTTTTTGTCCCTTGTTAATACCTCATTTTGATTGTTGCATTTTTAATATTTGGATTAGGACAGTGACATGCTCTGATCATTTCTGTTGAATGCGTGAACATCTGGTTTTTGTTACGGTTTAGTGTTGTTTGCTGTTGGCTAGAGATGAAAGGAGAGATCAAATGGTTTGAAGTTGACTTTTTTTGTTTTTCAAAGTTGCCTTTGTTCATAAGCAGCAACCCAGGAACTGAGCAGCAATTCTAATCGTGACTGACAAGCAGTGACAGGAAGGAGGAAAATGTGAGTGATGATATATTAGCTGTGCTAGCTCAGCAGTGAGTGAAAAAAAATCTTACAATTGCTCCTTAAAATTGTCCACGCTTTACCTAATGGAGAGATGAGTTTGCAAAAAGAAGGTACTTTTTTATGCATTGAACAATCTTGAGTATGCTGTGTGCAGATTTGAGACCTGCTGCTTGCCCAGAAACTAAAAGGTATTTGGCACCTGCAGCCTGCTGACTTGAGAGTGAGGACATGGGCTCCCTGACCTGTGCCAGCTTGAAGTGGTACACAGTGAAACCCTGGTGCCTATGGATTATTGAAACTGGAACAGAAACCAACACCCTTTTAACAGGTCACGGTTTGTAGGCTTAGTCCCTTGTCCCTCCTCTCTATTTTGAATATTTTGGAATTTCATACGTTAACTTGGTGGTTATTACCTTGTGCCATTAAACAGTAATGTCAAGGGAAGGTTCTTCCACCTGTGTATTTAACGATATATATGAATATTGTTTCATACAATTGTATGCATCTGGCTAAGGGTTTCTTTAAATAGTTCCCACATCTCTCACGTTTGTTGGAGGGACTGTGCTGTCAGCTCCGGACAATGGAGAGATCAGTCTCTGCTACGCTTGCTCTGGACAAATACCCTTTTGAATTGCAACACCTTTTCTGTTTTTAAAGTTAGGCAAGAAAAAACTACTCTACTGTAAAAGCTAGTGCCTGAGCTCTTGCTGGGCAGAGAGGAGATGAGGCAACTTGCAAAGGGTGAGCCAGAAAATGTCTTAAATGGTTTTGTAAAGATTTTTCCCTCGAAGAGTGCCTCTCTTACCATCATCTGGAAAAAGTGTCAGGATGACCAACTGAAATTCTGGAAACTTAAGTTAATTTCCAAGAGATGAAGCCTACCCTTAGTGAACAGCAACCTTCCTGAACATAAAATAATTTCAATTAAAAACTAGACTGAAGGAGAGGAGATGGTAAGCCCACCAACTCCCTAAGTCTTGAAGCTGGGGTTTGGTGCCAGAGTTGTGTACGATGCAGTCTGGTGTCTGCACATTCCACTATCAGTCATTCCTCAGTGAGGAGGTGGCTTCTGTGGTCTGTTTACTAAAAGTCACATTGGTCTCGGGTTTGTTTTTTTTCCTTCTTATGCTTGTGGAGATTCTGACTTAACATTGAATAATGTGTGTTTGTTCCAGCTTACTGAGGAAATTCTTAGCACTAAGATTAGATTCAGTCTAGTGTTCACAAAAACCCTCTTTCCTCTCTGCATATGTCATTGCATCACCCTGCTGAAATGACACAGTGTAATGTTGCTGCTAAAAGAGACACAAATACACTACGTTCCTGATGCAGCAAGGAGAGAACCTGGGGGAAGAATTGGATAAACATGCTGGTGATGTTCCATAGGGATGAATTTTGTCTGCTTAGGCCCTGTTAAAACAAAGGGAGGAATTTGCAGAGGCAAATAGCAATTATCTCAGTGGGAATGTGGCCAGGGCATCAGGATTAACATTAACGAAAAATGCAGTAGGATGGATCTTTAATGATTCTTGGGATTAGGACATTGGTTAGGTTTTACATCTGATCTGAAAGGTAACAATTCCTGAAGCACAACACAGGATGGTTTGGTTCAGTATCAGATGAAAAAATACTCCCCTGTTATTTTGTAGGTAAAAAATTCCCTTGGCTGTCCTTACACTGCAGAGTACTGGAAGGAAACAGCAAGTGAAGTAGTGCCATACCTCCTTTGACATGTTTTAGTCCAGGTGGGAGCTGGATATATATGGTGCCTTTGCTTTGTTCTGGTCTTGCAGCTGCACTGTGTTCTTATGGCATGTTTCCTATGGACATGTTTCTAAATATTATAATATGTCTAAACCTGGTCACACTTGCACTTGCAGATGTGCAGTTCATGTGTGTCTTTGCCCAGTGGCTGAGGTGAAGACTTTTCCATATCATTATTGTAAAACTGAATTTGCTCCTATCATCCACAGCTTAGAGATGTACCAGTTACATTACACTGGTGTATACTGGAATCATGCTATTGCAAGTTTGCAACCTTCTGTGGGGAAAAAACCCAACTTGCTGAGCAGCTTATTTTCACACAGGGAAGTTCCCACTTAATTCCTTAAGGTTATATGTAGAAGAGCCTCAGCTTCTTTAAGAATTGGCCTGAAAACCTTCTCTATTGAAAGCTTCCTTGGACTTGACCAATTAATTTGTAACCACTCTGGGCATGAATATAAATGGTGCTCACCTGATTAGCCTGTTTTATAGCACTTCAAAAGCCTTGATAAACCTGGTCAATGCAATAAATACCTAATGAGCGCTGAGCCTCCTTCCTCGGTAAATGAATAAATAAAGCATAGCACAAACTCTAGGTAATGCTTTCAATCAATCAGCATAAATCCTTTGGCTGCAGAAATGAAGCCTGAGATGTTAAAATGGAGTGGTTTTGGATGTGCTACATTGATTATATTCTTTCTTTCTCCCCCACAGTAATGAGGACAAACACAAGTCACTTTCTCTTCAGTTTAAATGCAGTTTGGTGGTAGTTTCATATACTCTTTTAGTCTATAGTACTTGCAGCATTGCTGTTTTAATATTTTAAAGGAATGTGGTCTACTGGTACTGAGTTTACTGGATTATATTGCTTTTACAAGGTACAGTCATCGGTGGATAGGTTGAGACTCAAAAAGGAAACCTTTTATTTTCTGGTGGTCCTGTTGCCATTCCTTAACTCTCACACTCCCACAACCACTTAGATAATGCTCTTGTTGGTACTGGCAGGTTTATTTTTGGAATGCATATTTAGAGGCATAATATACCAAAGTGTCATAACAGCAGAGAATGATGTCTAGATAACTGCTGTAGGCAAATATTTGAGAGAATGCTGGAGCTCATAATGAAGAGGATACTTTAATGTTCATCATCCCTCTGATCCCTCATTAATATGGCTAGGAAAGACCACTATGGTCCCGGTAATCAGGAAGGAATAAAGGGTTCTCAGCATGGTTCATGGTGGTTCATGATCCACACTACCTTTGCTTCCTTCTGTTGGCCTTTCCTGGGCATTGCACTGTGCATTGAGGCATTTTGTTCTTTCATAGCAGCTCAGGCTTATGGACGATTTATTGAAATCCTCTGTATGTTACAATGACACCACAAAAAAAAGGGCTGTGACTGTTCTTGCTGGTCACCTGAAAGATCTGATGAAATGATCTAGGACTCTTGCAGTGAGAATAAAAGTACTTGTTTTTAAGCAGAGTGATTTGTATCTGATGCTCGATTTGATTTTATTTCTCTAAACAGTAGCTCTGTAAAACAGTAGCTCTGTAACACCCTGGCTTAGTCCTTAATATTCCTGTGACAACAACAAAAATGAGGAAGATTTTAGACAAATCTCTTTCAGGTTAGAGTGCAGCCTCAGCCTGTTCCCCTGCAGCCACCTATACACTCAAGAGTGGCACAAGCAGCAGTAAAAAACTCTGCCCTTCTACTGAATGTGATTGAATCAGATCTTTGTGAAAGCAATGAGGTCATCCCCTGTTATTTTTTGGTGCTTAATAATGACTGTGAACCACTTGTTTTTCATAAGCATAGAGTTTGGCCCTTTTCTCTCTTCTTCAGATTGTACTGAAAATTCTTTTCCAACATCCTGCTTCCTTTGCTAAACTTACCATAAATTAACAATTTTTTTTTCTCAAACAAGTAGGTTCTTTATCAAGTATACGAATGTCTTAAAGATACCAGGTATTGGCTTGAGTTTTACTCAGTATCATAATATATAGGATATGAATGTCAAATTCTCCAAATCTTCTTAGAACTTATGTGTAATTTCAGTAATAAAATTGCAAGACTTTTTTATGGCAGCTTTTAGGTGATTCCATGACTAATCCAACCTTCTGCAATATGACAAATTAAAAAAATGAAGCAGCACACTTCCAAGTAAAGCTGGAAGAAAATACTCATCTTTTCTTGGCTTTTTCTACCAGGAATGGTTTTCAATCTGGCAACTCCCATTGTTTCTCAAGTTCATTAGAGTTTCAACAAATTATTATAAATCTCTCCACACCAGCAAAACAAAAAGTTCTGTCTTTAAAACTCAAAAAAAAGAAAAAAAAAGAAAAAAAAATTTGGACTTGAATGCTGGCAGGGAATTGAATTGTTTCAGGTGGGCAAGTTAATTTTTTTTTCTACAAACTTTCTGCCTCAGTAAAATACATGAAAAACTAGAGGGGGGATGTCACTGGGTTTTGTATTGACACAAATACAAGTTTATAAAAGTGTTTTTGCACACATGTACACATGTGCATAACTGTCTAGAATATCTAGAAATTTTGTAGGTCAAGCATATCTGCCTCTAAGAAAATGATTCATGTGTAGGTTGGTAGGGGTTATTCATTGCACTTAAATAGGTAGGAAAAATATCTGGGGGGGTTTGTTTGTTTGTTTGTTTTTGTTTTGTTTGTGCTTTGTCCTTTTCCTGGGAAACCATCCTGGTTAATGCCCACCCTTAGATGGGATGAAACATAAGTCCAAAAATGTTCTTTGGCTTACAGAGAATGTAAAGGGAAAATAAAACCCTGCCACATGGGTTGTAGACTAATGCTGAAGTTGATTTAATTTACAGTACAACAGATGCTCTCTCTTCTGGCAGAAGTGTACCTTTAGGCAACCTTTCCTGTAGCTGGGATGAGCTGCTTGTCTGGGTGCAAAGACTGTAACTGTTTGTCCTGACTGTCCGATGCTACCTTAAACAGGGTTTGAAATTACATTACCAATCCTTAAAAAAGCAGTAAAAACAGAAAACTTAGTTTTTAAAGCATTTATTTTTATGCATTTTATGAAAAACTAAACTTTTTGTTTAGTTTTGTGTCAGTCTGACAAATACCTAGGATGTTTGAGTATGTTTCCCTGTGTAATAACACATCTTTCTGGCTATTAATATTATGACATCTATTATCTTTGTGATTACAACCCATGATAAATTGCAAAGTAGTGCGTGTAATAAAGAGTAGTCCTTTTTTCATCTTTAATGAATGTAAAAGTAGTGCCCAAAGTCATTATGTTAGTAGTGGCTTTTTTAGTTCTTGGCCAACATCAGAGACATACATCCTTCCCAACCTTGTTGTCCCGTGTCAGTGGTACATTTAGAATTTGCAAGAATTAATCTTCTGGATTCATATCTGTTTAAGGCCACCATCTGCTAGTGACTGGACACCCAGGCCAGTTCTTCCTGAAGGGCAGTCAAAAAAGACTGTTCTATTCAAGATTTTCTGAAGAGTTCCTTGAAGTGTTCTAACTAGACTTTGAAGACTCCTTTCCCAAAGCCAAGGTTTATATGTCAGGAGTTGAGTTTGGTCTCCAGCCACAACAGACAAATTAAAAACAAACCAGAGACTTGTGACTTGTACCCATTCTCTGAGGTCTGTCAGCAGACAATTTTGAAGGAATGTCAATATCAATGAAAGGAGCATTTTTAAGGATCGGTTGTTTTTTTTTTTTTTTTTTTTTGG
>VXAY01001362.1:796284-927334 GCA_013399855.1 Oxyruncus cristatus | reverse complement strand
TTTTTTTTTTGTTGTTTTTTTTTTGTTTGTTTGTTTGGTTTTTTTTTGGCCAGCCCATGGAAGACATGACAGGAAGAGGATAATAGGTCTCAGTCTCATGCTTCTGGCAGATTCTGTCAGAGGTGGAGTCCTGAAACATGTGCCTTATCTGAATTCTCTGGCATGTGTTGAGAGGTGTTTACAGATATTTTCTTCTAGTAAACAAGCAGGTCACCACAAGATTTTGTGGTCAGCCCTTGCAAGCTGATATCCAGCAGCCCTATTTGGACAACAGCAAAGCAGGATAGCTCCTACAGTAGAAGGAACTGAAATCTTAGTAAACACATGGGGAGAATTTTCATCAAAGGTTTGAAGAATTGAACTTACTGGGGGGCAGAATAAGTAAGAAAAATGCCAAGGTAGTGAAAACCTCGCTGATGGTAGCCCACACACAGTTTGATGTCTGACAGTAGACAGTAAGGGTGCCAGCACTATGACACCTACTGAAAGAGTTAATGAGCTGTGAGATTTCTTGCTGAAGGATGAGATGATAGTTTAAGGACTTGCATACCTGTGATGTTCGCACTAATAAGTCAGGTTTGATCCACCATTCCAGTTTTTGATGCTGTCCTTGGAAAAGGCTGTCATACAGGTGCTTAGGAAGGAGCATAATATTTTATGACTTACAACACCTGCAGTCCTCTCATGGAATGAGTTCCCAGGAGATCCTAATCATACAAAGCTAATATTGCTAAGCTGGTGATAATATCACGCTGCCAAGCTGAGTTACATGGATTGCTGTGGCAAATGCCTGGCTGATTAGTTTTAATTCAATGCAAATAGAAATGGCATCAAGGATACACTGTGTGAATAAGAGATGTCTTTACATGTGAGGGCAGTAGTGGCAGGCTGATGAGCTGAGGTGGCGTGACCACCACATTCTTTGGTCATGTTATTGCTGAGGTAATGAAACGAAGAGGAGAAGTAGTGATACAGGAGCATGACATGAGGTTCCTGATAGAGAAAACTTGGTGGCACAGTCAGTACTGCAGGCTCTGCCTTCTTCCAGTGATTCTGGAGAGCACTGTGGGCAGTCTTCATTCTGATACCACCCAGCCCTGTAAAAGAAAGTTTAGTGCCTTCTGCTTTAGCCAAGGAGGGAGTTGAGACAGGCTGAAGGGGAGCACTGCTGTGAGAGGAGCAAGGTGGGAAGCATGGTATGGAACTAGGTGATCTTTAAGGTCCCTTCCAACCCAAACTAGTCTGTGTGTTTGTAGGAGATAATTCTCCTACTGAATTAACCCATCATCAAACTTATTTCCTGTAATCCTGGGGTACAGAGAGAAACAATTAGCCTTAGGTTTATATTGCTGATAAAATCAACTAAAAAATTGCTTCTATTCCCATAGCTAGGAAGTTAGGCTTGTTTATGATTGACCCTGTGGCTCCCTCCCCTTGAAAGGAAAAAAACCCAAATATGTATGTAAATCAAGTGAATCTCTTAAGCTCCTGTCAAGTTGCCAGTTCAAACCCACTTACTGCAAGTAGATCTCCCTTTATCATCAGAACCTGGTTGCTCATTTTGGACTCAGTCCACAAACTTTGCTTTTTGCCTTTCTGGCTATACATATACAGTTAATCACATTTCAGCCAGTAAACGACTCCAAGTTGCAGTGGGTCATTAGATCTTTTTCTTAAGTAGGTCGTTACTCTTTTTCCTTTCTCCAGAGCATTCTGAGGGAGAAAGTCTGATGTGAATATTCATGAGAATACTAAAACTAGGCAAGTGAGAAGATGGACATGTTATTTATGTTTGAGAAAAAAACTGTAGCCTTGCTTTCATCGTATTGACTTCTGGTAATTTACATACTGGACTGAAAGAATTTAATTATGTGGGTTATATGAAGGAAACGATGGCTCGCTGGTTAGAGTTGTGAGCGCTGTTTTCTGTGCTGAACACCTTGTTTGACCTGGGCAAATCATTCTCCTTTATTTTTTCCACTTGTGCTAAATGGGAATAGTAATTACCCACTTCACAGAGGAGGGCACGTGGCTGAAATTAATTAATGTTTATAATGTACTTGGTTTTCCTGAGGTTTGTAGCTGTGTTGCTGAGTATTGTTATTTCTGGGTTTTGGGCTGTGTGTGTGCATGTGGTGTACAAAGTTTGTCTCCAGCAGATAGGGTAGCAAAATACAGTCTTAAGAATAAAGTTTCTTGGCACTTATACAAATGCCATTAATTGCTAAAGATTTTAAAACAAGAATGCAGCTGGTACTGGCTTTGCTGCTGAAATGTAACTGCTCTGTGGAAGGCAAGTTGTTAAACAACAAAGCAGAAGGCTTATGGTGGTTTTTTAATGGGAACAGTAAAAATAGTGGAACTCAAGGATAGCCCTTGGAGAACAGAATTCTTTAGGACATTGAACGTAGCTCACCTGAAACCTTGTGGACTTCAGAAAAATCTCATCACCTGATTGACCTCAGTGGTAACTTCTGGGAAGAAAGTGAAATCCTGACTGAGCCTCAAATACTTATTTTACAGTAGGGTAGTAAGTGGAAGGTGTTATAAATCATATCAATAGATGTAGAAAAAATACTTAACACATATCTTGGTGTAATGGTCAGAGGATTTTTTTTTTTTTTTTTTTGCTGGGTTCCATATGATCTACAGATCTCTGCCAAACTGTTTTCTATCAGTTACGTACATCCAGCGAAGCCTAGTAAAATCTCCAGCCTTCTGAATGTTTGCTAGAAAGCAAATTTATGCAAATCTGCTCAAGAGCAAGATCTTGGTGAAAAACATATTACAATGAATCTGTTGCTCTACGATGTGGAACAAAAATTCTCAGTGTGAGGGGCCCACTGACAGCAAACCTGCAGATGTAGGTGTGCATTGCAACCAGCAATACTGAGGTGTAGAAGAGGTCAGGTTAAGCAAAGGTTTAATGTAAGGGAAATTGCCCTTGGAATTAAGCATATTTTTATGCAGTTTGTTAGATTGGGATAATATCAAGGAGATGTTCTTTGTAAAGGATGTCCTTAAGTGCTTTGCTGAATCCAGGCCATAATGGCCAAGATCTTCACCTTTTTTTGATATGATGGGTAGCATTTAATGGGTGAGTTATTCTGCTTGAAACATTGAGCTTTTGAGCCAGCCTTAACTGTGCCACAGATTTTCAGATGGGTATTTTAGCTTTTTCCAGAGCCTCTTTGATGCTGTCAGTGAATCCTGAGTAACTCATCGACTCAAGGAGGGCTCCAGAGAACTCTTGTTTTCTCATCTTGGAGTGAGTTTTTATTTTGTAATAACTTCTCCTGAAATTTTGACTCTGATTAGCAGTGTGTCTGCATTTTAATAAATGATCTTAAAGAGCTCCCTTCCGTCTTCCCCCAGCACTTAATTACAATGTGTAAATATGCACACAGCCCTGTTACTGATGTTAATCCCAATACTGATAAAGCTGGATAGGAGAGAATAGAAATGAATTGGAATAAGGATAAGCACAGGTCTTTCATTAGCCCAACTAAAAGTAATCACAGATCTCTTGCTGGTAATATACATCTTCCAGATAGAGTACTAATTGCTTCTGGCAGTGCTGTGCTACAACTCAGAGATAGCTTTATTGTAATCCTGCAGTGATCTAATGCTTTCACATACCAGTTGCTGCTTTTCCCTCTTTCTCCACTTGATAATGTGACCTTACAGACTTGGAACATTCAAACTGCACCTTGTAGTGTCAAGGCTGAGGGATTCTGACAAAGTGTTTTATTTGTTTGTCGCATTTTGATTTGTCTCTTTTTTTTTTTCCATACTCAAAGTTTCCTCCAATGTTCGCCATAAAGTAAAGTTGTGCAGAATTCAGGGAAATAAGCTTGTACATTACATGTGCCCAGGGTAATGTTTTATGCAGCATCCCTCGTGTTTACAAATGTGTCACTGACAGATAATTCAACTGCTTCTTTCTGCTTCGGGAGCCTGAAGTGCTTCCACACAAGTTTTGTGTTCTCTGTATATTATGGGCAGTCTTTTCAGACTGTGTTTCCTAAAACTGTGAAGTCCCACGGTTAGGATCAGAATCTCATCCTCTGAGTTCTTTTTAAGGGATACTAAATCCTATAAATGAAACCTATTGCGTACTTCTAATTAGTACTTAAAATTCTGATTGAAATGATCGAGAGAGTTGCTGGGACATGGCCAATGAGAACATATGGAATTTTTCTGGGTTTTTTGGTCCTTTGGTTTTGTCTCGTGGGGTGTATATATATTTATTTTTGTGGGTTTTTTTTCTTTGTTTGTTTGTTTTGTTTTTTTTTTTTTTCCAAAGCAGTGGGAGTTTTACCTAGAAGGGCAGCTGCATGGATAACTGATGTTTCTGTTTAGTCATCTTAAGGGCAAACAACAGGGGGAAGAACATTGTACGGGTTGACTGAGAAAGGACATGAAGGACATTAAAAGTCTGCAACATACTTCACTCAAAATGCTTGCTATCCAGTTAAATTCTTTTGTTTGAATTGGACCACGAAACTCAGCATGAAGTATTGATCATCAACTTGTTAATTAGCAAAATTGCAGGAGCTTTCAAGCCAAAGAAGTAATCTTTATTTCAAAAATCATTTAATATATGCCATTTACATGGAATTCCTCCTGTATTTTTGGTACTTTATTGAATCCAAAAAGAGGAAACAGTTCATGTGAAAATGGATAAATGACGTAAAATCTTGTCACTGCATGTTTGGTCCAAAAAACGCTGTCAGTGACAAATTGACCGGCTTATACTGATGGTCCAGTTCAGAATGCTTTCAAACACATCTCTCAGGCAGCACTAGGTTAGAAATACCAGGTGAGCAAGTGTAGCTGTATGGTGCTCTCACCCTGGTACTGTGTGGTTGTCTCCTCCCCTCAGCTCCAGCTGGTCACCTTCACACCACATCAGTTTCTGACTAAGGAGATATTGTGGACTTCGAGAATCTGAACAGTCCTTTTGGCTTTGAGCATATTGTGCTGTGTGATGTGCCAAATCCAGTCAGCAGAGTTCTGCCACCTTCCTCCTGGGGAATGCTTGAGATCATGTCATTTATCCTTCTCAAGATGTTAGTTCCCACCTCTGCTGCTAGTTATGCCGTTACTGAGAAATGCTGTCATTTAGAATAACATATTTTTGCCTTCAGACTAAAGTCCTTTCTGCGAGTTTATGTGAATGATTTCTGTAAGTACTTGAGTGTGCAGATGAAGAAGGTTGCCAGAACGGGAGGCTGAAGAGTATGTGCTGAGACATTGTGTGTGAAAATCTCCCAGAGATTGACAAGGTCTGGACATAAGTGGCCCATTCATGCTTACAGCTTAATAAAAGGTTTTGAAATAAATACTGCTCATAATTTGATGGCCCCTTTTGATGCTGTATTGGGGGAAGTGGCATTTTATTTATAAACCGTTTAATTTACTTTATAAGCAATTTGTTTCTATGTCCTTGACCTATTTTGCTTTTCTTCCTGTGTGATGTGGTCTCACATGCTTGCATTAGGTTCTTACTGTTTTCTGGGCCTGTTTTCCTTTTCTGGCTGCAGTAAAAAACTTGTGATTTCCTGAAAGCACAGCAGGGCTTGTTGTATGACTGCTCCTTGGGCATAGCATCACACTGAGACTTGGCTGCTTGCTTTAAATAAAATGGTGCCTAATATTTTATTCTTGCTCCAAATAAAAACAAACAATCTGAAGGAATTTGTGTCTAGTTTGTAAACAGTTTACTTCAATTACAGTTTATAACATAATTTACAAACCATGCTCACTGGAAGGCAGTTTGATGAATTATTAAAGACATTAGTCTTATTCTGTGATAAACATGAACCTGTAAGTATCAAGAACTGAAAAACTAAATCATAAAAGATTACTTATCTTTTAACTAATACAAAAAATTTAATACCAGATTTTGTCCATGTAGTTGGTTTCTGCAGAGTGGTTGCAAAGTCTCAATCTAGAGGAAATATTTCTGAAATTGTATAATATTTTAAACTAACTAATTTACATGGTGCTATATTAAAATTTCTGGAAATTGTTTATTTTAATTCTTACGCAAAACTTCTGGATTTTTTGGATAAAGCACTTACAAACTGTTGCTTCTCTTCTGGCAAGGGCAACAATAATAACATCAATACGTAAGGTGTGAGGTTGCAAAGAAACAGATGCGCAGAAAATAAAAAGCTGGTTACTAAGAGACACCTGCTCAGCAGAGCCATGTAACTACAGAAATGTTTCTGGTGTGAGACCTGTGAGTGATTTATCTGTGATGCAGTGGGGATTGGAACATCTGGTTTGAGATTTCCAGTTCACAGTGAAGCTTCTGGGCTTGTTCCATGGGCACATCAGTTATGCCTGGTGACTAAGGGCAGTTAGATAATGTTTTACCTGGCACTATGGTGTCTAAAATAAACTGGGAGCAGATGGCAGATGCATGTCTGTCTTGCAAGCAGGGGGCTGACTACACAGCTCTATGATATCCCCTCTTGCATTTTTTTCGTGGCAGGCAGCACCACTTCCACACACCTTTTACATGAAATAGCTAAAGATTATAGGAGACTTCCTACTGCTCAGTGCCTGTAAAGCTGCAGCTCATGAAGTAGAACCCAAGCTAAGCACCTCTAATGTGCATGTGAAAACTTATTTGGCAATAAAGATGTACAGACATGTCTGTCTTTCTGCAAAACTATTAAGTCCTCTTCTGAGAGCCATAGGTTTGTGTTTTAATGACTGCATTTCAAACTAAGGATTCAGCAGAATCTCCCACATGAGACTCACAATGCCTTGGTGGCTAATGGAAATAATTAATATTATCCATCTTAATGTGCAAATGATGAGGCTCAGGTAATGACTGCATCCTATTTAGAGAGGATGACACAAAATGGGAATTTGAAATGCGAGCTTATGGTGCTGGCAATTGATTTTGTATTGCTGATTTTTAGACTATATGACTGCCTAAAAAGGGCATTCTTGTGTTAATCTAATGATGAATGATGCTGCAGTTCTGAAGATAACTTGCTTCCTGCAGTAGGCTCTATTCTCAAAACTTGCTTGTGGAAGAAGAGGGGCTCTGGCACTGCTATATAGATTCTGAGTTGATTTCAGTCTAAACCAGGGTGAAAAATTAGTTTTGATATCTGATTTTAGGGCTGTGATAAGTCTTGTGTCTGCTTTACAAGCCAAGAGCTAATAAATATCAGTGTTCTAGCCAGTGAAAATATCATGGCATGAAACACAAAGAAACAGTCCACAAATACAGTTTAATTTTCTGTTTGATGTTGCTGCCCCCTGTTTTCCTTGAACACCAGCACTTAGCAGCTCTTCATCTTGCCTTATCTTTTTCACGATGTTCAAAGTCACCTAGGAGATGTGATATGCCAAGTTCTCACTGTATATTTTTACCTGGGCATCTCCAGCCTTTTGTTTACAGATACCTAAACCTTTATAGCTTTAAAAAAGGGAGATAGGAAGGACTGTTTGGTTAGATTTTTGGTTTTTTCTTTTCAAAACAGATTTCTGGGACCTCATACCTTCATTCCCTGAGAAAGACAGAGAACAGCTGCCAATAGAAGGTGACTCATAAGTACAAATGACAAGCTTGCAGAAGCTAGATTTGGACAGAATAAAAAAATTACATGGTCTTACAGTCAGAATGAAAGGTGAACCTATTTTTTTTCATGTAGCTTCCTTTCTTTTTTTAGCACCCTGCATAAAATCAGATGATTTGTCCTGCAAGTAGAAAGCAAAGGAGAATAGCATCATTCCGGATTCACGAATGTTTTTAGTTGCCTTATTCACTGGTGAGAATGAGGGACTGAAATCCTGCTGAGGGACTGGATCTGTGTTACTGAGGTGTCTGGAGTAACTCATGCTGTCTTGGAACAGATGAGTGTTTGAAATGCTAAGAATTAGACAGCTCGCAGGAGAGCTTATGGTGAACCCCTTGCTGCAGGGGATTTTGCTGTGTGTTTTCCTATTTTGTTGGTTTGGGGGTTTATCTGGAGGGGGAGGAGGGAAGGATGTAATAGTTCTGAAGAAAGTGGATAAGTGGAAAAAACAGCTGTTTGAAGATTTTTTTTTTTTAAATCTGTTGAATAATTCAATTTTATTTTCTTTGGGAATAGTGAATGAGACCATGCCTTTTTAACGTAAAAATAGGCAAGTTCAGTTGAGATTGAACAGTGCACTTGAAGGGAGTTTGGATTGCTTATTTCTATTCTAGCTAAATCATCAGCATTTAAAAGCAATTTAAGAACTTGAAGTTATAATAGCCTATTTACTTAAGAAGAAAAAAATAAAAAAGAAATTAAATATGACATTTTGTTTAGTAAGTAGAAAGTATTTTATTTAATTGCAGAGCAGTTGCCCTCAATCTAGAGACTGCTGAGAGTGTACTCACATAACTGAGGCTGTAAGTCTGTGCTAATAGTCCTTTGCATATATAGCTATATTTATGTATTGTGCTTGTAAGGTGCTCTCTAAACACATAGGGCTGTGTTGACAACACAGGGATTTGCACTGCTGTGATGGGAGTAGCCTTGCTGTCCCTTGACCAAGTCGGACCAACACCATCAATACACCTGTTCAGGGCTTCCTTGGGGACCTCTGTCCATGCAGGGTCACATCACAGGTCAGTCTAGGCAGGCAACCATAAAGATAAACATATCTGACACTCTGCACTGGATTAAGATAAACTGAGAAAAATATTCTTTTCATTGAAAATTCAGAAGATATAAATGTCTTCATTTGCACCTAAAAAACCAACAGGTTGTTGGTTTGGAATGCTAACACTCGGTTTTTTGAAAGCTTTTCTCCTGTTGGTGCCCTTTTTTGTTGTTGTTGTTGTTATTTTACTATGGGGGCTTTCCTTCCTTTTCCTGATCCATTTACTCTGTCTTCTTTTCTACCAAGTAATATAGGAAAGAGTTTTAGAAATACAAAGCGTAGTGAATAAATTTTTTCTGTTTTCTCTAAGTGGTGAGACTCATTTGATACCAAATACAGATTTTTGTTTCATACCATCTTGACCTTCTGCTCATCCCTTCCAAAAGGGATGTATTAATCAGCTTCACTAGTCATCTAGAATTGAAGCAGTAATTTGCTCCTGTACTAATGCAAACTGCTTGTCACCATGATGCTACCTCCCCTTGCTATATATACACTGCTTTATTTTTTTTTCCCCGAAGTACTGAAAGACAGAAATAAGAACTTTGTTCCTCAGAAAGTGAGAAAGAAGAAAGTGAATTTGTTATTCAACAACACAACAGTTCTCTGTGAAATGAATGCACATCCCTAGAAAAACGACGGTCTACTACTCTTCCTGCTTACCAGTCTCTCAGTATCAGCCACTAAAAGCTTAAGGGTCAGAATAAAAAAATTTAGTAATATTTGGAAGTGCATATTACTGTATAAACAACGTGCTCATGCAGTGCCATGTCTAATTTGTGTGGGGGATTAGTGTAATTGCCAGTGCAAGCTAGGTAATTGGGTGTGAAAATGATGACCATGATTTCCTCATCTGCACAAGCTGCAATGAAAACAACTTGTGCTTTATTTACTTAGTGGCCTTTTCCAAACTAGCGTATCCTTTGGTGCAGGTGAACTTGGTGGGACGGATCACTCTTCGCTGTGGCAATATGCAGTTTCAGAAGTCCAAGGATAGTGAGCATAGTGGGTCTGGAAAAGACAGATGAGTATCAGCGAAGTCGCCTCTTCAACAGTCAGTACAGTTCAACCAGGATCTCCACTATTCCCTCCTGACTTTTTTTGCACACATCCTCACAATTAAAAAAAAAAAAGGTATTTTCTTGAGTAACTCCAGCTTGTGTAACTTCTCACCTGTGAAAGATACTGGTATTTAAATGTTTCTCTTTGAACACAAGTGAAGACAAACATCAGTGTGTTGCAGTTCTCTTACCTGGCAGTTCCTACAGGAGCTGATCCCCTGGAGAGGAGCACAGCATTGGTTTGGATAGGCATTGGGGGCAATTACTGTGGGGTTTATGGGTGCAGCTCTACAGATTTACTTGTGACAGCCTAAAACAAAACTCAGCATCAGGCTGCTGCTCATGCCATCCCATGTTCTGCATCCCGCTGGGCTGAGCTGTGCTTTGTGCAGCTCATGGCAAGGACTGCATTTGCTTTGTGCCTTTCTCTCTGCCAGGGTTGAGTTCCTTGTCAGTGTGCTGGTTTGGCATGAGTTTTCTGCATAAAGATGAAGGAAGGAATAGGAAAAACTCTTTGGCTCTTTATCTGACTCCAGGTTGTCTGCTGTCTGCCTTTCCTAGCAAGGTCGGTACTGGTGAACCAGGGTTACTGCCTCTTCATCTGTTTCCTCTCCACAAAATGTTCGTTTTGTGCTGATATTTGTGGCCCCTTTTCAAACTCTGCTAGAAATTTAATATGGATATAACACTAAATAACATATTTTCTCTGTGAAGGAAATTAAGCTAAAGGACCGTAATTCTTTCTTTGAGAAACAATGTGAATTTTTTTCTTTTTTTCCGCCTGGTTTTGCTTTAATCATCTTCTAAAATGCTTAACATTCTTTTTCCTATTGAAGAAGAAACTGAATTAAAAAGGATAAGACAGTTTTTATGGAAAGATTTTCCTGGTTTAATGACATGTCAGTTGGTTTTAGCTGAGTAGTCTTTAATCTTTAGATGCATTTGTACAGTGATAAACCCTTTTAAAATGATAGGAAGCTCATTACTTGGAACCGAATTTTGTTTCGGGTTGTCACAACTAAATCTTTAGAGCAGATACCTTTTCTCTCTGGCTGTAACTTACCACAGAAAAAGGAGAAGCCATTGTGTGGTGATGCTGTGTCTTGGTATTACATCTTCACTATTGAAAAGAAATCATAAAGACAGTTACTAGGTTCATGAGACTCTTTCCAGATGAAAGGTGTAAATGCTTGTCTCTGCTTCATGAGATTTTTTTTTTTTTTTTAGCCATAATTTCTAAATTTTTAACACAAATGTGAAAGCAAATTTTTGTTATTTCGTAAGATTACACATAAGCCCCTCCTGTAGTGTACATCTTTAATAAAGCAGGCATTGCAATTCTAGTGATAAAACTGAGGAAGCTTTTTCACAGTGAAGGTAACATGCAGTGTTGCTTCCCCAGTCACCCTCCATTACCAGGTGTGGGTTTTGGTAGAATGGTGCAAATAGCAATTATGAAATGCAAATCATGAAGTAGCTGTCATTAGTTTTCCTGACAAATTTAATTTTACGAAGTTCAGTCCTAACAGAATTTCCTTCTCTGCTTCATTTTTGGGAGTAGCCTTCAAATGGATGCATGAAACTTTCTCTGCAGTAGAAAGAGAGTAAGGGAGAGCCCTTGGAGAGCTGAGCTTCCTGCAGCTTATAAACTCTTTTTTTGGGGGCTTCTGAGATTAGTGCAGTGGGGGCAAGAGCTGTAGCCCTTGGGTTTTCCCAGCTGTGTGTTTTTCCTTGTGCGGCAAATCTTTCAGTGCAGGAAGTTGGAGGCAGTACTTAATGATGTTCTGCTGCTTTCCGGTGGCTAAAGATCTGCTCCTCAAAGTGCACTATCCCAGTTGTAGGAATTTCTCAGAATGTCTTGTCTTCCCTCAGTGGTATCCCAAACTGATGGAAATTGTTGGTGCTCCACTGGAAACACCTAGAGTGATACCAGTTTGTTTCCTGCCTCTTTAATCACTTTGGGGAATATCCACTGCTAATGGTGCTTACGTTACACCGCTGAGCTACTTTTTTAATGGCGAGCCAAAGATAAAGACTAATAATCTGCTTTCTTTAGTGATCTGTATGGGACAAGCAGCTGAGGATAAAGGTGGTAGGTGACACAATGAGAATGTTTTTCTTACACAAGACCTATTTATTCAGTTGCTTGTGGAGCTTAAAGGCAGAAATAGGGAAATATCATTCTCCTCGAGGACAGGTGTTGAGCAAGCAGGAGAGATGGTGGGGGAAAAATCGTGCTTCCCTGGAGGCACACATGTCAAATGTAAAACATAAGTCAAAGGGAATGGAATATAAAGCTTCATTTCATACCTGTCTTGACAAATGGCTGACTGTAAGTGTAAGACAAATTTAGTGGATGGGTCAGTGAACTGGTGACAGGGATGAAAATTTCTGTTAGCAGAGAATCCTCCTGAATTATTTCTAAACAAATCCATGTTAGTTCTCTAGTATGTTTTGGGGGTAATGGCTTGCAGGCGAGAGAGGTGTGGAAGCAATATTCAGCTCTGCGGCAAAATTCAGATTTCCAAAATCTCTACTTAGTCAAGGCCGAGGGCAGATTGGTTTGCTATAGGAGGAAGTTTAATAACACTGAGTGAAAAGATCAGTGAACTAGAATTTGGGAATGCAATGCTGAAATATCAGAAATGTCTGAGTGGGAGAGATACTTATCTGACTGCAGGTTTGCACTCAGAAAGAGCTTCTCTTGTAGAAAAGAAATACCTGAGGGTAGAGAAATAATTTTTAAGCTGTTGAGTGCTTCTGAAATTAAATCTCTAAACCAATGCTCTAGTGCTGTCAGGTTATCTGTGACTTCCCAGAGCTTCAAGTGTTTGGATCCCTTGTCAGACTTTAAGGGATGACTCTTGCCCATACAGTATGTATTTGCAGGATGTTGTTTATGTCATGTTAGCATGCTGTGGAAGAATACCTGAAATCACCTGTGGAAGAAATCCTGAAGCCAGAAATTTCCAGGCTAAAATATTTTGATTAGTCTGAAATTCTGAGAAGAACTTAAAATCCGTTTCTTCCAGCTTTCACTGTTGCATTGATACGGTTGATGAAACAATACATTTCTCTGCAATCTGTTGAGAGGAATGGGCCATTTTTCTATGCTATACACTTCAGTCAGGGTGGTTAGTTTTCTTGATAAGCACTAATAGAAATTTTTTTCAAGTTATAGGAATTTTGAAAATGACAGTCAGTGCACTGCTTTAAATTTTTAATAAAGGGTATATGGCCAAACCATCAGGGAAATTGGGATGTGTAGGCTAGTTCAGGGATTAATGTTTCCCAATAATGAAATCCTCCCTGCACCTGTTCGTTAGTATGATTTTGTTTAGGGTAAGAGCTGGGGGATAGCTGAGAGAGTTTGAAGGAAGTGATTGAGAAATTGACAAAGGAGCTTACAGTTTTGTGGGGTTTTTTTACTTATCAGAGATATTCTCACCAGAGGAAATGACCAAAGCAGAGCTGTTTCTTACAGTGTCTGAAGTCTAAAGGGCATCTGATTCCACAGGATCATTTTAATCATCATTGTTGCACCTGGGTGACTCTTACACTGGTTGGGTGTTATCAAAAATGGTCAGTGATTTGGGTGTTGCAATTCTGGTAATGGGCTTCCACCCCGTAGCCTTTTGTTCTTTGTTTTGCCCTTGCTAAAAGAGGAAGTCAGGAACTGTCTTGACTTTTCACTCCCAAAAGACTATATGAAAATCTTAAACTTACGTGGTTTATATACAGCAAAATGGGACTATTTCCCCCTACATCTCACTTCATGGGAGCGAGGAGGAAAAAGAGGAGGAATGAAAATGAAGGCTGCCAGTCACTTGGGACTGCTGTGCCTCTCCTATGCTTTCTGCCAAAGCCTGGAGGATGTAGGCAGAAGGCAGCCTAGTTTTGATATCCTTCAGATAATAGGATCTTAGTTACACATGTTAGTGGGTTAATAAGATTTTTGTGTGTTGGCTTGTAATATGCTTTGCTTTTCCCCTCCTTTTGAGGTAGCTTCCTGATAAAATGTGTGCCAGGGGAAAGAGGAGATGTGAGGTGTAAGTTACTGTCCTGCCTATTAACTTTGAGATGAAACCACTGCAGCAGATAGACATCTTCCTTTCTTTTTATTTTATAACTAGGAGTCAGGTAATGTAGTTAAAAACTATAGGAAGAGAAATACGAGACTCAAATTTGAAGGGAAGGGAAAGATGTAGAGAGCAATGAGGGCCTTTCTAAAGAATATAAAACTTGTTTGTTTGGTTTTTTGTGTGTTTGTTTTTGTTTTGGTTTGTTTTTTTGTTTATTTGGTTTTTGTTGTTGTTTTTTTTGTTTGTTTTGTTTTGGGTTTTTTGTTGTTTTTTTTGTTTTTTTTTTTTTTTTTTGGTTTTTTTTTTTGTTTTTTTGGTTTTTTTTGTTTTTTTTTTTTTTTTTTGACTGGAGGGAACTGTCGTTTTGGCCACAGTGCTGCTAAAGGTATCTCAGACCTAATAGCATCTATAAGGATATTTAGGATTAGTAGGTCTTGTCTTACATATTAGTTATAAATAGTATTGCCAGAACAAATTTCATGGGAATCCTAGGTGGGAATGCAGCAACAAATGGGTGCAGCTTTCCAAGGTGGAAACTTTATACAATTGTTACATCGATGCTTCTGCTTGTTACTAGTCCTGCCCTGGCTGGCTGTCAGACTTGATGACAGCCATGGGAGCTTTTTAATCTTTGGCTGGTGGCTGTTAGTGGGATGGAGTAGTGGGAAGAAAAAAATAAACAATCCATAATTCATGTCTTAGTTACTGGGTTTTGTATGTGTGTTTGGTTTGTTTGTTTTTATCCCCCAAAAGAGCTGAGGGAAGGATTTTACTTTGAATGTATCTCACTTCATTTAACAAGTTGTTTTTGACTAAGTCCTCTTCTCTTTGCTAGAATGCAACAGTTTTCATTCTGACAGCATCAAGGTATTCTATAGAATATAGAGTCCCAGTGAAAATAGACCTTTAACAGCAATTTATATCTCAAGTCTGAAATGTGCACTTTATGTCTGCTATGATCCCTGGGTACCTGTTAAGGGATTACTTACATCTTGCCATCCTAAGTTTCTTTCCATAAACAAATGAAACCTTTGAGTCAGAGGTTTAAGGAATATGCTCAGATGAAGCAGCATTTAACAGCTCTTCAGGGAGAAAGAGAAAAGGTGGGAAAGTGAAGAATTGATAACCTATTAGCTGTTTAAATTTCCCACCTTGAATTATTGACAATATGTGACATTACAAACTTACAAATTACTGTCTATAAGCAGCTTGGAAAATATGACCTTTGCATTACAATTGGTCTCCAGATGCCTTCTAGCTTAATACAAACAGCTGCTGCTGGCATATTTTGTTGCAGCTGGAGTGGGAAGAATGCAGGGAACTGAAGAACTTTTCTTGGATAATCAGGCATATACTCAGATGACAAAACATACTAGGTAATGGCTGAAATGTCTCTGTTCGAGACTGGGCTCACTCCTCTGGAGTTCTGGAGTGATCTAATTTTCAGCAATAAAGACATCCAATTAGTTAAAGTTAGTTGTCCTTCCCTGCTGCTATGTCTCTTTCTTGAGTAAGTGGTGAATGTTCAGAGACACTTAAAAGCCCTATATTACCTTAATTCCTACTTCCTTACCTGTGTTGACCAGTGAGTGTGAGCTGAATGGATGCTTTTTCTTATTTTTTTTTATGGCAAACCAGGTGCACTAAATTATTGCTTTGCAGTGTTGTTCATGTGATTAACACACAAACTGGGTGTAGTGCTGCATTTGGCCCTGAGATTTCTGCAGATTTGGGAGAAGCTGAGAACACAAGGACTTGATTTTTCATCTTGTCTTGTTATCACTGTTGAGGAGTAACAAGTGACCAAATTAGTGTTGGCGGGCAGAGACCTCATAAGGCACTTTATAAATCTTAGGACTGAGGGAAATTATTTTGTAATTTAGGCCCATTAACAGTGGTTGCCATAAGATGAGACCTACCAAGTTTGTCAATAGAGTGATGCATTTTATTATCATTTGTTAGTGTAAGGTGCATAGGGAATGCTAGAGAGTGCTTTTGGATGAACAGGTGTTTGGAAGAATAGATGTCCTCAACACAGTGTAGCAAAAGACTGTGCAGAATAAAAATCATCTTTGCACAAGGCTTGTTTGTTTTCCCAGCTTCTAGGAAACATACCTTGTGTATTTTAGGGCAGTGTTGTTTATCATTGACTGAAGATCAGGCTAAAAAGTGTATGTTGCCATCTGTTTAGATTCAAAAAGACAGTAAATTACAGGAAGGGAAATAGAAAGCTTTTACTCCTGTCCCGTTAGAGCTAAACAAGGTAGAAGCTAGGACTCAATGTTAGAGCAGGTCAGGACCTTATGAAGCCCATCTCTCCATCCATTACAGGACAGGGAAGAATGTTTTCTAGAGTAAAGGCCTAGGAGTTCATCAGAGGAAGTATTCCTACCCTGCCTTCCATAACAAACTCTCTTGAACTCTGCATGCTTGATGTGTGTAGAAAAACCAACCTCCATCACAGAGCTCTTGTTAAGAGTGATTGATTAATGTTTTCAGGGCACTTTTGGGGCCTAAAGATAAAAGGCAGTTACCGTCTTAAGTTTCACTACCCCTGCTGCCCCAGGATGAAAGTTTTATTTTTAAAGACCAAATTTCTTCCCTGGAGTGAGGGAAAGGGCAGTTTATTATTAAAGGACATCATCCTTATCTCTATTGTAGTTGCCTTGTGGCCATGCAACATCACTCAATAATACTGTCAAGTATTATCTTCTGCTTGTAACACAGTGCTAAACAGTGATTTATTGCTTGAATACACAGTGCTTTCATGAAAGTGATTTGTTTAAACAACAGCAAAGTGCTAAATAAATTATTCATTTCATGCTAATTTTTCACTTTTGTATTCTCTAGTGAGCTCCAGAATAAACAATCTGGGTATTGTATATACCATATGAATCCCAGGTTTTTCGTGTTGTGTACCCCCCCACTTCCAGTCTTCCCTCAGGTCATGGTTCCTTTCCCAAGGAAGGGTCTCTTCAGTCTTTCTCACATTAGTTGCCTTTTGTGATATTTCTTCTCTTCATTCTTTCTTCAGGTAGAGTTGGGTGAACTATGTTCCAATAGAGGCTTGGATTACTGGTTTGTGGAAAACTGTGTGTTTGGAGTTCATGGGTATTTCTAAATTCTTCAGGAACTTCTGGGTCTTAACCAGAAAAGCAACACCATTAATCGACTTTGCAAAGTAGGATCTTAATGGCTGACTGGAATGTTTTTATGAAGTCTCTTTTTGCATACTTCCTTTTTCTCCTAAGTGCTGCTCTCTTTTAGCTGCCAGTGGCTATGCTGCAGTCCTGGTTTGCACATAAGATCAGGTGTCTGAGAAACTTCTCAGAAGCAAGTTTTCACTTGCTTGTAGATATGCTGGCTTTCCAAATTTCCTTTAGAAATGAATTTCATCACTTAAAATCTTTGTCCCTTGGCAAGGCCTGGAGCCTCTGGAATGTCTCTTGAGTGTTTCAATAGCAAGCCCAGGAGCACGCCAGGCACAGAACTTATTCTAAGTGCTTTTCTCCTCTTGACCCGTCCACCCTTTATGGGTTTCCACCCTAAATCCCTGGCAGTAACTGTATGTTTAAGAAAGAGCTGCTGATTGACAGCAAATATAATAGGACATAAGAGAAGAAATTTCTTTACAAGTAGTTTTATGGCTTTACCCTCCTCTGGTCTTAATTCTGATATAATCCCCTAAAGGCCTGTGTGAGTATTCAGTGAAATGAATAAACAGAAGACTATATTTCCCTCTTGAAGCATGCACAGGGCTCTCATGCTAATGGCTTTTAAGCATGAATGCAATTACAGTGTGTAATCGATTCTCTCTATACCAGCTTTTGTCTTCTGAAATGAAACCTTGTCTCTTTCATCATTACTTGCCTTTGTATTAAAACATTTCAAGATGACAAGCAGTCTTTTCCATTGTTTTTGTCCTCCTTCCCCTCTTTCCTGCCTAATTCTGCCACTGGAAGAAAATCTACTAGTACATTTACTTTGGAACCTGAGTATCTGGGGTTTTTTCCCTGCAGTAATTTACTCCCTGGATTTTCCTTTTACTCCTTTTAATATATTGGGTTTGTGTTTGTTTTTTTTTGTTTTAGCTCATTAATCATGTTTGGAGCTACTCAGCAAATATTTCCATGAAAGAGATTCTTACTGAATGAGAGGGGAATTAGTGAAAGGGGATTTCAATGTGGAAAAAAAGAATCCAAAGCAGGGAATTAATTCCACTTTATAAGTTAATCAGCATGTCAGTGGCTGAGGTGTTTTTCTGGAATGTGGTAGGCCTATGTTTGAGTCCCTTTTGGAGCCAGGAGAAGCAGTAACTCAGTGTCTTGATGTTTGGGCTTTAGCGATTACAGAAACACAGTTTCCTTGTCTCTGATTTGGTGGTGGTAGTATCTTAAATTCTTTTTAGACTGTAACAAATTTATATTCCATCCTGATGACAAGCATGAAGATTGGGACTGTCTTTAAAAGATTTGAGGGAGAGAGATGCTGTATTTTGCCTCTCTTTATTATAACTCATGTTGTTGTCTCCTAAGAGTTGTCACCATGCCAGGGACCCCTGTAAGCTGAGCATAATAGACATTGCCATATATCTTGCTCTAGTGATTGAATTATAAAAGGTTAAGAAAGAAAATAATAGTATCCATCTTTAGCAAACATTGAAATTCCTACCTACAGGTGGTTTGTAGAGATGCCAAAAATAGGAATAACTATAAACAGATCTATATGAGTGCAAAAACTGCCTATGTTATCTATAAGAACAAAAGAATGGACCATATTTGCTCTCCAAAAGGGGCTAAAATTGCATACTTTGGAAAACCTCCACAAACATTGCTAGATATATTTTTATTTAATTGACCTCAATACCTTTTTTTTTCCTGAACTTCTGTCTCCCTTTGAGCTGACAGTAAGTTTTCAGTATCCACAAAATCCAGTGGGAAGGAACTTCCCTTGTCATATATATGTAATATTTTGAACATCCCAGTTTTGCTTGCTGTGTCCTATGCCCTGTGTGCTGAACACCAGTGAATAATCAATTCAGGACACTCGTGACTTTGCAGATGTCTTTCATATCTCCTTTGTCTCTTTCTTGAATTGAGAGTTGGAGTAATTTCTAACTAAAAAAAGGTCATTCTACATCTTTGATCATCTTTGATTGCTCTCTCTGATCCTTTTATTATTAGGCACAATAGTTGCAATAGTTTTTGAATTAGGAAGAGTGTAATCTGCTGACTGCTGGAAGTTATTAAGGGGAAGAGTCACCCTCTACATACACAATTTTAATGCTTTCTCTCTAAACTTCTGCTATCGCTTCTGTCACAGAGAGGATTAGTGGGCAGCATTGAACCTTTTTTCTGTTCATTAAAGGACGCAGAAAAATGAAGGGGTTTTTACTTTATGGATTGTTCATAACAAAGACTGGTGAAATGGTGAGTTGGTAATTTAGCTGTTTAACCATGTGGTTGTCGTTCTGTATCATTGCATGCCTGTTGATCTGCAGTCCAGGTGGAAAGCAAATCACAAAAGTCTTCATGACTCCATAGTCCTTGCTTGCATAGTTAGTAGAGGTCCTGGTACCTGCTGAGCGGTATAAAATTGCTAAAAATAATACAAAGAACAAGATTTGTATAAGTAATTTGATCAAATAATGAGTTCTCTCAAGTTTGGATTTTTTTATTCATGAGCAGCCTGTAAAATTTTCACTCATGAATTATTCAGGCTTGTTTGTGAATTTATTTGAAAACATTTCCTCACATAGCTGTCTCACCAAATAGTTCATTGAGAATATTCCTGTGTTCTGGTTCTGTTCCTCCTTTTTTAACGTCCTGAAGTCCTGTGTTGGGTTGAGCTTGGTTGGACACCAGGTGCCCACTCAGGTGCTCTATCATTCCCCTTCCCAGCTGGACAGGGGAGAGAGTAAGGTGGAAAAACAACTCGTGGGTTGGGATACAGCAAAAAGTAAACCAAAAGCAAAGTGAAGCAAAAGATAACACGGTTTATTCTCTACTTCCCATCAGCAGCGATGGTTGGCCACTCCTGAGCAGCAGGGCTTCAGCCCGTGTAATGGTTCCTCAGCAGGCAGCCACTGGAGACAACGAATACCCCCCTTCCTGCTGCTTGCCTCAGCTTTTATTTCTGAGCTGATGTCATGTGATATGGAATATCCCTTTGGTCAGTTGGGGTCAGCTTTGGCCTACTTGGGTCCTCTCCTAGGATCTTGCTCTCTATAAAAGAAGGAATGTTACAGTGCTGATGCTGTGCTCAGCAGTAGCCAAAACACCACTGAGTTATCAACGCACTTCTAGCTACCAGTGCAAAGCACAGCACTGTGAGGGCTGCTATGGGGAAATGAACTCCAGCTCAGCCAGACCCAATACAGTGTGGTATTGGGAAGGCAGAGATAAAGGGAACAGATAGGTGCCCAGTTATTTCCAGTCTTTGAATGTGCATATTTCCAAACACAACAACCTGAAAAATACGGTTTATTGACGCATAATGCATAAGAAAGCTTCAAGTCCTTTAGTTTCCTGCTCAATTATAGCAGACCAGCAGGCTTGTGAAAACTTAATTTAGTGCTTCTTTGTTATTGACTTATGTTCCTGCTAAGTAGGCCATGGAAAGGATCTCCAGAGTTTAATAAGGGATTCATGGATCACTGCACATTGAGGTGTACTTAAACTGTCTTGATTGTGCCTGGATATTTCTTTCTTGCTTCACAATTATAAGGCAGTGTGACAGTTTCATCAGGAGCATCTTGCAAATATAGTTACACCATTAAATCTATAATTTTTTACATAGCTATATGCAATACAATACTTTATTAACAAAATAGCTATATTGAAGACTGCCAGTGTGTCTGTGTGGGACAGACCCTATGTCTAAACCTTTTCAGCTCATAACAATAGAGCCACCAAGCTGCAAAAATGGTGTGTTGAGTCCCAGAAGCTCTGGATGTGTTAACTCCAGCTCTTTTTTTTTTTTCTTTTCTTTTTTTTTCTTTTTCCTTTTTTTTTTTTTTCTGGGATTTCAATGGTCGATAGGGAATGTCTGGTCACCACATTAACAGTCCTCACGAGAAACTGATTCAGAAAGCTGCTGTAAGTGGCTATCAGTCAGATACTGGAAATATTTTACCAAATATACCACTTTAAAATGATTTCAACAAAATGTTGAGGGGCAACCTGTACACAACTAGTGCTGAGAGAGCTGATAGTGTGTAAGTCAGGAAAGTAGACAAATGACTACGTGTTTTTTAGTGCTGAGGTTTATCCCAGGACAGCTGCAGCCTTGACTGAAACATATGCAAACATACATGAAAAGCATGAAAGTCTGAAAACATTCAAGTAGAGGTGCTGGTTTGCCTTCATAAACAAAGCCCTGTTGTGATTTTGAAATCAATGCTGGAATCCTATGGTGCCCATCTTTCTGGCACAGTTTTGGGTAAATCTAGGTAACATTACAAAATTCAGAACCCAAGAAGTTGTAATGAGCACCTTTAGAAATCTGATTTTGGTGTTCTGTTTGAAAAATCTCTTTTCACTACAGAGCTATGCAAGTCATTGGTATAAATTCAGTACCTTGTTGTGCTGCGTACAGTGGAAAGCATTTGCTGAGAGGACCTGGGGGTGGTGGTGAGACTGCTGATAAAACATATCCAAGATGAGCTGTTGGTGTAAATGAAATTGAGTTGGATTATCACAGACCACTTTGTGTAGTGGGTCTTTAGTGATTGTGATCAAAGCTGGAACACGATGATTGTTGCAGTCCATGTCCTTGTTTAGCTGAACTTGCATAAGTATGGACATCTTTTAATGCAGTGGTCATGTAGCATTCCCAGGAGTAAATTTGCAGTTGTCAGTGAGTACTGTGGAGTACAGATCCCTGACCTAGTGTGCTATTAGTTTTCTCGGGTGCTGGTTTCTATGTAGCTGTGGCTGGCTTGCTTTCTGGATCCACATCATTAACAGCAGATGAGTTTACACAGCCACGGAGTGCAGCCTGTCGCTTCCTTCCCAATATGTTACGAACCTGATGAGCAGCAGTGTGCAGACTTCGGTTCACTACCTTCCTGGCCAGCTAGTTCAGCACTGTTTGATCAGATGCAATATCTTTTGCCAGGGAAGAAAAGTCAGTTCAAATGGAATCCTTTGGAACTAGTGCTGCAGTAAAGGACAAACTCCGGCTGATACCCTGAGGGAGCTTCCTAGATGCATCTGCAGAGCAGCTGAAACAGGGTCAAGACAAAGATGTAGGCCGATTCTAAACCTGGGTCAGAAGTGCAAAGAAGGATACTGTGAGATAGCATGGATCAGTTGATCATGAGCCAAGATAGGTGTGGGAAAAATTTAGCCATGTTTACCCTAGAATTTCTCCAGTGATAGAAAAGACCCTTCTAGGGCCTAAACTGGCAAGTTCACAAGTTCTTCTGCCCAGCCACTGATTACCGTTTTGAAACCTGTAGGTAGGGCCTCACATCCCAGGTCTTAAAAAGCAATCACAGGTCAGGAGTGCTTAACAAAGTGTGTTTTCCTTGAAAATGCTGTTTTAGTTTGAAAGAAAACTTGATGGTGTCCAAAGTGCAAATACCCTGTCTTTCCTGGAATAGCCACTTGGAGCTGGTTTCCTCAGGGAGATGGGTGAGCCAGGTTTAAGCACCTCTTTTGACAGTCTGTTCTCTTCAATGTGGGTGTGCTAACCCATGAAGGCTTCTGTCCGATTCCTGCCTGCTGGGGCTTTTCCCCTTTTTATGAGTAACTAGAAACATTTTTAGTGCTATATGTCTTGGTAGGTGTGCTCACTGGAGATGTGGTAAAACCTAGGATCAAATACCTTTTAATCTGAGCTGTCAATGCAGTAGTGATAAAGTTTTGTCTCTCCTTCTCTGTGCCACCTGCTATGGCAGAATAATCCACTTCAACTGCTGATCCTAATGAATAACAGACTTTCTGAAGTCTTGTATTTCTATGTAATAGGAAGGGTTATCTGTATTCACAGCAGAGCTAGCATAAGACTGGATTTTCAGCTGCTTTTCATTGTATTTCTACTTTGCCTATTTTTTGCTTCTTGCTCTTGTTAGCGTGCATTGATTGGTAAGTGGTAAAGGAGAAAAACACACGGTCCCAGAAAACAAAAACAAAGCAAGAAATAAAGAAAAGGCGAGACATGTTTTTCATTTCGTTACTGTGCTTCTTCACAGCCCCTATTCTGACATTTAGAACAACATAATATGCACGTCTCTGTTCATTAGGTTCCTCAGTACTACACAGTGACAGCCACAGAGGGCGGGGAAAAAAAGAAAAAGAAACAATCTTAAACATGAACTAACCTTTGCAGGCTAAATAACAAAGAAATGAGAACAGCAAAGGAGAAAAATGTTTTCTGAAAAAGTAAATATACCCGAAAGCATGGCCTTATGTAGGTTATTCAAGTATCATTACAAAGGGGAGAAAAGAATACTGACCTCTAAGTCAGAAATAACTAATTTTCTGCCCAGTGATTTGTTTGTTCTGTGCATATATGTTTGAGCAGATCTGTTACTGGTATTTGAACAACAGTAAACGACACAAGGAGACTGCTGAAACTAAGGATAATCTTTAAGACATTCAGAAGTTGATACAGATTCTCAAAAATTAAAAAGCTTCTAATAGAAAAGCTCTTAAGCGTTCTTGAAGTAGGGCATCTGCACCAAGTGGAGATATCTGAACGGGTGCATATGTTCACCACAGCATGGTGTCAAATAGATATATTAGCTTGGAAATGTTAAATGCTAAGATTTTATCCTAAATTTACTAAGAAGTCAGGATATGGCAATATTACTTAGGACTCTTGATGTAACTAGTCAGCAATTATTTGCTTGGTTCCAGGGATGCCTCTGCAGAAGGATTGTTAGAACTATATAAAAAATAAAGAATAATTATGGTGGAATGCAGCTGGCTTTCCCCCCCTCACACACACAGTTCTAAGGGAGCTGCAGAACTTTAAGATTGTGTGTGTTTTACTGAAATTTCTGGAGGAAGAAAAAAGAAACATTTCAACTCTCTGGAAGAAGAAATATTTTCATTTCTCATACTGGCACTTTTAATTTTTTGTAATTTCATATTCTTTTTGGGATGTCAATTGCAATTTTTTTTCACCCTCAAGTGACAAGGTTAAAATTCTCAATGGAATTTTCTTTCATAGTTGTTTTAGATTTCTAAATTTTCTCAGTTGGGAAAAAGTAAAAATCTGAGTATCTTATGAAAAATAATTCTCAGTCTATTTTTCACCAGTAATTACACACTTCTAATTTTAGTATTCCATAAAATAAAATTAGCTTGATTCTAATTCCTGTATTTTACAGAAGGGGGAAGTGTTTCTTGATTCTTTTATGGTCTTCCCCAAGATGACATCAGCCACTGGCAAAAACAGGGAGAAAATCCCACTTTTTCATGTTTATTCTTCCCAATTTCTATACCTGTTATCTTCAGGTCTGCTTCTAAAACTACCAGATGTCAAAATAATAATTAGGGAAAACATTCATTAGTCATTTGCATCTCTGGTACCTCTGGCAAGCACAACAAGAGAGGGACAAGAGAAGAAAACAAGACTTGGAAAGACATGTAAGCAACTGTGGAGCTGCTTTGCAGGTCCAAGGAGGCTCAAAGCTGAGGGTATGGACAACTCCCACGAGGAGTCTCCAAGCACATCATGGAGTTCACTTTCATTGGGAGAGTTGTTATTCAGAAAGCTTTTATGCACACCCCCCCCATCCCCTTAGTTTGTCTCCCCCCTCGATTTGTATTTGTTTGCCAAGTAGGGGATTTACAGACCCGTTCAGAGGGCGTGTGAGGGATGGCAGAGGCACAGTTCTGTATCTGGAGCAGACAGCTGCCCTGCTGTCATTGATAAGCATTCCTGGGAGGGTGGAGATGGAGATTTAGCACTTACAAAGCGCTAATTAGTGTGAGCCTTGGTGAACCATATGTGACCTCCACAGCTTGGCCATCTGATGCCTCAGCAGGCAGCTGGCGCTTCACCCTTGGCTGCCTCTTCAAAGAGGGGCCTGCCAGGCGAGGGGAAAACACCTCCTGGACAGCAGTGGGGTTTTGGGGAGCGGAGGGGTTGTCCATGTCAGGGTGCCCTGGGGAGCAGAGGAGGATCACGGCTGTTGTGTACATTTCCCCATGAGCCGCACATGACATGTGTTCGTGCAGATAGGAGGAGCTTTGGGCAGCCTTTCTTTGTGCTATGAGAGATCCAAGAGTTGTGCTGTAGAAACAGATATCTGTCAGATGTGTGTCCTCTGTCCCCTGTACCTTCCTCTATAGCACTATGTGCTTGCTTCTGCCCTCAGCTTTCACATCAGCTTTCACATCAGCTTTTTCTGCCATCTCACAGATGGAGGATATTGGAAAGAGGCAATTCCCATTGTGGCTGTTTCAGGGCTATCAGTATGTGAAATGTAGAAGGGCTTTTGGCTTTGGAAAAGGCAGTGGTGAGGTCTGTTCCTCCCCTGGTGCAAGCAGCTATGTGGTGATTCCTCTGCCATGCTGGTGCCAGCTGATAGGCAGCATAGGGCTGGTGGGCACTGAATTTCCTACAGTCATTTGCTGCTCTGCCAAACGTGTTGAAGTTGGCAATTTTACCAAGGAAGAAGGGGGATGTGTGTCTGTGTGCCTCATTTCTTAGGAACCCAGGCTGAAAATAATAAGAGATGTATAGATCAGAGGTTTTGTCAGATAAGAGTTGGGACTCTAATTTACTGCAATTTTAATGGGATAGGAAGGAGGATAAGATATACAGCGATCCCGCAGGGAGGCATGCAAAATAAATTAGAAGCAACAGTAATGGTCTGGTAGTTTGTCCCAAATGTAGGTCCTCTTAAAGGAGCCCAACATTTTGAAAGTCAGAAATTATTTTTTGAAGACATTAACAGAAAAGCAGGCTGAAATGTTCTGCTCGAAATTCTTTTTGCTAAAATTGCTTTCCTCCCCCTAGTAAGATAATTTTATTCTAGAAGTGCCTGTTTTGGCAGGAGGGAAAGGCTGTTTGTCAAAAGAGCTAGTAAAAGTCCTAAACTTGGAAACACTTCCATTCTGAATAAATCTAAAACTTTTCACTGAAGTCATAGAAACACTGGTTGTTAGAGGTATTTGGAGGCCTCCAGTTCAACCTCTTACTCCAAGCATGGTTATCATCAGCTGCAGATCAGGTCAGCCATGACCTTGTCTAGCCAGGTCTCAAGAAACAACAGGGATGGAGACTTTAAACATGTTCTGGGTGGTCTGTCCCAGTGTTGAACTGTTTTCCTTATTTGAGATTTTTCTTGATGTCCAGTCTGACTCTCCAAAGTCAAAACTGGTGATCATTTGTTTGTGTCGTTGTCTGCTACAGCTGGAGTTTGACTGGAGGCAGGCCAGTGGATTATCTGTTCACCACAGCTGTGAAAAAAGTCAGCAACTTCAGTGCCTGTGAAACAGAGAAGAAAAGATTTTCTATTTCTACTGCATACAAGATCTCATCTTGTATCCTGAAACTTTAGTATCTCAGCTCCTTCCCACTGCCTCCTGGGGTTGAGGGAAGAACCTGTTGGTGATAACACGGAGAGGAGATGAATGAGAAAAGGTCCAATTGGCTAAATGTACACCTCTGCAAATTCTTTCCATGTCAGTTTAGGCAAATGCTTCTAACAATTCATTCCATTATGTTAAGCACCCATTAAAAGAATTCTAAGCCCTCCCCAGGGTTATTTCAGTTCTGTGAGATTGTAATTGTTTGAGACTAATCATGATTTCTTCTTTTGCCTTCAGGTGATTCTAATTCTGACAAAGCTGTATGACTACAACCTGGGAAGCATCACAGAGAGCTCTCTTTGGAGGTATGGAGATAAATTAAGTTAATAATTATCACCTTACTTAAATAGGAAGAGCCTGATGCAGTTCTTTTATTGAATTTAATTGGATTTCTTTAAATGTGCTTTAAGGTTTGTAGCTAAACCCTCTCTCTCACTTCTTTCATACTCAAGGACAAAGAGGCTGAAGTCTGATTGTCTTGTTTCAGCTAGATAAGGTACTTCATGGGTATGCTGTCATTTGACTTCCCCTTCCCTGTCTTATTCAGATTTAAATCAGCCAGTTGGTTTATTTTTAGGAGAATTCAACAGCCTAAAGTTCTTGTTTATAATGAAGAATCTCATGGCTGTCTGCCCAAATGATCCTTATGAATAGCCAGTGCTGCTAAGACTGGGGGAATACCTATGAGTGAGTATTCAATGTCTCTTGATTAGAACTGATGGGATTAGTACTACATAATTGATTTCCACTTGACTGCTAGACTGATTTATAGGGAATGTTTCAATACTTTCATGATTTCAAAGCATATCATGCACTCTGTGAGCCAGAGGAAGGAGGTGGGCCATGGACAATTTCTTAAGGCTGCTATCTGGATTCAATACAAGCAGATGTGCCTTTTTTTTTTTCTTCTCTGAAGAAGGAATCTAAGAAGTGTTTACTTTACCTGTCCCTTGTGCTACTTTTTTATGAGCCGTAATGGATGAAGGGGAGGTTTTCTCGTGATTTCATCTGTGAAACTTTGGTGGGAAGTTTAGGGGCTTTGTATGCAGGTCACTGATGGAGGTGAATAGGCTACTGTCATAGCAGAAGAAAACTTCGGGGATTTGAAACTGAAGCTTCTGGTTAGAATGACCTTGCTTTGATAAGCTTGTATGGGAAAGGGGTTTTCTTCACCAAGGAAGATTTTTGGTGCAGAAGTAGAACAAATAACCTTTTCCTTCAAGGAACTGAGCAGGTTTTAAGATGATGACAGAGGAGGGATTTGACATAAAGTATATTCTGAACTCAGGCTATTGCTTTACCCAGTGGCCTGAAGGAATGAAACAAAACCAAAATCAAACAAACAGAAAAACCAAACCCAAGACAGAAAAATTAAACCCTAAAGAAACACAGAACTTCTAGGATTTGTTCTGAACAGCAACAGGAACACTCAAAACTACTAGTATTTTTCAGGGTTGAATGAATATTTTTTCATCCATCCATTCATATACCTTGCTGCTATGACTTTCTACTGCCTTCTCTTTACTGTGGTGCGTGCACACATAAAGGGTCTCTCAGGAACGTGGCTTTGGCAATGTTTTTATAAACGGAGTTCATGCTAGATTGTTTAATCTCTCTCAATACTATTTCTGTTTCCTTTTACTGGCATTGGTCATTTCACCCTGATAAAATACTCATCTCTGTTTCATTGGTCATCAAGAAAGATACAGCCTTTCACCATGTGAAGACACCTCCTTCCCCTTGCTGACAGTGCTGAAGATCTGCTTATGTGATTGTGCAGGATTGTGTTAGGATATGGTTTTCTGACTGAAAATAGCCACATCAGAGGGGAAAATATGCTTCTTGTTGACCTTATGCTCTTGCCTGTTTCAGAATTAGTTTCTGTGGACCATTCCACAATGGCATAAAATTTTGCCCTGATTAAAAGAGATGGGACTGTGGGGATGTCACTGGAGGATGTAGAAGATAGCTGGGGCCTTAGCAATGGAGCAGTCCTAGAGCCTAGTGAGTGCAGTGCGCTTCTCCTGAGCTCAGACAGTCCTAATGTCAGAACGTGATTAACAACATAAAGTAACCTGATTGTTTCCTCTACCTTGGTATCCTATTACCAAAAACCAGTCTAAGAAAGACTATATGAAAATGATCATCATATCTGACACTTCTTCCTAGTATTCTCCTAGCATTCATTCTTAGGCTTTAAGTTTAGGGTCCTTCATCAATCATAAGTGTAAGGTGTATCAGGATTGGAATAGTTTTTTCTATATACATATTAATATATATTGTGGATTAATATTCCATGAGCTAACTTTCTCAATATCTTTCAGACTGTATTAAAATTTTTGGTACCTGGGAGCAAGAGCAAAGAATTCCATAAATTCTTGGAGCAAGGAATTCCATAAATTATTTGAGGAACCATTTGTCTTACTTTGAACCCATCATATTTCACTGGGCATATGTCACGTGTCAGGACTTGATTGCCATTGTATGGTCAACCATCCAAAATCCCTGGGTGACTGCACTGGACTGGGAAATGTTGAAGGAGAACAAGAATAAATCCACATGTCTTTGCAGTGCTCCATTACTCTTGATTGGCTCTTCAGTGCTCATGGCTGCCTTGGAAGCTGCCAGTGCACTTCCTTGTATTTTCCTCAGTCCTGTTGCCTTACATAAGCCTTAGGTGGTCACAGTGTGCTCTGTCCTGAGTCTGGCTCTGCTGTTGGATCCCCACTCACTGTTCAGGAATGCCTTCAGGTCACTAATAAATATGCCTATGAAGAGCCCAGGACAACTTCTCTGCTCTTAGTGTGACAAATAGAAATGGTGAGATGGGCATATCTTATTATTCAACGTACCTGACAGAGGTTATTAGCTGTTGCTCCTTCTGGCTGCTTAAGTGACATGTTAATTTAAATCTCCTTGCTTGTTTGAAAAGGGTAGAAAAAAACAGGTTTGAGAGAAGGGGTGAAACATATCTTGCAATTTATTTCATGCCTCTAGGTTTAATTCTGGGGAATGGAAGAAAACATGCTCTCATGTCTGATCTGCTTTCTGGAGTTCTGTTTCTGAATGCTAGAGGAGAAAGGTAGTCCTGCAGGTACCCACAACTGAAGTGGAATCTGTCTTGAATATATGACAAAGAAATACCACTCTTGCCTCCTGTGCTGAGTGCATTCTCAAAAGGCTGATGAATGATGAGAGGCTGTTTAGAAGCATGTCATGGACACGAGTCATTTATGTGATAGCTGGTTCTAAGCACATCTGTCATTTGAAAGTGTAGTTGGGTGATTTAAGCAGTTTTATGACTGATGGGACTATAACCACCTATAACCCAACTATGCCACTGCCTACAGTGTATGAATCTGTCGTCTTTGTAAACACACTGCTACCTGCTAGGATGACATTTCTTCGTGATTTTTCAGCCAGTTTAACTACTGGAGTTACAACTGCAGTTGGCTGCAACGCTAATGGATGGAGATCATCCTTCTAAAACTACTGATGAATTAAAAGACCACTGGTGACAGACATGAAGAGAAGAAATACAGTAAGATAAAAGAGATGGAGAGAATCTATATTATCTACTAGAGTGTTAAGGTTCTGTGCTCAGTGAGCTTTGGATGGCAAGTGAGCTGCTGCCACTGCACATGGTAAATGAAATTTTGCATCAGAATGTGCCTGACTTTAATTATGCCATTATCCTCTCAGCAGATTTTTTCCACAGTTTTAGTTGAGGGCTTTTTATTTACTTTTTGCTATTCTTTTTATAGAAGAGGATGGAAATGGAGAAAAAAGATTATCTGTCACTTAGCAATTAACTGAGTGTATTGGATTTATTTCTCTTCCTCTCATAGATATCTCTCAGATCACAAAATGGGTTAAGCTGTGAGAGTTAGGAGAAGATGCTTTTTACCACTGGAGTAAGATAAGCTTACATTTCAAATAAATAGAAATGTCAGAATAGTGTATATAGTATCTATGAGCGGTAGACAGCTGTGGGGAGGACTAATCTTTTTCTGTTTGTGTAAATATGATGCTTTGGAAAGGTGTTCGTGTGGGACACTTTCAGAGCCTTGAGAGGCTGACAAGCCATTAGTACCACCATTCACCTCTTTGCCTTCTTATTGCTCTGTATTTGGGCAGCAATGAGTAATCTCATGGAACTTCATATAAAAATAAGAGTAATTAAATTTCTGTTCTCAGCCAGAAAGTATGAAGTAGTAGAGTTTGCGTAATGTGAGAGCATTCTACAATGTGATCTGTTGCTGTGCTAGTTCTGGAAGTTATTGGTGATACTCTTGACACTCCAATACTGTGCCTGAACTCTGAGCTCCCCTGGTCAGGAGAGCTTATCCCTTCCAACTTGTCCTTCACCACTCCTGCTTCAGCACATATGCCATGAAGAAATCTCAAGGATGCTGAAAAATACTTATGCTTCCTATAGATCGAGATTTAATTTTCTCTATGTAAAGCAGGGGTTGTTGAGTTCCTATTTTTTTTCCTTCTTGAAAAGCTTAGAACGGATCTGTTTCTAGCTTTTACATGGCCTTTTTGTTTAACCTGGAACTACTGTCCATCAGTAGTTGGTTTATTCCATGGGATAACAATGAAATAAAGAATTCACTGTCCTCCTCTCAGGCATTGCTGGAGACAAGATATTGGGCTAAGGTAGACCAAGGTACTTGGTACTGAGGTCTAAGTACCCTTGTACTGTGTCTGTATGTTGGGTGGACCCCTACTCATCATTGTGTATTGACAATGATGTGTGTTGGTGAAAACACTTGTTGAAGATGGGCTTGCATTAGTATGTTAGATAACGAAAAGGAGCAGTGGAGAAACAAGAATGTGTTGTTTCCTCTTGCAGTTGCTTTAGGGATAGAAGCCTCAGGGAGAGAGGTAGATGTAGATTGAGGATCATATCTGAACACAAACTTGCAATGTGGTAGGACGAGGGGGAATGGCTTTAAACTGAGAGTAGATTTAGGTTAGATACTGGGAAGAAATTCTTTACTGTGAGGGTTGTGAGATGCTGGAACAGGTTGCCCACAGAAGCTGTGGGTGTCCCATCCCTGAAAATATTCAAGGCCGGGTTGGATGGGTCTTTGAGCAATCATAAATTCTATTATATTAGCCAGATGATCTCTGTTAGACATCTTTCTCTCCCTTGAATCCCACTGCTGGAAAGTTCTTGGCTGTGAGTTGACCCCAGCCATGTTGTTATAAATACTGTAGATGCTTTGAAGCCTCCCATACTGATGTTTCTGCCTGCAATTTTCTGGCTCCTTGCTACATAAGAATGCCCTCTCTCACTCTTGCCATGTTCAGAATTATTGATGTGTTTGTGGAGATTTTCTTTTCTGGACTAGAGAGTTATTGCAACAGGACACTTAAGAGTTTGTCTGTGTTGGCTTACTTCCTTTGAGGGGAATTTCCAGGATGTGTCTCTTAATATATTCTTTGTTCTTCTGGAACTTTTATGCTGGGTCCTTACTTCTGTTTTGCAGAATGACTGTTCTTGACTCACATTTATTTTCTGCCTGCTGAACCACACTAATAAGGTCATAATGTGTGGCTTAGTGACACAGTGTGCTCTGCAACAGCAGATTAGGGTCTTTTAGCTGAAGTAGGTAGGAGAAGCAAATCCGTATGAGAGGAACTGACAAAGTGAGGGGAAGGAAGGTCTCATTAAGCACATTTTAACCAGCAGTTTCGTGGGAAAAAGGAACTTGAAAAGGACTATTTGAAATGCTTTTATCTATAAATATGGTGCTCCAGTTGCACAGCGTAAGTCACTTTTCTTAAATGAGTATCAGAGCTTGATAAATGCTGCCACATTATCTCCTATGGGCATTTAGTGAAATTGTAACAATGACATTTCCTCACGTCTCTTAGTTTAATTCTTTTTTCATTTTCTCTCCTGCAAACATAGCAACCTCTGTCTGCTCTGTGTATAGATGCTGGAGGGCATCTGGGGGAAGGGAAGAATGAGTTTGCACACTCAGCTATTCGTGTAGGAAGCAGTATCTTTTTATGGTTTGATCACAGAGGGAGATCTGCTTGCACTGGGAGCGGGCTTAGAACATGGATTTTATTCACTGTGTGTGGAGCTCAGCGCAGCCTTGTGCTGTGTGATGGGACGCACTGCTCAGCCATCAGGACCCCTAGGGACCTATAGCTATCAAGTTTTTACACGAAGGGGCTCATTTTATTTTGGTGACTAACAGTAATAAAAACTTCTACCACAGTCAAGTCTTCTAGTTGGTTGCCAGAGTCTCCTGGGATGTTTTTTTCCTATTATCAAAACCAACTCCAATAAAGCTGGAGGGTGGGTAGTGGGGATTACCAACCAATCAAACAAAAAGTGCGCTCAAAAAAACCCAAAAAAGACCTACCTAGGAAACAACTCACACCAGATGGTTAAATAGATCCTAGTTTGGCAGGAAAATTAAATTTTATTTAATTTTACCAGAGTTTTATGTTCCCTGAGGAATAAAAGCCAGTAAAACTATTTCATTTTGTGGCATATCATGTGTGTTTATTTAATCAATCTCATGTAAGTTCTGCCTCGACATAGCTTGAAGAATCATACCCTGATATTTTGAAGAATAAGATTTGATTGTGGATTTAGTGCTGTGCTTCTTATTCCCTGGTCTGCGTGGATAAAATATTCTGCACTAATGATGATGTAAATTTATTAAGCATATTAAAAATGTGTTCCCTGTTGCAGCCAGTCATGAAACGTAGGAGTGTTATCAAGTAAATCAGAAAGGACCCAAATCCATTTTCTGCGTGAAAGAAACATGTAAATCAAGATAATGAATATTAATGCAGACATATATTAGCAATGTACTGTAAATAACAAATGCACCACATTCATGCCATTTCACAGACATACAGTGTTTAACTGTACTTTTTCTTTCCTGTTCTGCAAATTAGATGATGAAGTTACATATCTGTTTCCTAGACTGTACCTGTTTGTGCAAATTATATTGGTAAAACATAACAGAACTGTCTCTGGTTCCAGTCCATGGGGTTCATCCGTCTGTTGTGGATGTGTAAGAACTGCAGACAAGCTAGACTGGAGCTGATATCTAAGAGGAAAAACAACACAATAGTTACCAGTTCATAAACAGGAATCAGAACACCCTTTATGTTCTGATACTTCTATTCCTTTCTTATCTATGCAATCATACTTCCTTTTGCAGATCTGGGTACAATTGTACTTATCTCTTCAGAGGGGTTTAACTGCTACTAATCACGAAAACAAAAGTGTCTTTGGGGTTGAGATTGGGTTCACAAAAAGCTACTCTACTTTAATGCCTAATACTAGCTTGAGATCTGAACTCTAAGGTCTTCAGATCCAGGCCCAAAATATTTCTGCATCTCCACCTTGGAAATTATCCCAGCAAACATTCAAAGTTTATTGTTACTGCAGAAAGGGCCAGGAATATGTCATTAGGTCTCTCAGGAAGGACTTAGTGAAGCACCTGGAAACTATGTGCTGTAAAAATGCATAATATATATCAATGGTATGTTTGTTATGCAGCATAAACTGGGTACCATTTACACCAAAAAATGGTGTCTAGTTGGGAAGTGTCCTTTTTTTTTTTCTGATTTCTCTAACCTACCAAATAATAGCTGAGCAAAACTGAAAAGGAGAAATAAAGCCCACAATTAATCAATTTGTGCCTTCAATAATGATAGCAAAGCCCACTTTTGGGTGTGACCCTGCCAGTGGCCACTGTGCCTTGAAGTACAGTGGAGTTTGTGGAGGGCTGTGTGTGTAAAGTGGGAAACCAATGCATGAGCTGTTATCAGGAAGGCACAGAATCCTTTAGGAAGGCTGAGGGCTACTGGGTGAGACCCCAGAGCCCTGTGCGTGCAGAGAATTGTTAGGGAATACTGTGCAGGTCACTGGAACAACTAGGGCAAGGAAGGTTCATGTTGTCCCCTGTCATTAGGATGTACCATTGATAGCCTCTGTGTACTCAGCACTGAGAAAGTTTGTACTTGTATGACAGTGACAACATGAAGGAGACTCAATTCCTGGTGAGCCAGGAATTAATTTGCTTCTTTACTTCCCCTTAAATAGGCTTGGAGGAGGCGTGGGGGGATTCAGGAACTTTTCTATACTTCCTATCAGCTTCCCACTGCTATTGCACGAAGTAATTTCACTGGTGAGATGCATTAAGTGATAGAGGAAGATGTGTCCTGCTGATTATGAATATCAATTGTATTTCACTCTAGACTGATGCAGTGCTTTGCATGGTAGTGGGAGGTAAAAAGCCTTCCTTGTCTTTTGCCCATTATTTTCCCCTATCCCCCAAAGGAGTTTCTTCTGTAAGAAATTTGCATGGATTTCACTATCATGCATTTTAGTGTGTGCTGCGTAGTTGGGTATGAAGATAAAATCTCTTTTCAATGATCTTGCAATCTGGATAGATAGTGTATCTATGAGAGATGCTGAGTTGAAAAGTAATAGAAATTCAGAAACAGCACACGTATTGTTCATTAAATGACTTAATGAGGAGAGATAGAGACTGATATCTGATCTCCCTCCAAGGCAAAATTCGTGCAGAAAGAGTGTTGTTAGTTCTACTAATGTACTTTTACTGCTGTATTTTATGACTTTATATACATATCTGTGTATGTGTTCCCAATAATTTTCTTCTGGTTTTCCTTCAAACCTGAGCTGCTGAAGTTGGGTGGTTGCTCAGAGTCTCAGCTTTTCTGTGGTGGGAGAAAGCCCTGCTTCCTGGTTTCTCATAGTGAAGAGAGAATAGAATAGCTCAAATTGCTGTACACAAGGGAAAGCCCAACCACAGATTCTTCACACTTGGTTCCTGAGAGCTTTTTCTTAATTGCTTCAAGTATCTTGGCTGCAAAGATAAATTAAGGTAGGATGAAAGGGGAATAAGAGTGGGGTGGATATCTCCACGAACTGCAGAGGTAGATGCTTTGTCATACCGAAGGCTAGGGTTCAGATCACAGCTCTGGTCAGGTCAAGCAGAATCTTGAGACAGGCTTTGCTGCAAACCATCTGAATGTTGGCCATTGGCTTACAGGCTTACACTGTCCAGCATTTAAACAAACAACAACAAAAAAAACCCGAAACAAAACAAAACAAAGTATTTCTGTTTTGTTAGTATTTACTGTTGGTAAAACTGGTGTTTTTCTCTTTCATAGTCATAATGCCACAAAGATGCTGTCTCTTCTATGGCAGAACAGGAAGAAAGGAAATGCTCCCTCAGAGTTAATTGGGAACCAGGTATTTCCCATACAAAGCTGGGTGGAAAGGACAGACCCTGGAAGGCAGTCTAGGGAGATGGCAGTTTGTTGTCACTGATTAAAAGCTGCCAGTCTTCCCCAGCAGGCTGTGACTGCCTGTCTAAAGTTCCTGAAAGAATTTTCTTAAGCTGCAGGGTTTAAAATCTGCACAGCACTCAGCTGCCACTCTTAACACGCCCTGAAACCTCTGGGGGAAAAATGACTGCAATCAAAATCAGGCCAGCATTTTTTTTTTTTTTAATATTTGAATACAAAATCTTATTGAAATAAACTAAAAGGGAAATAGGAGGCCCGAACTTCTAACAGAACTAGATATGTTTAATTACTCTTCCGTAATACAGCAGAATAAAAGGAATCTATAGGCAGGTCTAAGCTCTCATTGTGCTTTACCAACAAGTCCCTGTTTTCTTACTGATAGTTTGTGTGTGTTTACGTTGTCTCGAGCTGTCTCTGCTCCGCAGGATCAATCTAGGAGGCTGAAACCCACACATGTTTGGTCTCCTTTATTTCTGTCCTTTTTTATAGGAAGCAACAGATCTTCTGTTTAGAGCTGTGGAATGAGAAAGACAGCTGTGAGACAGACAGCTTTAGGCCAGCTTCTTCACCACTGCCTGCATGAGTAATGGGGTTATGTTACCTGCCCATCTGCAGTAAAGGAGCTGAGAGTTTTGGATGACACTGGCTAACAAAACCCAGTCCTGGAAGAGTGAGAGCAGAAACACAGCTGCATAAGCCTACACTGTCCATCCATAGCTGAAGCCTGGCAGATATTTGATCTATGCTTTACCGAGCCAAACTTCAGCTGTATTCTCTTCCAATACCTAACAGAACCTTCAGAAACTCTTGTATGGATTGTCATCTTTGGGTCAATGTATGATGTCGTTAGTTTGGATTTTTTTGGCTAATCCTTTCAAAAGGGTAAGAAACGAGAATCAAAACCATTCCTTTTAAACAGTCAGTTCTCTTTCCAAGGAAGGAGAATCGACACAGAACATAGGACCATGGACTGTGTGCCATTGCTGGTAAGAGCTACTAGATGGGAGAAGCACTAGAGGTAGCAGCAACATGAAATTTTAATACACTCATTTGTAATAGTTCTTTCTTTATGAATATATGAAACTATCTTTTTTCCCTAATTGTGTTTGTAACTTCTCAGCTCCTCTGTTCTTGTGTTTTCTGGGAGGTGAGGGAAGCAGAACTAGAGCCTTTTTTCTCCTTACTCCGTGGTAGCACAGCTTCAGTGAAAGCAATATCATACTGTGGAGTAGGTAAGAATGTGAAGTTTTTCCACAGTTCTTCCTCAAACTGAGCTTTCCTTGCTAGAGTTTTCAAGAGGTGATCTGCTTTTTTCCCCCCTAACCTGCCTTCAGCTAAATGACGGCTATTATCAGTGTTAAACTCTCAATAAGCTTACTAGCTTTGGGATAATTTGTATTTCTTGCTCTGCTACAGAAATCAGTTTGTGCCCCAAAACATGAGTTTTGATGACTTGCCATATTAACATGACTATCTAGTTAAAAATGTAAGTTGTATCAATTGTAGACTGTTGGCCCTTTCTAGTAAGCGCATCTGTGGCTTGCAAGACTCTGACCTCCTTTGCCTGTGAGCAGTGTGCACTGACTACAGGCATTGTGGAAATATAATTTCTCTTCACTTCCCTGCCAATGTTCGAGTGACGATGTGCTCTCTTGTTATGAGGCAGCATAAAATTTAGAGGCTAGTCACGATGAAGGTAGTAAGAAAGAAACTCAAAGACCTCAGTAAATTTTGCTTCTAAGTGTTCCCTTTTCAAAGGTAAATGGTCTTATTCTTTGTAATCTCCCTCTGTATGTTAACAGCTTTCACAATGCTAACTCTTTTGTATGAAAAGCTTATTACAATCCCAGCAGACTTTATCTCTGGTAAAGGAGCCAAAGAAGGAAGAAGCCAATACTTTTTTTTTTTTTCTGTACAGTCCACCAGCTACTCAGCATACAGGTACTGTAAATTCAAGATGTGGATGTTACTCAAAGAAGCAAGTGTGATGTCACAGGTGTTTTAATAGCCTTTGATTTATTTCCCAAGTGCTTTATTAAGATGATGCACAACAGTGTTTGGAAGCCAAATGCTGCCTTGAGGAGAGACTTGCAGGAGTTATTTTTGGTCTCCTGACTTTTCTTCCTCAACACAGTAATTTGTTTGATTGGAGCAAAAGGGCCCTGGATTCAGAACAGGGATTTTACTTCTTATTTAGTGTTTCCTTGTGAGTTAATCAGCCCAGTTTGTGATCTGAGTGAGCAGGAGTATGAATGAACTTACTGTGATATGAGAGAGCTGCATGATTCAGAGTACAGGATACTGGCTGTGGTTGGGAGATTTGTGTTCTATCGCTGTGTGGGTTTGTAGCTATTTGATAGTGAAATATTTGGTTAAGCATAATCAAGAATCAGCAAATTCATGTGAATCAAAAGTCATCTGCAAGAAATCCTCTCCTGGCAAGATATTTCTAATGACATTCTGGAAGGTTCGTTCCAGGTGCAATGATACAGGGCATCTTTGCCATTAGTCTGGTAATAAATCTGGTATAATTTCCAAGTTTGAAGACAGCCAGGGTAGTGAATCAAAACGAGACCTGGGGTAATCACAGTGAGCAAATGGATGACTTAGTAAGCAGAGCTCACTTGAAAAAAATTTATTTTAGTTCAACAAGGATAATAGTAGGACAAGAGCCGAGGGTTGTACTTACAGGACTATGTAATATCAACCTACAGCTTAGAGAAACAGCTGTGATTGGACAGTGTGCAAGAGCTGGAATAGGCAAAGAGCTGGACTTCATGTCCCATTGTGAAAAGGCAAAAATGCTCTGATTTGATCAATGACTATGTAAGCTAAGGAGCCAGGGGTTGAATTTTTAAATAAATTAGAACTGTGAAATATTTAAGATACTGATTTGGCGTGTGAAGCTTTTTGAGACAGCGTACAATTTTCAATAAAACTCTGCCCAGGATAGGATTTCTGGGCAGAAATAAATGAGAAATGCAAAGTGCAACAGTGCATTACACTGTTTAGGAAGCTTCTATGCTCCAGAAACAATCTCAAGATGCCATCTGTGGCCCAGAAAGGCAAAGAATCCCAACTGCTGGAGACTGGGAGAGTAGAGGAAATGGTAATTCATGCTTCTCAAGGTCTTACACAGATATCTGTTTTTATCCATCAGCAGAGACAGGGTGCAGAGCTAAATGAACTTACACTCTCACACATGATGCCCACTTGATGTTGTGGTAGAACTGAACTCTGTATACGTAAATGTCCTCACTGAAAGTGTTGCTTTTGTGATCTAGTTTCATCTCATAACCAAATTGGATCACTTCCATTTTGCAAAGATGAATATTTTGCATTAATTCATTTCAGATTATCCAATTCTGCACAAGACTAACCGAAATGCTGAGTTGAAGAATAGACATAAAATGAAACAGATCTGAAACATCCCCCTAAGACCATGCATATAGCAAATGCTTAAGAAAGTGAACCAAGTTCGTTGTCTATTAGTGCATCACTTGGGAGGTGTAACAAAGGGAAGAAAATATTAATGGTGGAATGAGGTGGGTAAATGATTGCTTAGGCTGGGGAAAGGGTGACAAATACTGATAAGTGATGGGGGAGAAAATATGATTTTTGGAGCAAAGAAGATTAGACATGGTTAAGGTGAGAAGGGCTGCATGAGGAGTCAGTCCTTCTGCTTGTAGAAACTGCTATTCATTGACCTGAGTCAAATAGCACCACTTTCCACTAGTTCCAGAAATTACTTCTGGCCACTGATAAAAAAGCAGCATCACCCTTCTTGTTAGGCTTTTCTTTTTACCATTGATATTATTTTGATGGCTGCTGTTACAGCTTAGTTTTTTGGCATCATCAAAATTCAAAGTAAACAGAAAAGTTGGTTGAAAATATAGTCAGTGTAGCTATAAATTCTATTCAATCTATGTCCCATTAGAAAATAGTGGTCAGTACTGTAATAATTATAAATGCATTGTTTGACCCCTCTATTGATGTAATTATAAAAGCATTGGGTTTGGCAGTTGGCTTTTCTTATATTCAGTTGCTATTTTTTGTTTCAGAAGAAACATGCTGAGTCAATTGGTTTAGAAAGGGAATAACCCTCTCAGAGTAAACAGGGCTTGTTAATTTGCAGAATTTCTGTTGAATTGGCATGAAAAGAACACGTATAGAGATAAAATAGCCTTGTTTGTGTGTGTGGATTATCTCTGATGTGCAATAACTCCAGGAATACCGGTTAGTGCTCTACAAAAAAGGGCAAAAATGTGGGGTTTAGTTTGGTATTGAAGAAAATGAAAGATGTAGAATTATTATGAGGAGAAGCTGCATGTTGCAACTTACCCCCAAACCAAATCCAAAATCCAACTGTGTCTCGTTTAACTGACAGAAGGTCTGAGGCTATTTACTGCTGCTATAATAATTAGAACTCTAGCCTTTTTTATTTTAAGTAAACTCATCAAGTCAGTAAGATTTTTATCATTGAATAAGGGAGGTCCATTTCAGTTGCACGGGGGGTTATTTTCGATTAGATCAAAGATCCACTTGACTCACTATCTTCGGTGGGAACCTGCAGCAAATAAAAACAACAGGGTACAAGAACAAGGCCAAGACATGTCTGTTAGTTCTGATGTAGCCTTTCAGCTAATACTGACTTCTGGCTCAACAGCAAGTGTTCAGTAGAGGTATTTAGTAGCCCTTGGTGGTTGGGTTTATGTGTGGGTTATTTTCTGTTCTCAGAATTTAACCATCATTTAAACTAATACAAACTTTTAGCACCCAGAGTGGTGGACAGCTGAAGAGTACCAGGTTGGCCTCTGTCAGCTGCAGAGAGCTTAATTAGTACTTGAGAAATAAGACCTTTTTCTGTGCCTTTAGCCATCCAGTTTCTTTTTCCTGCATCTCTTTATATATGTGAAGTCCTATTGGATGATGAAGGCAAACTCACTCAGCTATATTTTATCTTCTAAAATGAACTGACCATTCAGCATGTTGGATAGAGTACCCTGTGGAAGTAAAAAAGAAGAAATGACATAAAATTTCACTCGTGTGTAGCCTTTAGCCTTTATGGCAGTGGAAAACAGAGTGTCCATGAGTTCTACTGATTGGTATTTAAGCATTGCCTTTTCCTTTTAATTAATGGAGAAAATAACAGGGATAACTTTGGAAAGTTCTATTAAGTAGTTAAGAAAAATTCTGTCTCTACAGTAAACTTGTGCTGTGTAAATTTTCATCGTGCTGCTTACTAGAGAATGAAAACATGGAAGAATAAAGCAGTGGTGGTTTTAGATCATCTTCATCTCTGTACTGCTTGCAGGCTGGCTAGATTTTTCCTACCACCTCAGAAATATCTTTCCTTCGGAAGAGTGGCAATGACCCTGACTCTGAAGACCTATTTGCTTGGGACATGTGATTCAAAATATTAGTTATTCTTATTTAATTTGTGGGCCTAAACCTACGGTGGGAAACTCACTGCCTTGTTAATTTGATTTTCTGAAAGAGCTTAGTGGTGACTGCCCTGCCTTCTTCTGGTTGAATGTGATGTAGAGAGTTGAATTTACCTTCTCCTTCCCTGTTTGATAGATCTGACTTCCTGTGAGAAAGAGCTGCTGCAAAAGTACCTGTAGAAATCTTGGCCAGAGAGGAAAAAGGAGAGGGAAATAAAATTTTAGCAATCTATGTCTTCTCTGTTCTAAGAACAAAATATGAAAGGCAGCATTGGCTTCTGTAAGGTCTAAGAGTTAACCACCTGATGGGATGGGTCAGCCTCTACTGGCTGCAAAATAGCTTTTCACTGATGGAAAGGAAAGTTGTGGAAAGGGGGAATCATGCAGTTATTGCCAGCATTACCCTCAGGGGCTGGAGGTCATATCTTGCATGGGATGATACCAACACTCAGGGTCTATCTGCCCTTATGCAGAAATTCCCCCTCTCTGTTAAAGATTGAGCACTGACACCTGTGTTAGTAACTTGAAGGATCTATTTTCAATGGTGGGTTTTCTCTTAATCTGGAAAACACAAAAAGGTCATAGCATAATCTGGCATGTAGGGAAAGTACACAAGATACGTGGTCTAAATTTGGCTGGATAATTCCATTCCCTTTGGCACCTGTTTTATTTCGCATAGGAAAGGATGTCTTTCAGCTGCACCTAATGAGCTCAAATTTATCTAGGAAGGGGTAGAGGATGCTGAGTGAATCAGCAGCATCTCAGATGCCTTAGAGCCTTAATTTACATGTGTATTTGGCCAACGCTTGGTAGTCATCATCTACATGCTTTTACAGTATTCCACTGGGCATTGTCATCCTGTCCTCCCACGTAGGTTTGTCCCTTCCTTTCCTTTCTGAAATGCTGCTTCTCTGGCCTCCCTGATTCTGACATTTTCTTTGTTAGTTTCAAGAAATTTTAAGTCTTGCTCTGAAAGCTAAATAATACATTTGTATTTTCTTATGAAACATCATGTAAGAGTCCACAACTTTCCTGAATGCAGATGTCATAAACATTTGTCTTCTCAATCACTAAGCCTCTCACGGACTTTTACGTAATTATATAGGATAATTACATAGATTCTCCTGTCATTAAGTCTTTGGAAAGGCTTTCAGATTTCAGTAAGGTTTGGGTCAGGCTCATTTCCAGTTTTCCCTATCCAAAATGACAGAATTTTTGTGTTCTGATTTGTTTTGTCTTTTCTCTACCGTCTATAGGAACACAAAGTTCTTTTGAATTGGTATTTGTAAAATGGTATGCTCCTTTCTGTTTATTTGGGCACCTACCAGTAACATAACTCCTGTAAATGCAGTCCTTGCACTACAGCTGTTCCAGAGTGATTTGGCTGGATACAGCAGACAGGTTACCCCAGTGCACTGGGGAAGGAAGTGTTGCTGGCATTTCAGGCAGTGACTCACAGGTTGCTGCCCTAATTCCTGGAGGAGTAAGTTCATGCTGTTGGCATCTGATTCCTGGGAGAGATTTGAAATGTGTTAGTAGGGGCTAAAGTTAATAACAGAGATTAATGAACCTAGAGCGCTCTATGGAGAATAAAAGTCAGTTGCCTCAGTAGTATGAATAGGCTTATTGTCCAAGGAATTGGAGATGCTAAGGCAGAGGTAAGTTCTAAGGAAGAATCTGACTGAGGTTAAAGAACTTTTTTTTTTTTCTTTAATAGAGGATTGGCAGCTGCTGTACTGTTTCAGAGAGCAAATGGTTGTGGGTGGGTAAGTTTGATCAATGGCCAGGTGAGGCTGTTGTCCTTGCTATGTCCTTGCTAATATGACCTAATTTGTATCACTGTGCCCTCTCTGGGAGACGAAAAGGAAAATATTGTCAAGCATCCCACAGTAGCTGTTACACTTTCCTGACCAAGCCTGGCTCCTTCTTCTCTGCAGCAGGGTGCCATGGCCTCTCTCTTGCTCTGTGGTTCTGTGTAGTGGGTGCAGGTGGTTGTACTGGTTTTTAAGTCACCAGCTGTGCCCAGTGTGTGGCTGTAACTGCTGTACATCTGTGGCAGAGACCTGTGGGAGATGAATCTCATCTGCTCAGATTATGAACTGGCAGTAGTCCTGCTATAAGGCCCAAGCTTGCTGCTCCTGATTTACAGAATCAAGAGGCTTAGATTCTTTGGAGGAACAGGGCTGGTAGCATAATTCTTCGACTGACAGAGTCCTGCAAAAATGAGGTAGTTGCACTCAAGGAGCTGAACTTACCAGCCTCTAAATCAGACAGGACTTGTCAGCACTGTCAACTGAGTTAATGCCTGGTGGTACAGTAAGGAAGATGCACTGTTAGTGTTGCTTTTCTGTCAGAGTCATAGAGTAGACAAGTAATAATGTCTTCATTCAGCATAAAAAGACTGTTCCATTAATTGAAATAACAGACTAGGACTGGATTTGTTCGGAGGTAGAAAACAGAGATCTAGTCCCTGTCCTCAGGCAGGGGGTAAATGTGATTTACATATTATTTATGTTCCAGCACTGTCATTTGCTGCACTCTAGGGTGACTTTCTGAGATTAATTGATTATGTTTTCTTACTAGTGCTTCCCCTAAAGTAGACTACTACTCAGTTGCCCTCAGCACTGCAAAATCAGATGATCTGTCAGTTGCCACAAGAATCACTTCTTGTGTGTCTTGCCTGTCTTCACTCCTAATTTTCTAAAGCAAGTTTTACTCTTAGCAGCTACTTCATTTCCTTCATCCTTTTTTCTCGGTCAGCCAAAGATTTCTATTCCATCAGGTCCCAAAGGTGTGGTTTCTTAATTCCCTGGTTAATTTTGAAATAATTCCCCAGCTGGTATCAATTGCTGGGATGAATGTAGGTATGCTGATTAGCTGCTGTGACAACTATGTCTAATTAGCTGGGCTGGTTTCTCCCTCTCTGAATACCCAAAGGAGGTGTTTCATTTCAAGGTTTTATTTAGATGAGCTGGAAGTTAATCATTGCGCACAGGTCCGGTGGTTGATGACAGGTCAGACTCTGATCTCGCTCAACAGCGTTAATTTATGGAGGCAAAAAAAAGTCCTCATATTTCAGGGGTGACAGTACAATCAGTAGAGTTGTCCATTTGTCCCTCTCTATTTCCCTACAGAATTATTCCTTTACCTGCTCATCTTTCCACAGCTCTCAGAAGATACACTTAAGGTCAACGAGCTTCATGCTCAAGCACAACAATTTTGCCTTTGCTGTCCATTTTTTTTTTGGATAGTTGAGCAACATCGTATTTGAGAATGGTGACTTTAGTTAAATATCTCTTTTAGTTAAATATCTCCTTCCTTCTGGAATGAAACTCAATAAAGCAGAACTCAGAATAGTCCACAGCAATTTCCCAAAGAGAAGGACTGTAAATATCTGTCAAAGTGGGAATATAAGAGTTTCACAGTCCCAAGACTAGACTTATTTCCACTTCCTGGCCAATAAGAACCCCCAGAATTGATGGCTAGATCTGTCCTGCAGAATTTGATTTTGTTCCTGAGTCTTGGCCTAAACACAGTTTGTACTCTTCCATGCTTATTAACGTGGCTGAAGGACTTTGGTAACATATGCTGTTTCCTTTTGGTCTGTATACCATTGGTAATACAAAGGTAAGCTACCTGAAACCTCCCCAGTTAAAAGGGGAGGTTTAGAAGGGATACTGTAAGTCTCGAGGTGATGAAAGTGAATCTGGCTTATGCAAAGGTAAAAGAGTTTAGGGAAAATTTTTTTTTTGGTGTAGTAATCTAGTGTTACCACAAGGAATTTTGGAGTGTGCAATTTCTTTCACCATCAGATTCCCTCTTCTACTCTACTGCATCAGTGACCAAGCCACTATTCCCTTCTTTGTTGGCTGTCATTTATGGGGTTTGGGATTGTTTGTCCCACCTGGATGCCTTACTGAGGGATTTTCTGGGTGGTTCGAACTAGTTTGGATTGTAACAGAGTTTTGCAGACACAATTGCTCCTTCATCCTCAGGTCAAAGCCCTTCCTCTGCCTGATTTTGTCAATGTACTGTGATGATCCTTAAGGACTGTTTAAGAGGTAGCTCTTCCTGGGCCATCTCTTCTCATTGCTTGTTTTCTCCATTCTCTTCAGGAGCTGTCTCTCTCTTAAATACCAGGAGTCTGTTCTTACAGCAAACACCCCATAAATCAAACCAGAACAAACCATTACAGACCAGCCCCACATCTACCACATCTCTTATGCAACATGTTGAAATGTCCATTATAAGAATTATTAGGACCTCAGGAATCCAATAAAACACATAGTTGTGGTTTGTTTTTTTTTTTAACCTTAGGATTTTCCCATTATGTCTTAACATGAAGTAAAAGGATAAATAAAATCACAGGAGTTTTTTTTTTTTTTTATTCTCTCCAACAATTCTATTTTACTCTCATAAATAAAACATTACTACAGAAAGACACTTTTTTTCATTTATTCCCACACTGCCACTCAGGCTGAGTTTTTTGACTCTCAGTAACCTCACACAGAGTTGATATCTTCATGGGACCACCACTGTGCGGTGTGTGGATGAGTCAGCTTGCCATTTCCAAAGTAGCTTTGTTTTTTTCTTGACACCACATATTTCTCATACAAAACCTTCCTTACTTTCTGAGGTTTGTCATGGTCCTCCCTCAGAGCCACAGTTGTCTCCATTGCTACAAGAAAACCTGTCACCTTCAACTGCTGTTTACAATCACCTGACCGAAATGGTTCTATAGGTACTAGGGCTTTCTTTGCAGATTCTCTTCTTTGCAGATTTTGTTTGCTGAGCCTCTGTGATGAAGCTAGAAGAGCCAATCCAGTCTTAGCTGCACTCTATACCTGAATTTTATTATCTATATATTGCTGTATCCAGGCTATTCTCTTTCCTTCCCTTTTATTGACCAGTAAATCCTTTTTGTTACACTGGAAATGTGCAGAATTTCATTTTTATTTTAGTGAACTGCTGCTGGGAGAGTCCTTCCCTTTTTGTTGAACCCAATCACTTTGTCAGCTTGATTAGTCAAGTTGCTGGTGAATCTATTACTCTCCTCCATAATCATGAGTGTAGTTGCATTATTAAACGTCTCTCTCTGCCCTGCACACAAGCAGAGTTCAAAGGGCTGAAGGAGAACATCACCCCACAATAATTAGTAGTACAGTGGCTGAGAGAGCTCTCTTCAGATAGAGAAGGCTCCTAAATTGAAGTTTTCTATCATTTGAGAATGACTGCATCCCAGTATTTACCTTGCTGTAAAGGAAGATTTGCTTGAAACTAATGTCAATATATTGGTGGTTGCTATAGTAACAGCCCCAGCTGTTGTTTTAATGTTTAGATAGCTACCAATTTATCAATACTTTACCTGACTATTTTTCTATGTGCTGTCTTTTCTTTCTACCAAAGCCTGGACCTTTCACATCTCAGGTGTATTTCTTCCCAGAACTAAATCATCTCTTCCTTCTTGTGTTCTTCCAGGAAGTTCCATTCAGTATCTCTCTGAAAAGTTCTGCTTTGGAAGGTTGGCATTTTCTGAAGTGAAAACATGTGTCTGAAGGATTTCCAAGTGACCCTGCAGATGACTGAATTAAATTTCAGTTTTATCCCTGAACTTTCAATGTGTGTGTGTGTGTGTGTGTGTGTGTGTGTGGCTTTGATTATTGTTTCAGGCAGTGTGACAGCACAGATGTCAAAAATACTCCTTGAGACCTCTCCAGGACTCCTGGAGAACTTGGGAGTTGTCAGGGAAAATTTATACCATGATGAAGTCACTTAGCTGTCTGGAAAAACAGAATTTCTGGTTTATATGGAATTTTGCGTTTCTGAAACTGTAGTAAAACATGATAGTGAAAAAGATGATGAAACTTGTCACTAAATGGATGATGTTATTCAGCCAGCTGGCTAGGAAGGTTGGATAGGTCCCTGGAGGATGTTTTGATTTTGCCCAGGAACTGTCACCTGATGGAGAACATCCTTAGGGAAAACTTTATTTTCAATGATCTACTAAGACACGTTCCTTCTTTGTATGGGTGGCACAGTAACAGGAGGTCTTAATCTCCTTGGCTGTTAACAGTGAAAGTCACATCAGCAGTGTGGAAGGACCACAAGATCTCATGTCACCGTATTCTCTAGAGATACTGGTTCAAGAATTCAAATGCTACAGCTTATTTCTTGTGTTTTATTTGTGATGATGCCAACTGTCACCAGCTGTAGAGTACATGGAATTGGGCTACTGCTCAGAGTGCCACTAACACAGCATTGAGGTATTGCCCCTCTGCTTGTTGTGCTACTGTCCTGGAAAGCCAAAATGCCTCTGACAGGCACAGGAGCAGTAATAAATCCTCATGGGATGCATGCACAATAACCCTTCTCTGTAGCACACAAGGTTGTTCCCACTGTATTCCTCTTGCTGCAGCAAATAGAAATGAGAAGTCTCACTTGTCAGGGGCTTGCCTAAATTCCCTGAGCTCTGCCATCCCTACTTTCTGTGGGGTGATCTGGCTCCAGTCCTTGAACAGTGGGGCAGGAATATTTCAGTTTTGCCCCTGTCTGAGTAGCCTTTGGGATGGCGGTGTGGGGAGGCATCAGTGAAGCTTCTTCCTTGGGCACCCGACACTTTTCTCTTTTGATTGACGTACCTCTCTTGGAGCCAGCTTGAACAGTGTTTGCACTTGAAGCAAGTGGAGCAAATTCTAATTTGTCTGGAATGGGTCCTCCTGCTAAATGTTAAACTGACCTTTTCAAGAGAAATTTACTTGATAGTTCTAAGTGAAGCCCTGCTTTAAGCTAAACCTGTCACTACAACATGATTAAAATCACTTAAATGTACATCAGTTGCACATATTATTAATGGAAATTGAAATCAGCCTAAATGGTAACCATAAATTTTAAAACAGGGGGAATAGGATGGAGACAGAAAAAAATCCCATACATGATGTGAAGGTTAAGATGCCTTATTCACCCAAAAATCAGATGGACTGAAAAGGGAACTTTATTCTGAAGCAATGAAAAATCACCAACTACTTTTTTGTGTATTTACAGTGCTCCTATTCTTATCTACTGAAAAGGGGAATTCAGTGCATTTGTGGCAGGGATTTGATCTGTGTAGACCTAGAAGAATTGTTCACAGTTGCCTGGTCTTACTTCACCTGCTACTGGACCTTTAAGCAACAAATTATCAGATTTCTGGCAGCCTGATAGATGGTGGAGGTGTATGTGTGTAGGTAGTGCTGGAAGTGGGGTTTGGGGCATACAGGTGATACATGAATGTCTGCTCCCCATCTGAACTGCAGGTTTAAAATCTTGCACCTGTTCTTGCCTCGTTCTCTCCCTCACCATCCAGCCTGACAGCTCCAGTGTTTGGCTATTGTAACAACTGTTACTTAAAGTGTCTGTTCTAATTGGGTGCTAATAAATCAAAACGAAATTGAAGACCTTCCACTTACAGTCGTTTATCAGGGACTTGCCATCACACAGAAGGACAGGACTTGGCAAGCATCTCTAGACAAATGTCCAGGGACTTATGAAGGTCTTTCTTGAGGATATTATCTTTGTGTAACTGTGTGACCTTTGTCATTCCAAATGCAAATTTGAACCTTTTGTAATTAATAACTCTTGCTCTACCAGAATTGGCTTTCACACAGGTGAAATCAGCATGGCTTTTTCCACCTGTTTTGGGACATTGAGTGCTTCCACGTGGCACTAAATAGTACTCCATAGATATAACCAGATAAACTCTTCTTTGGGTTTGGAGCTAAGTAGGCAGTGTTGCCCACAGACTGGAAGTAAACACAAAGATCTTGTATGGCCAACATCAGACTGATGTTTTTCTTTTTCACTAATGCCACTTCCACTTCCTAGTGTAGGAATGTGAGTGGATACACACAGTATGTATCACCATCTGCCCACTGTTCAGAAGGGAGTTGCGCAACTATGCTAGCATAGAGCAGTAGTGTGCCTGGAAGTGATGGACTCTGGAGGTAGGATGTGGCAATACTCATCAGTTTGGGGATTTATGTGGCTTTTGGGCTCAAGTGTGAGATTTGGTCAGCAAAGCTGAGATTTTCTGACTTTTTGAGCGTGTTAGAAGACACCTTTTTTTTAAGGGCATTGGTGGTGGCTGAGGATGACAGGTCTGTTGTATGAAGGTAGAAGGAATTCTTAGCTACTTGGATGAGTTCCTGTTGGTATCATTATTTTAATGACTAGATTGTATAATTAATGTCTTTATAGACCCACATCTTTGGAAAGAGCTTCCTTAAAAATTTAATTCCAAATAAATTAAGAACAGGTGGCTTGGGGAAAAAACAAGTCTTCTGATCAATTTTTTTTTTTGGGGGGGGAACTTGAATATAAGTTTTGAGTAGTGGATGAATATAGCCCATTAGTAAGGATTTTAGTATTAAGGAGTCTTTTCAAGGTGTTTCAGTCTTCAGTCTTTATTTGCTCACAAACAAAAAATATAATTAATACAAGATGTTGCTGCAATGCAGGGCAAAATAGTAACTTGATCTTGTGCAAGATGTTTCTGATACAATTTAAACCCAAGCTTTAACTTACTTTTATCATTTACTAGTAACATAAAAGCAAATCCATTTTGTCTGTAGCTGGTGCTTTCATAAAGATGACTTTCAGCATCAAAGAACCAGAGGAGCTGAGCTCATTTCTAGACTATCAGCCTGCAATTCCTCTATGCACAAATGCCAGTGTATCAGTTTGCTAATAGTCTGTTTGAACACCTCACCTTGACCAAAACCTGTTCTATTCTTAACACACAGTACATGCTCCTGGACCATTTTTTTCTGCAGAGTGGTTGGGAGCGTGCACCCTCCGCAGGCCTGGGAAACGGTATTAATCTTCCCTGTGTACTTTCATTTCATTTCCTGTAAAAATCCATCTTCTACGACTGGAGTTGACCTAAGGTTAGATGTCAGAGGAACAAATTACTGTCACTTGCTCGATACCCCAAGAGTAGCTATAAATAGTAAGCTTTATAACCCCACTGATCCTTGAGATACATAGTGATAAATATGCTTCTATCAACTAAGAGGAAAAAAATAAAGCTGTGTGGCTGTGGCTGATGTACATTATTTGGAACTGACACAAATGGTAGGGCTGCATCAGTCAAATGGCTTTAAAAAGAAAAGAAAAGAAAGCAATGCTTGTGTTTGCTTGCTTTAAAGGATTAGTTGCTGGTTCTTGGGTGTGGTAATCCAGTAGCACATCTTTTACACCCAGCAACAACAAATTCTTTCGTAGCTACTATGGCATGGTAACAGTGGAGCTGACAGCTAGATTAGGGTAACAGTTGAGCTAACAGTTTGGCCTGCTCTCTACTTGGACTCAGAGAATGAGTTGAAAACCTTTTCAGTGGAACAATTTTCTGCTGGGAAATGCAGCATTATTCAGATAAATCTCCTGCAATATTTTAAAAAAAGAAATCTTGACAGAAAATGTTGGAATTATTTGAAACCTAAAGTGTGTTTCATTTTGATTCTTCTCCTTGTTTCATTGGAACTTTTTTCCTGTGGGGTGACAGCCAGACTATGTTATAAAATATTCAGTTGAATGGATAATGGTACTGCTGGTACAAGTGAAATGAAACACTCTGAATTATTACTTTTTTTAATTTGATCTCTTTCTCCCCTGTATTCTTTTCCTATCCAGATTCTGGGAATAATGATATTTTAAAACAAGGCCAAAAAAATTCGTTAGCATTGCCTAAGGGATGAGAATTTCATCTTCCAGCTAACTTTAGTATGAATTAATGCATGCACATTTTTAGCTGGTTTTAAAATACTACTGGTCCTTGGGAGTTACTCCATTATAACAACTAAGGGGCTTGGACAGTGATTTTGAAAATAATGTCTTGGGCTGTCTGGATCTTTTAAGCTTTCTAGCTGTTGATTTGCACTGGCAGGATAGAATGAAGATTGCATATTGTGTTGCAAATGCTTGGATGGTGCCAGCTGGAAAATCTTTTCTCTGGCAGTTAGTACGTGCCCTGCAGAAGACCTGCAACATGTTTATGACACAATAAAATTGCTCCTTACTCTTAGTTGGAGATGGCCTCCTAAAGCAGCTTTCTGGGTGTATAATGTGACTATGGATGATAAGGTAGCTCTGCTGAGCAAGTGTATCAAACCTTCTACCTGAGCTCAGGGTTCAGTGAGAGTTCTGTAGTGTTTTTTTTGTTTAAATAAAGCTGCAATGACCTCAGTGCTAAGATGGGGAGGGGAGTGTAGGACATGTGCGGTTGTCTCATCTTGCTGATTAATGGAAAAGCTTCCTGTTGCTCTGCCCTCAAGCTACAAAATCCATTAACCACCCCTTGGGGTGCCTGAAATTTATTCTGGCCATTACCATCAATTAGAAAGTTAATAGTGTGATGATTACTGGGCTACAGTCCTAGCTATTTGTGTGATTTACACCAGAGTGGGGTGAAAATGGGAAGCATCAGCCCTCGAGGAATCACATTTATGAGCAAGAATTTGGCGTTAAGGGTGTGGTGATGTCAACATGCCTCTGTAAACATACGGCAAGAAGAATCATTAGTCATTCTCAATTCTCCAATTTAAAAGGCAGCTTTTAATTTAAATGTATGGAAGAACAGCTTTAATATTCATCACAGCTAGGCTGAGATTTATTTTACTGATGACCATAAGCCTTGAGTGAGGTTGGGCCCATGGGAATGGCTGCATTCTGAGTTACAGTGGTGCAAGGTATTCACCAACCTAATGAAGAAAGGGCAGAAATTTGCATCCTAACCTCCTTGTTTGTTTTGACAAACAAGTCAGGTGGACAAGCAGATCTTCCAGACTGGTGCTCTTCTACTTATAGTCCACTGATTTCCCAAAATTTCCCTAAGGTAGCAAGGAAAAATCCTGTAGCCAGTGAACTTTCATCCCTTTCTTCAAGGTCTTTCACTAAAAATAATGCTGTGACAAGAAATGGAAAATTATTGAAAAAACAGCACTGTGGATTTAGGAACAGAGAAAATACTGGGAGCGTGCATACCACCAGATGCACAAGCGTATACATTAATTAGCCCCCCAAAATTAATAGTCCTACTGGAGTTACTGGTCCTTCCCACATGCATTTAGATGATGCAGCACAGAATGACTTGTAGAAAGAACAGGAGAAATTTCACTGTTGTTTCAGCCCGAGCACCAATGCCAGTCTCTTGAGTCTTTCACTGAGAGAGTCAAGTGGAGGTCTTGTTTTGATGGCTATCCCTTTGTTTCTCACTGCTGGATTTCACCTTACAATGGATTAGAATAGCTAAAGTGGTTATGATCACAGGTCTCCCTGCAACTCTTCTTGACTTTCGCTGCATCTGGAGAGTTCTGTAGTGAGATGAGTCTTTGAGGCCGTTGGGAGATAAGAAGCTGAAAGGGAGATTTGAGGGGTGAAGTGTTGAAGAGTCACCCTCTTCTGCTGCTCAAGCAATGGAGATGAAAGATTCGGTTCCTTCAACTACCACTTTACTTTGTCCTCAGTGGCAACCACCAGTCTTTCTGGGAATCTGTTAGCCAGGCAAAAGAAGTGAGAAGTCCACAGCTATTTTGCCACTAATGCAGTCCTCTGCCCCAGACATCCCACCTCCTTTCCCAGAGCTAATCCTGCAAATAGTCTTTTAGCACAGCAGAGAGGTGTTTCAGAATGTAGCTCTGGCCCCTGAAATGGGGTTGTCCACAGCAAAGCCCTGCATTTACAGTCCTTTCCTGCAAAACAGTGCCTTGGAAATGCTTCCAGAACAGAGTCCACTCAAATCTCTGTGCATTATTTTTCACACAAAAACTTGGGAATTGTACACTGGAAAGAAAAATCTTCGTGTCTTGCATTCTGACAGCAAAGGTCATTCTGATTTCCTGGAAACAACTACTTGCAAACCAGGGCAAATTGACTGTTGAAGCTGTCCAGTTCCATGTTTATGATGGTGCATCTCCACGGTAAATACTTCAGATTTACATGACAGTGTGATTGGGATCTGATCTTTGATCAGGAGGCAGAGGAGTGGGGAATCTGAATATGGATTTAATCAACTGCCAGAATCCTCTGTTCTTAGCCTGCTGACATGAGAAGCCATTGCACTATGCAGTAGAAGGGGAGTTCTTTGTCAGACAAGATGGGACAGACATCTAAAATTAGAGAAGTAGTAAAAGGGAGGAGGGGAAAAGTGAATCATTCCCGTCTAATCCAAATTTGATCTTTTTTTCTGCTAACATATTTGATGTTGCTCTTTTCTTTGGGTATCCAACCTTTATGCAGCAATGTTTCTGAAGCCTGAAGGTTAAAAAGCCCATCTCTACAATACAGTGGAATGTTACTTCTGCTAAAAAAGGTAGTGGTGTCAAAACCTGGTATTTAAAAAATCCTTTAATGACACCTTGCAAGCAAAAAATGCCTCTGAATTTTCATCACATGAAAGTTTGGTCTGAATTATGCTCTCCCATGGATAGTTTGGTAAGATGGGAGGATTTGAATAGAAATTATGCAAAGGGATACAAGTCACCAGAGCTGAAACAAATACAACCACATTGGTGTTTTAGCTTTCCCTCCTTTTATTTTTGATTCTTCAGTATTGATTATCTATGCCACAGACTATCTCCTCCCTAGGTTTTATTTTCTAGTGAATTTACTAGGTGACTCCAAGAAGCTGAGTGAGCAACATGGGTTCCTCACCATGGCTTATACAGGTGTGATTGGTTTCTGCAAAGTATACTATGCTTTAGCAGGACAGATGTGAGCTAGTCTTTGGCAGTTCACAGAGAGACAAGTTTTGCATCATGTCAGGGACAGTGTAGATCAATTCAGGTGGATCATTTTGACTTCAGGACAAGAGTACTTAAGCCCATTCAGCACAATTCTTCCAAGACTTCAGGTGATAAAAAGGCACTTAGAGGACTCAAAAGCACTTATAGGACTTAGAGCCTCATGCTCTGCTAGGGCAATTGGAAAGACTTTGAAGTTTATGTCGACTCGCACTCTTGCCAGTCTTGTGTTGTGGTTTAACCCCAGCTGGAAGCTAAGCACCACAGAGCTGCTCACTCTTTCTCCTCCCCGTTGGGATGGGGAGGAGAATCAGGGAAAAAGAGTAAAACTCATGGGTTGATATAAGAAACGTTCAACAATTGAAACAAAGTAAAATATAATAATTCAAGGAGAGAGAGAACCAAGAAAAGCAAGTGATGCACAATACAATTGCTCACCACCTGCTGACAGATGCCAAGCCCTTCCCCAAACTGTGATTGACCCCTCTTCTGGGTAATTCCTCCAGTCCATTTCAACTGGGTATGATAATCTGTGGTATGGAATATCCCTCTGGCTAGTTTAGACCAGCTGTCCTGGCTGTGCTTCCTCCCAGCTTTTTGTACAGTTTCTTACTGATCATGAGGCACTAAAAACCCTTAATACAGGGTTAGCACCCCTTAGCAACAACCAAAACATCGGTGTATTATCAATACTGTTCTCATTCTGAATCCAAAACAGGACACTACCAGCTACTAAGAAAAAATGAACTCTATCCCAGCCAAAAATCAGGACCATGACTGGCACTCATGTGCTACCCTGATCATTAGAAGAATTCTTCTTTTCTTTGTCCTTGCATTCAACAGTCATAAGTCTTGCTGCTTTCTAGCGCTATAGGTTATGGTGTGAGTGGATTTGCTCTTTTGTCTTGTTCGACTGGGAACACTTGCATGTTCATCATAACTGACCATTCCCTTCACCTTTCACCTGACAGAGACAAGAGTAAGGAAGAACCTCACCCTGGTTACATGGCTTCCTTTTATCCCATACAACTTGTCTTCTCTCCTACTGGAATATTCCCACCACCATCATCCCATGACTTCTGAAGCTACCAACCAAATTCTAGTTAACCTTGACAGAGAAATTCAAAGCTTCAGACAGATTGAGCTCCTACTTGTTTTCCCAAAACCTTCCAACTTACAAAGGTTTTTTCTCCTCCTTGGTCTTTTGAAAGGTGCACAAGATGTGTTGTAGGGTGAAATGTGAGGTCTGCTGAAGCCATTAGGGTTGGGTTGTACCAAAACCTGTGTGTGTTCTTAGTGCACCCCAGATCGTAATAGGAGTGTGGATGGCTAAGAAACGGTGACCTGTGCCTACAACTTGTGTAAGAGGTTTAGTCTTGTGGCTACAGATTTTGGCAGGCCCTTCACTAAATATGTGAAAAGGGATGGACAGTCCTTATTTTGGATGTGATAGAGACAGAGGGACAGGTGTTCTCTGCTTATGTAGGCTGGTAACCTGAGTTACTAAATCTCAACTGAAACAGCGTTGAAGGTGAGTTAGCTGAGTTTATTTCTCTTCAACCATTATTTGAGGGAAAAACAAGCAACTTGTCTGTGCCACCTACAGATAACATCTCGTGGCCCTTACACTCCCTTATTTCCTTTCTTTCATATTTGGGTCATATTTTGAATAATTATCCAATGCAATATGTAAATTCGTGATTGGATGATAAAATATGAGTTGCTTCTCCTGCTTGTCACATCTTTAAATTATTTATAACAATAATCAGCTGAACTGTATTAAGCTGAAAATTACAAGGAATTTGAGTGTGTATACTTCTGTTTATTTAGATTACTCCAAACAAAAGTTGATTAAAAAGAAAAAGAAGAAAATTGAATTACTTTAACTGACTATGCAGAGCAATGTCAATTTCATAGTTTCCTATTGTTTCTTTGTAATTTTTTACTCCCTCTCTACTCCAAGTCTTTTTGGTGGATTTTGCAGGGGGATTGCTTTATTTTGTGATGAGAAAATTCTTTCCATAAGAGAAAAAAAATACACATTTCATTAAAGTCATAAAAATTGATAACTTAATTTCTAGTAAAATCCACAGTCACAACCCAAACTGGAAGCAAAGTATTTTCAAAAATGGAGTTGTAAGTCTGTTTTAAAATGCCTATTTAAACTGTATTTAATTTCATCCTGTTGACATTGATATCAAGGCTCTTTCCAATCCTTTTTTTCACATACAAAACTCCAGGAAAAACTTAAGCTGTCAGGATGAAGTGGGAAGATGGTGGAGCCTGAGGGGACATTTGGCTGTGTCACAGGCTTCCTTCAAATACAGGATTATTTATCTAGTCTTTCCCTCCCTTTTCCCCACCTAGAAGGTGGGAACAGTACTGTTTGCCAGCCTGCTGAGGGCCTCATGAGAAAAAAAGTAATCAAAAGTGCGTTCACTAAGGGAGTGAAACATGTGGGTCCCTCAAGTTTCAAACTGTTTTATTTTTCTGTACCCTTGAGATGTCTATAAAAGTTAATTGCAACCTGCCTGGATAAATTTGGAGTGTTTTAATGTTGTGACATATGCTGTGCTGTTACAGCCATTTAAAGAAATGCTAACCAACTGTTTGGCTTGTCACTGCTGTCAGACCACTTAACACTGCCCTCTTGAACCAAACCCTTATGAAGGCAAAAAAAAAAGCCTCTCTGAACTAGCTTCGTTTTAGCCTAATCCCTGCTTAAAACAGATGACCTATAGTTAAACATCGTCCAAATTTGTTCATAAAGTGAGGAAAAGGAGTCCAGGGAAGGCTTAAAGATGCATTATAGTTGGTCCCAAACTACAAAAAGGCCTTTAGCAGAGGCAATGGCAGGGACATAAATCAGTTCAGTATTGAAAGGCCTGGGGTGCTCAGTGTGGGCTACAGGAGTCTTAAATAAAAATCCTGTGTCCTGTTCTCAAAAGAACAAACATAAAACTGTGTGCTGGGGAGGGGGACTGATAACCATTCAGAGTGTGACCTCAGGAAAGAAACCTGCACCGATGAGAGCAAGGTCTGCGTCTGCTACCTGGAAATTCTGTTCAAGGACGCAGGTTCACTGTGTTTACGTCTTGCAGTGTTCTTCAATGTGGAGTTCTAAAACTTTTCAAAATGTGTCAGTCTCCATGAGCTAGGCAAACAGATCCCATTAGAAATGGGCAAAGCCTTAGGGGATTATTTGTACGATGAGTTAGAAAGACAGACCATGGTGAGAAGTATCCAGGTTCAGCAAGGTGATTTGCAAAGCAAAAGTAACTTTCTAAGAAAATAATGGAATTAAAAAAAATTGTTTCACCTTGAGAGAGCAACTGAGATCAGGATCATTATTACTTTCTGATAAAATACCAGGGTTACACATGAAGGAGTTACAGGCATCAGACCAAAAGTGATATCTGTCAATGTCTAGTGAAAGGCTTAACAGGAGGAACATGTGAATATAAATGGTTAGCTGTTGAAGAAGACTTTGACATTACTAGCTGTTGTGAAACATGGTGGTATGGCAAAAATCAATGGGAAACTTTAGTACGTGGCTATGAAACCAAGGTAGAGTTTGAATTTAAGTGATGAGGGAATAACACCTCAGCCCAGAAACATCCCCAGAAAAAAAAAGCAAAAGTCAACAGCTCTACAGCAGAGTTTACAAACAGGCATAAAACATTGCACATGGGAATACAAATACTCCCCAGAATTACCAGCTCCAGTATTTTTCACATTCAGACATGAAAGATCATTTTTAATGCCTTAATTATTCCTTTATTTAAAAACTTGTTCAGTTGAAAGCCTTTTGTAAGTGCAGACTGCGGCTCCACAGTTCTGCCTTCTGCAGTCTGAAAGGCTTCTTTCCAAAAATCTGCTCATATTGAGGTTAGAACAGTAGCAACTGGCAAATCTTGTGCTCAACTGGCCCTTCCCTTGGGAGGCAAACTAGGTGGGCAAACTGAGTTATGCAGGAGGTTGGAACAGATGATCTAATAGTCGTTGCCGTTCCTTACTTAAAATACCTGACTTCTGCCAGAGGTGAATTCATGTGCAGGGGGAGAAACAGGCTAGAGCCCATCTCTTCCCACTGCTCCTGGTCGTGACAGGCTGCCCTGCTCTGCTGCTCCCTGACCACATTAGAGGTGTTTCTGGTCCTGCCTCCCAGGGCTGGCTGCCACTTGGACCATGGTTAGAACAGCAAATTAAACTGGAGGAAAGAGGGTAAGGAGATGAAACACAGACAGTGTTCTCGTAGTGGAGGTGAGGGAAGCAGTCGAGTTGGTATGTGAAAACCAGGTGTAATTGGTGGGAAAAGGAAAAAAAAAAAGTAAATGGTGCCAATTAAAGCGGTTGCTTCTTAACGATGTATGTTATAACAAGAAACTTAGTCTGTTAACATGGGAAGAAAGTTGTACTCTAATAGGCAGGAGACGTGAGACGGCTTAAGGTCTGCAAGTAATATTTTTCTGTTTTTCTCATGGAATGTTCCAGAAAGACCTTGATGCCAAAAAACCCCCACCTTGACCAAACGATCAATTGTTTGATTCTTCAAGTCTTCAGCAGCTTATGTAAAATAAATACAGGCAAATTTGTAACAAAGGAGAGTAAACAGTAACTTGCTAGGGAATTTATTTAATCTATATATACAAACTGACAGTCCTCTGAATGGCAGTCTGCTCTTCTTGAGAAGCATAGGGTTCATGTTACTGGTTGATTCAGAATGCCTATTATAGTTGTGAAATATTGGTAGGAATGGATAGTGATATATTCATGACAGTAGGTGGACTAATGAAATTCAGTGACTTTATTTAAAATGTGTAGGAGTTTATTATAATACTGTAATAGAAATGTCATTTACCCTGACAGGAGAAGAGGGAAAAGCCCTGTCAATGAATAATAATGAAGTTAGTTAAATGTCAACTTTCTTGCGAATAGTTTGCAAAATATAAATTACTCTGCATGTTTCTAGTTTTGTTTTAGTTTATTACTGGGAAAGTCAGAGCTTCAATCCCAGAATTGTGGGTTTTTTTATACTGTGAAATGAGCTAGTAATAATGAAAATGTTTATCTACTCGGGTGTTTGCAGAAATCATGCTACTTTACAGAAAAGGTAGAGAGTCGGATTTTAAACAGCTGCTGATAAAATCTGGGATTTCATGGAAGCAATTACAACTAATATGGTGGGACAGGTGTGAAGTTCAGAATTGAGTCTAAACACTTTTTTTTCTGAATGTTATTCTTTTACTGTCATCTGCATTTCAGTAACATCCACAATCTCTGAACACAGATCTGAACATACTCCCCCCCTCAATTTGGGAAACCATTGCAGCACACGTCTACACTAGAGACAATAAACCAGGACTTACTGTTCACCATTTTCATATAGTTATTTCAGTAGCTGTGGCTATTCAGAAGATGGTTCAAAGATAGAGTTTAATATTTGTGTTTCCAGCTTCACAGGTCCTGAGTTCAGTCCTTTTTCCCATGATTTGTGCAAGCATTCACTTGCTCCTCTCACGTTACAGAGATGGACTAAAACTGAGTTTTCTGTGCAGAACTTCAGAGAAGCTTTGCCTTCCACAAGAAGTGTGGGAGATGTTGGTTGGTACCTATCCATTCCTGTTCAGATGACTGGGACTGAATTTGTTGATCCTATGCTTTCATTAGTGCCTACACCCTGCTGAGGTTCATCTGTCTTTTCCAGCACTTCCAGGTTAGACTGGCTTCTTGGATTGTCAAACAGCTGATAAATTTTCATGGGTTGTGATTCTCATGCTGCTTTATACACCTATGTAATAAGACAAACAAAAAGCTCATTATCTAGGCTGCTAATCAATGCCTGCTTGTATACATATGTGTATAACAGAAATAAAATGAAGGTAGGTTGGTGATACTCCTGGCTGAGATTCCGACAGAGGCTTCACATGTATGCAGTGTTTCATTTGATACATTTTTTTCTGTCTCTGTGTGTGTATCTATTACCTTTTCTTTGTGTTAAAGCACTACTGGGTTCCTATCTGCTGTTGTATATGTAACATTTACCTCCCTCTTAAAATAGAGGGTAATTGTAAAGCGGTGCAAGAGAAACAACTGGTAAGAGGGAAGGTAGAAGGACTGGCTGTTTGTCAGTTTGGAACTTCATATGAGAGTAAGATCTAATAATCCTTTGATTGCTTGCAAATTTGTTCATCTGCAAAAAAATGATGTTTTTCTAAGCTTTCCAATCTTTCAGTTTCTTTTATAGATGTTGACAGCAGCACATGCCTCATCTGTATATAGTGTTACCTGTAAATAAAGCTGTGAATGCAAAATAATTGCTTAGGGATTTGGAGAAGTGGCTGGCAATTCTGACTACGATTACCATTTGCTGTTGACATCAGTTTGCCTGTGCTTTGGCGGGGGTACTGGCTGCTTTTCTTGAACAACTTCAAAGCAAGTTTTATGTCTCAGATTTTCTTTGCTCTGTCCCCTTTTGAAAGATCACTTTTTGAATTCACTGTCACTGGTATAAGAAAAAGCTGTATTATTTTATTCATGTATTTTTCCTAACTCTGCAGGTCCGATTTAATCTTTACAGTCTTTACATGTCTTTATCAGCTCAAACTTCGCAAAAAGGGTAGGTTTTGGGTTTTAGGCAGACAGCAACAGAAATACTGATTTCTGAGAATGATGGGTGGTGAGGTGGGACAAGGCAACAAAGTGAAGTGGCAGTCCTTGGCAAGGCTGCGTTCACCATCCTGCTGTGGATCCCTTCACCTGAATGCTGGAGCATCTCTGAAATATCTGGTAACAGTAATAGTCATAACAGTATCCTTCTGCTCAGTCCACTGAGGAAATAGCTCAGTTAGTTTATATGTACTCTGAGAGAGATGACCTTATAAAGGGAAAGATCAGTCAGCAGGTGAGAATTTGATGTTAATGCTCCAAACATAAAAGGACACATATGCACACATATGTGCATGTGTTTACTGGGGGGAAAGGAAAAATCTATGGATGCAAATCATATGTCAGTTATTATGTGAGCAGGCAGATACGTGCAAAGGCTTCTATAAAGTTGCTGAATAGAAAGACTCGATTTTAATGCAAATCTGCATTTTAGTGCAATTCATCTTTAATAGGTAAAACCCCAAGCTGCTGCTTTCGTGTTTTATTCATGTAGTGATTGCAACTCTGAAATCCCAGAAGCTGTGATAGGAATGTAGGTGTGGAACCTGATGCAGAAATTAACACCCTCCATATTCAAAGGAACCCAACCCTCCCTCCCCCGCAAAACCCCATTAAGTATCTTAAATACCTTTGTAAATTTATCCATTGTTGGCCAGATAAGAAAGAACCTGCAAACAATCAGTGCCAAGAATTTACTTTAGAATGTGTGGTTTTGGAGTGCACAAGGGATGTAACTGCTTGCAAGTGAAGTTCCATACAGAGCCATTTGTACAGGTTACAGATGAGAGACAGGAATGTTGTGTTTTTAAAAGTCTCTGCTACCCAGATATGTGTCATTTTTCTGCAGTTTATGGATGCAGTCCAAACCAGTACGGAGTACCAACTGTACTGGTTTGGACTGATTATCTAAGTCCCCAGGATACAGGGACAGAATTCAGACAAGCATGAGCTGTATAATGAACAGAACCTCCGCTGATGATTGTTCCAGGTTCCAGTCACATGTTAAGAGTACATGTTACAGGAACTCTGCACAGTCATGTTTGTCACTTCTTTTGTTCCTCCCCAAGCCAAGTAGTCAGTGTCTTTATGGGAAACCCTCATACCAGAAGTATTTTATTTTCTCTACCGAATGGTGACCTTTAAAGGAAGAACAAAGCACGTGTCCCTACTCTCTGCTTGTCAGTGTGAAAAAAACTCCCACAGCAAAACAAGCAACGTATAAATTGTAGGTGTAATGTTCATGTAGTTAAGTTTTCAAAAGGACATTGATGATTTTTGCAGAAAACGGAACTGTAATTTCACTGAACAATCAGCTGGAGCAACTACTTTGGAATACAGTAAGACAGCTTAACAAAATTAGTCTAAGCTTGGAGTATAAGATGAATGGATAACCTTAGTCTCTTGCTGTCTGCTATTTGGCATTTCTGACCATCATTATAATCTCCTATATGCAGAATGTAGCATTTCTTATTGTACATGTTTATTTTTAAATGCTTTGGGAAGATGCTGGTTTAATTTTTCCTAATCTAATTTAAATGCAAATGATAAACACTCACATGATGCTATGTGTATATAATTAAGTATCATTATATACTACATGAATCACTGAAAAAGCTCTAGAGAGCCATTCTGCTATTTAAAGCATGACTTATATTGAAAAGCTGCCAAGTGACTTGTGGTTTTGTGATTAAGTGTTTGTACTTACGAAAATCTCTTTTAAATTGTAGGTCAACAGATTATGGGACAACATACGAGAAACTGAATGATAAAGTTGGTCTGAAGACTATTTTGAGCTACTTGTACGTTTGCCCAACAAACAAACGTAAGGTAGGTGATAATGTGGTTGGCTTTTTTTGGCTTTATGATGCTATTTCTGTCCTGGAGATCTCTTCCAATTTCCTCAGTATCTGTTGCTATTTAAATGGCAGGAATCTCTCTCTGTCTGTCTTGCCTTGAAAAGTTGTGTAGCTTTATCAAGATATAAACCAAATTGTACCACCTATTCTACCTACCAGTGTATTTTAGGGAACATACTTCAGGAAAAGGTGTCTATTAAATGAATAGGTGTAATAAGCATTTAATTGTTTCCTTACCTTCTGGAAGGTGATGATTTTGTTGTCTGAAAGGGAGAGAGATTCATTAAAATGGCAGAAATGCATCTACAGTGACCAGGTTTTATGTAGCATTATTTGTGTTTTAAGTGCTCCCAATAGTGAACTGAACAGGATTTGAAGAATTCCTGCAGAGAAAATGCCTTCCGAAGCCCAGAAGGTTTTAATCATCCAGACACCTTACTAACAATTTACTAAGAATTTATAACACTGACATATTAATAAAAGGAATCTAGATGCCTTCTTTGAGATACATTTTTGACAAAATTTTTGTAGGAAGAGACGAAGCACAGTTCATAATGATAATGACAACTTGTACTCTCACATACGCTGTGTGATACGCAATCACTACTTACTGGTGTTTTGGTGTGGAAATTAAAAAGTATTTAAATCATCCTAAAATTACTAGCAAATTAATTTCAGATCTGATCATACATTGGTTAAAAAAAAAGCTCATACCTTGGTTCAAAAACAAAAACAAAGAATGAAAATAAAATGAAAGTGTGATCAAATAAATGGCAGTGCTGGCACCATTGTCCCCTTCACTTACCAGCTAGGAGGCTGCAGTGCACATGCAGTGGGTGGAAGGCCCTACTCCAACTCATTTCCAGAGGTAATGTGAACATGGCTAGAGTAGTTTTCTATTCCTTGCTTTCAGTCCTTGTGCATGGTTCAAGACTGTGGAAGGAAGAGGGAGCTGTCCTAACCAGAGAGGACAATGCTTAGCAGATTAAATTGCAATTAAATGGTTCCAAATTAGTGAAGAGATGTCATTTCATTGCATCTGACCCCTGATGAAGCTCTCCTCTAGAAGCAAGAATGAAATTATCAGATCACTTAAATGTCCTTCAGCTCTGAGGTTTGAAAGGTGGTTTTCTGAAACAGAAAGTGTGGTGTGGAGGATTATGTGTATCTCTGTCTCTCTCTCTATCTATCTAAAATCATGCCTGATGTTTGTTGGAGAGCGATAATACTGTTTTCTACAACTAAGGGTTTCAGCTGGGAAAAATCTGTAGGATCCTTTAGCTATGGTGCTGCAGAGACAGCTAAGAAGAAACTAAGGGTTTTGCAAGCTTGTTAAGCCAACTGGCTGGCCCTGAAAAGCCTTCATCATGTCTGGCTGCACCTTCCCGCTCCCTCCCTTACACTGCCACCCTTGTTTGTGTTGCCATCTGGTGAGCTGGATCAAGGACTGATCTGCCTGAAAACAAATCCCTTTCCAGCTCAAAACCTAAATAGATAAAAGGAAAAAGCTTTCAGGTGGAAGTGTGGAACTATCTATTCTGGCAGTAGACTGCACTAAAGTTGGCCTATAACCAATATGGGACAGTGCCAGAGGAAAGCTGCAACACCTGGGACGAGAGGACCTATGTAATGGTATAAGATTGAATTTTTCAAAACTTCTTTCAGCAGGAGCTGAATTAGTCTTGCAGAGAAACTTTTGGAGGCCTGGCTTATGCTGTGTATTTCTGTAGTACATCAGGCCATTCCTTCAATAAACATTTCACTTTAGGCACTTAGCTAGTCCCCCGGGGTTAAGAGGGCACTGGGAAGAGAGTGTTTCCACACTAAAAACTCTTCTATATTATACCTCAAGGTTTTTATTATACCTGCTGTGGAATGAAACGCTGAAGGAAACATTTACAGATTTTGCCACCAAAAATATTTTTAGTAAAAATCTGTGGATCCTGAGACCCGATCCCCTCTTCTCCCCTGAAATTTTGGTAACACTTTCAGAAACTTTGGTCACTGAAAGTTACATCTTGTTTCACTAATGTAGGCTGGGTGGGTAGCTGCAGAAATTGTTTTAAAATGTGGAGCTCAACTACTCTAAACTCTGAATTTTATAACACTCAGCTCTTCATGTGAAGGGTTTATAGACTGTTGCAGTTAATACTGGCAAATGCTAACTGTATTTTCCCTAAATATGTGTTATATGTGCTGATTTTTCTGACTGCACCTGCGGCCTTTGATGTCCTTTGTTCCACAAGGCATTCCTTAGCAGAGAGAAAAGGCTTCTTCTCTAATGGAAAAGAAATGGTGTATTTTTTCCCTTGAAGTTACTGGATATGAGACCTTGCTACAGCAGTGATACATAAGTGAGGTCAGCATGTACTTAACTTGCTGAAGCTGCCTTAGTTTGGAAAAAAAAAATTCTCTTAGAATACGTTTAACTTTTAGGAATAGTTTCATTGAAACTGAAGGTAAATTTTGAACTTAGCTGACTCCAGACTGATTGTTTCTAATGAAAAAAGCAAGCGTATCATCTCTGTATGTCTTGTCTGTTCTTCGCAAAGCAGAGCAGTAGGTACAGTGAACTGTAGAATGTACGTAATTGGATTTGTTAAAATAATTGATAGATTTGTTAATGAATTTCTGATTATTTTCACATTTTGGAAAAGAACAAATGACAACATGTGTTGAATATATTGTTTTTTATAATTTATTTCCTCTTCTACATCTAGGAAAAAAAAAGTGTCTATAAATACCCAGTATTTGCAAAGCTTCCCACAGCCCGTGAATGCCAATTTATTTCCAAAAGCTTCTGACTGCCAATTCTTGTTTCTTTATTGAACAAATTTAAATCCTTTAACCAGACATTGTAGGCAATGTCATGTTGCAAAAGGGTGCTTTGAAAACAAAAATCAGAACAAAGTCAACTGTTATTTACAATTTAAACTGAAGACCTATTGCTGTCACTTGGTATTTTTCTGAATTGCAGCATTTTGTGAAGGAAATGATAGAAAATGGTGACTAACATAGCAATGTATAAGCCCTGGCAATGCAAAGGGGAAACAGTTTTTTAATTCTCTCCTTACACTGAATTACTGTGCTACCTGGTCGTGTGACTGATGACACAGATCGGGCGAAAAAAATGTTACTACCCCCATGGATCTTGGCAAAGACACAGAGCCTGTTTGAGTATTTGTCAACAAGTCTCCAGAAGAGAGAATCCCCAATGTGCAATAAATCCCCAGGCTTAGGTATGTCAACATTGGTTTATTTGTTAGGTTCATAGAGCCTTTTGTGAAGAGAAAGAAAATTATTTCAATGCTTCTACGTAAAGAAATACTGTTTGGGCATAATGCTGGGGGGTTAAAAACTAAACTAAAATAGAAAACCAAGTAGATATCTTGAAAATCCATTTTACAGAAGTGTGCCTGTCATTTTCCTAGGAATTCACATGCACTAAGTTTTACAGTCTTTCTTTGTAAAAACCTTTCCAATAGGGTTTTTTTACCAATTTCCTGGAAAATCATAGACATACACACATAAAAAGTGAATGAGTGGTGATGGAGACTCTACAATTTGTTTAATTAGAGGTTTTCTTTGACTCAGAAAGTGCTGCTGCCTAATTTAGACGCTGTATCCTTGTAGGAAGCACACTGTGTTCTTTGCAAAGAGCCAGTTTGTGCAGCCCATTCGTTCTTTGTACTTTTAAGGCCCTTGTATCTGTGTGTCTTCGGTTAATTAATAAAATGCTGAGTGATAGTATCTGCCAGTAACTATTATGCTATTAATAGGACTAGTGCATCAGATGTTTCCTGTGGGTTTGAATTTTCGTGGTGTGTTTTTTGTGTTTGTTTGTTTGTTTTATTTTCTCTCTTACCTTCTGCAAGCCTGCCTTGATTTTTCCCTTTATTCCTGCAACTGTTCAGATTTTAATTGCTGTGCAGTACGGTGTCCTCTTTTCTTTTTTCCTCCCCTCTCTTTAAAGATAAATGGATTACAGATGCCTTCCTCTCCCTTTATTTTTAGTGCTTGAGTTTAGCACCTTTATCACAGTGTGTTAAGCACTGTCCTGGTGTGTGTGTGGCTCCAAGATAGAAGATATTTATTGTGAATATAATTGCATGGGTTTCAGTGCTGGCTAGATCCCCAACTACTTAAAATTTATTTCTAATAATGAGTTTTAAATGAAAGGAAATGAAAGGAATGACAGCCTAACCTTCTGTTCTTTCTGGCATTGGGGTGGTGCACAGAATAGTTGGCAGATGTTTCTGTTAGTCAAGACTGTAGATTTACCATTATTAGCTGAAATAGGAATGACTGAGTGCTGCTTTCTATCCTGTGGTATTAGATGAGTTGATTTGCTTTAAGGAACTCCTGGTTTTGGAACATAAGCTGCCCGCTTGTTTAAAGGGTAAGACCCAGAATTCTGTGCTTTGCACTCGCCTTTTCACCTGCTCTTCTGAGAGTTAGGTCAAATGTCTGTAGGGATGAACAGTTCTACCTGACATTGCTCTTTCTCTGGAGTCTGCTACCCTCAGTTGCTAAAATCAGATTGGGAACACTTCTAAGTATCCTCTCTCCAACCTGCCTCACCACAGAATCTTTCAGATCTCTGATGTGATGGCAGGTCTTGATTTTCTCAGTCAAGGAAAAACAGTGATTTCCAGTGGTGTCCTCCTTGTAAGCCTCGGTAAATTGTAGTGTGAAGGCTGTCTGTTTGTATTGGAGAGCTTAGAGCTCAGCAGATCTCTAAGCATGCTTCACTATAAAATGAGATCCTGTGGTGGTCAAGGGATGGCATCCTTAGCAAATTAGGCACAGTGGGAAACCCAGGTCTAACCATCATGCCAATAACCCAATGTGTGATTGCAGTCCACTCTTACTGCGATAAAATCAATTATTTTCTTACTCCTCTTTTCATTTGGAAGGAAAGGTCCTTGTTAGCTGCAGGCTGTGAGTGCAGCCTTCAAAGAGACAGTTGAAGAGACCAAAAAGGTATTGTCTCACAGATGTGAATGCTGGGAATTGTTTGGAGTTCTATGGCTGTGGGGGGTTTTTTTGTGGTTTTTTTTTGGGGGGGTTGGTTGGTTTGTTTGGTTTTGGTTTAGTTTGGTTTTCTTTTTATTGTGTCTTTATTTTGGTTTGTTTGGGATTTTTGTTTGTTTTTTTACAATGTTGTAGTAGATTTTTATTGAAAATCTTCTCATAAAAAAGAGAGGAACCACCTTGTCCTGCAGTATTTTGCAGATCAAAACAAAAATTTGATCAAATAAAAACTTCCATTTGGATTAAACCTTATTGTATAGCGTAGGATGGTACATGAAGAAGCCCCAAGATTTGTTTGTCTCCTAAGCTATGAACACAAGTAATGATTACTTATAGCCCCCTATGTACTTCAGGGAGAGTATTTTGGAGGAAGGGAGTTGAGAGATTGTGATATTGGATTTATCTGCTGTTTTTACTGATCTAATAGGTAGTTTGGGTTAGTTAGTACTACACATGCCTTTAGTCCAGTGGTCTTCCGGTGGGTGAACATAGGGGTTCTTCTTCAATTCTTTCTTTTCTCCAAATATGGCAGTCTAAATCTGTTTTATTAGCAGTTTTAGCTTAAAATTTCACCTCATCAGAAAAGAGTTGAAATCTTGAACCTATGAGAGAATTATTTTGGATTGCAGGAGTGATTCAATGGACTTCTGGTAACACTATACACATGTAAAGAGTTCACTACCTGTGGGAGGAGAGACATCTCACACTGCCAATTAAGAAGTCTTTAATTTTCTGCAGTTCAACAGTGATGATGGATTAAGTCAACTGCTACTACAAGCCTCTGGTAGTGGTAACTGGAAAATCTGATAATCTTGGGATGTCCCTGGGTTAATTCAATTACAGTTTTCACTTCTGCTTGTAATATCTTGAGGTTCAAGAGTACCTACATGTGAACCAGATAAACAAATGCAGACTTGATTTCCATTTCAGAAAACTGCCTCCCATGCCATATGAAAACAAGGATAAAGCCAAGATTTTTCATTAGTTTAGAAAGGCAGATTGTTCCTCACATCTGTTGGATATGATCTAGCAGAGCTGCAGTTCAGTAGTTTCTCTGAAGTCAATGAAGACATGTAAATTGGAGTGACCATAAACCTAGTGCTCTATTGTTAGTCTTTCATACCGGGTTCATGGGAAAACCAATAATTAGCAAGCATTTGGTCCATGTTACCAAAGTGAAGGCAGAGCTTCATCTTTCAAAGTGAATATTTTTGCTTTTGAAGTGTTTGGCAGTATTTGCTACCAAACTTTCTGATTCATGGCTACAGTATATGACAGTTCTCACAATAGCCATTTACACACAAAGCCCTTGCCATTATTCTACTTCCATATCTCTTCTTGGATATGAAGTGAAATCAAAACCCATTTCTTCCACTTCTGCTCTTGTAAGCTTATCAAAAATAGTGGCAGTTTTGACATTTTCCCACTCAGAGTAGCACTACAATATGCCACTGTATCTCACAGAAGTCTCCAAGGGCACACTGAGTGTTGAAACTAATGATAGGGAGGTATAAGCCATGGAATTCAGCTTTAGAGCTAAGATTCACCCAGGCTGGGGAAGGTTTCAAAGATATTCTTTCCGTTCTAATGCTGTCCCCTGTTTTCTACAAACTGAACAGTTAAAATTTAGGCAAGGTAATCTCTCATTGAATGTCCTTCAATTTTTTTATCCCTTTTTCATTCCTCCATGATTTACCAATATTCTGGAACAGATGAAATACCTTCTGGCAAGGAAGGATGTATGCCAGCAGCTTAGAGAGCAGAGGAGTGATATGTTTTTAGTTGCAGACCAAATACAGGCAGCTGAGATTGATGGTAGTGCAAGAATGTGTCTAATTACAGAGCAGACCTGTCTTATTGTCAAACTTGTAGCTCCATGTATTTCCATAACTAAGACAGGCTGTTTAAACCAGGAAGAAAGCCACTTTGCCATAATATTGATTTTTTTTTTTCCTCTGAAAAATAGACCCAAGCAGTTGAAAATCAGTTTGTTGAATGTCCCATAGAATTGGACTAAAAATACATGCGACGGGGTTGCTTTCAGGTACCTTCTGGATTTTGAACTATTAAAGATACATAACTAAATCTCACTTCTATATCCTTTCACTGCTGTGTTATGGTAGGAACACACTTCTTTGGTCTTGAAGTGTGGGAATTGTCATACTATACAGCTTCAGAAGTTCACAGAGATACTGTGACATAATCATATGATGGCTGTTCTCCTGTGCATTGGAAATGATCATGTAAAAAATAACAAATGTGATATGAATATGGACCACAGGAGCACTGAGCTCAGCCATCCCTTGCTAGGCTTGCAAAAAAAGTAGTATCTGTTAATTGGCAGATAGTGTAATCTGTAGGGTGTGTTTATCAGCAGATTGCAACTGCAGACTCCTGTAGTTTAGATATGTTGTTACGAGGAAATGAATGACTAAATGACAGGATGCTTGAGTGTTTTGCCATTTGTCTAGCTGTACTTGGAGTACAAGCAGAAAAAAGTGAAGAAAATAAACAAGAAAAATATTCTTGATTATGAAACTTTTGATTGATAAGTGCTAGTAAATGCAGAGAGGGGAGTGATAACAAAGATTAATGGGTGTAATTATAAAGTTGTCTACTGCTAAGAAAATGTGGAATTTGACTTGTATGCAAATAGCATGAGAATTAGAGACCAACAAGTGATGACTCATATATCATATTGAAAGGAAGAGGTCCTTGAGGAAGCAGCCTGGCTTCTTGGAGAAAATGGAAATCATTCAGTGTCTGGTATGAAAAAGATATTGCAAAAGCCATAAATGACCTTTTCCTTCTAGTGCTACTAAATGAAAGGCTTGTGTTTCTTTTGTAGGAACAGAGAGAGTTTTCCCATAGCCAGAAGAATAAATAATAAAAAAAAAAAGAGTCAAGGTTAGCACAAAAGAGAGAATTCAATGGTCAAAACTTACTGAAAATAAGGCACTGTAATCTATATCTTTTCTATTGCATCTTTTGATTCCCATCTCTCCAACTCTTCCTCATTAGTAAGCAAAAAAGGAATTAAAACATTCAGGAAGGGCATATAACTTGGGGAGCAAGGAAAATACAATGTTTACTACAGCTTTGAGAGTAATGGCACAGGGACACTGTACGTAGGAACACACAGAATTATCCTTCTATTTACCGTGATATGGCTTTCAGATGGGCACAAGTCTCCCACAAATGTGCACAAACTCAGTTTTTTTGTGGAGGAATCTCTTCTACGTTGTTCAGAACTACTGCCAATACTTCTGTAAAGGTAAATGTTTTAGGCATAAGTGAGAACAAAGGAGTGGAAGCTGTTGAGGTAGCAGTGCAATGATGATGGCAATCATTGGAGACAGTGCTAAGGGTGATGCAGAGAGATTGACATTAACCAACTAGAGCAAAATATGTTCAAAAGCAATTGTAAGAGGAGTTCTAACTATGTATTCTGATACAGTGGATCAAACCCTAGACCAGTGGTCTGTTTTTCATCCATAGGGGAGGGTAATCAGACCATGGTGAATGTTCAGGGCACGCTCGTGCCTTCACGGTGTTACTGTGTATGTTTACTAAGAAGAATATGTGAAGAGTTGATGAGAAATACTTAATAGTAAATTCTGAGCATGGCCAATAGTTACCATAAATTTGTGAACCAACACACTTTTGTTGCTTTTTCTTAAACTGATAGTGCAGTTTGAAAACTGGAGGTGGTGAAATAATTTCAGAAGAAATGAAACATTTAAATCAACACGTTATTTGACAAGAAAGAGTCAAATTTGCAAAGTTTTCTGTTGCATATGGAATATTATGAATAATGGATTTTGTTATTTAGAGAAAAAAAATCATATTGGTTGAAAGCATTTATTACTATTCAAAACATTAGGGTTTTTTCTGCTGGGGTCGTCTAAGGCTTTTCTGTCTTGAACAGATTGATGTTAAAATAACAATGTTTTGGGGGTGAAAAGCTAAAACCATTTTGTTTTGAAATGTTTCCTTTCACAATTCTTTAGAGATTTGCCAAGATAAACTATACTGAAAAGAGTGGAACACAATAATGGTACTTAAATTATGTTCTTAATCACTTTCGTGATTCTGTTTTTGTTAGAAGTCTGCTGTGAATAGTTTCAGTGCAGTAAAACATGAGTTCTCCACTGCATATATGTGTTTAGGTCTCTATATGCCTCTGTGTAAAAATAAAATCTCTTCACAATCTGCAATCCCATATACCTAATTCCTGCATTAGAGGAAATAAGGAGAATTAGAGGGGAACTGTGATCTGGTCCTTGCACCCCAAATTCTCTGTGTGCAGACATTTCGCAGGGTTTTCTCTCTTCTGCTGAATGTTGAGATGCTTGTGGTCTTGTATCAATTTTTTTTTCCACACTGACAGACCAGAGATACAGACAGAAAGCAGTGGGTTATGTTCTCCATGAAATCGCATGGTTATCAACAGAACCTCAATTTGTGATGCCTAATCTTGCTGGGCAAAATTAGAAGGTGTATCTTTATCAGCCATGATTAAAAAAAATCACCTTTCCCTGGTTTAGGGCTCTTTTGCACAGCACATTGTACTGAGTTTAAATATTATTTTGCTTTGTTGTTTTTTTTCAGACAGAGTATGTCTCAGAGGATTTAGCCTGGAGCATGTGGTCTTGTTGCTGGGCTCTCTTTGTTTCCTCGTGGGTTCAACACTTTCTGTGAACTTTACTCTTGAGCATGTTGTGTACTCTGGGTGTAGCTTTCTGATGAAGACAAGTCATCAGAAGTAATTACTTAATAATAAGCATAGCAGCTGTTTCTGGACATTATGCAGGACTGAGAACATAAAATCATATTATTGTGGCTCATCCTTCTGTGTCAAGACCAAGTTACTTCTGTCCTATTTACAAGTTAAGAATTTTTAGGTAGAGAGGTAGAGATTTTCTTTCTCCGTGTTTGAACAGCATCTGTTCCTTTGGGTTCTGGTGCACAAATTGTTTCCCATTTATTACTATTACTAATGGTAAATAATGAATGTGATAGCATAACAAACCTGAATGACAGCAGTCTGTGCTTACTTTTTGGCACTTTAGGGAGAAATGCAAACACATCCATATGCCCTCCCTGATGTAATATTATGCAGCTCCCAGAAAGCAAAGAGCAGCTGCAGGTGAACCAAAGCTCAACAGTATCAACTGGGGAAGAAAGTGTGACAATTTCTCTGCTTCTACTTGAGACCGTCAGTTATTTATGTATTTTGTGTTAATAGGTCCTTGAGAAGAAATATTGTCCGTCCTAGTTTTTGAATGAGATCAAGTGTAAGTTTGCTAAGTCACAAAATAATCGGCTGCAGACAGAAACTGAACACAGGATTCTGGTTGAAATCCTAGCCACAAAATCATCTTTTCTCCTAAATCTTATGATTCTGGAAGATCTGTTCTCCTTTTATACCATTTATTCTGAGAGGGAATCCCAAACTGCATGCCACCTGTGCAAATTTTTGTTCCTCATTTGCATTGCCAAAAAATACAAGTAAATCTTTTCCCCCCAAAAAATCTCAACCAAACAAAAACTGCTGAAAGGAACGCAGGAAACATCATTCAAAGACTATTTGGGAAAAGAGTAGCACTAGGCTACTGTGGAGGGACAGAGGAAGCTTCATTCAGTCATTGCAGTGGCAACGCAGTGTAGCAGTGGGCAAAGTTCACAAATCATCTGGTGCCCCAGACCTGCGCGTCTAACACCAGTGTGCACTGCAGTAATCCTTTTTAATCTTGAAAATAAATAAATAAATTTCTCTAATACCTTTTGAAAATATGTCTGACATTTCAAACCTTGGAGCCAGGAGCTATCTTCCAAATCATATAAAAAATGTTACAGTGTTTCAGTGTTTTATTTCTATAATGCCTCTGCCGGCAAAACTCTTCCATGTGTTCTAGGATGCCAAACCTTTCCTTTTGCTAGTGTTTCAAGTGTGTTTCTGACATTTGCAAGCTCTCACAGGAGCATTCACTCAATTACCACCGGAGACCCCATTGTTCCAAAGAGACTGACCTTCCCCCTTGGGCACCAATTACAATCTATTACTTTTATTCCCATAGTGCTTGCTGTAATTGGAGCCCTGGCTCTTTGCCTGGTAGAACTTGTTGGTTTTTCATGTCCTTTTCTTTATTACTTACACTTTGCTATAGATAACAGAGTGACAATTCCAAAACATATATGTATTCACCTTGGGGACAACAACATCATTTTAGTGAGACTTTTAATTTAATCTCTCTTTCACTTGTCATCAGGAGTATAAGAGAAATCCAAGGGAAAGAATAGATATGTTTCACAGGATGACATGGCTGGCTTACTTTCTCTTTTTGTTTTCTTCCTTCAGTTAATGTGCCCCAATTATTCACAGAAAAGATTTGCCAGCAACTGAAGGAAAAAATATGCTGAGGACCTTGCTAGTACTTAACTGCAGTGCTCTGGAAGTTGAGGGGAGGAGGAGCTGTGTACTTGACAAGTCTGTTGACCCTCAAGGCCTGTCCTTTGTATTACAATCCACTGGAACCAAAGACTGTAAATACTGCGTTGCTAATAGCAAAGCTGCACATTGTGGTTAAGACTCTTGCTGTAAAATTATACTTTTGTGCTTATTAGTTATTTCCACCAACTTTTTCCTCTTTCAGCTGGAATTTGTGAGAGTAGAAGTGACTGCTGATTGAGTGTGGAGGGGTTTTTCTCTACTGAATGTATTTGTTTGGAGAGCTGCTTAGACATCTGTCAGAATTTTTTTTTTTCTGAAAAATCAGGATTTTTAAAAAAAAAAGTGTTCAAGTGTCTGCCTTTTGTCATCTCTTCTTGTTTGGGATCTTTGAGGTTGTATGAAAACTTTTTATGTTCAACCTATTGCCAAACCCTCAACTATTCTAAAGGAAAAAAGTGTTATCGCAGAAAGCAATTCAGTTTTTAGTCCAGTGTAGTATATGGTCTTATGGTATAGATGGTTAGCTATTAAACTGACATTGGTAAGTTGTCCAGATGATTCTAATATATTACAGTGATGAATTCTAAAAAATCTAGAGTCTATCAGATTGCATAAGCCTAATTGAGAAGTAACAGGAGATACAACCTTTCTTTTCTGGTCCAAGGAGGATCCTGGGTCCTAGATAAGAGTTGCTTGTGAATTTGGGTTTCAACTTTGCTTCCATCTTTCTACAGATTCAGAGAACCACTTTTCCACTGTAATCCCTAGAACAAGGCTACCAATAATTTGAAATTCTGACAGTCCTTTATACCATGATGGACTTTAATGCTCTTTTTGTTTGCTTGTTTGCTTTTGCAAGTTCTGAAAGGTTATTTTAGATGTGAATCAGGCTCAAGATTGATTTTTGTGTTTAATAAACCTGGAAAAATAAAACTTTCTTAGCTGGAGTCTTTATTAACTGCAGGAATAGATCTGTCAAACTCTGCTAGATACTATTTCATATATTATGGGGAAGTAAAAATAAAAACTTAGTTCAGTCTTTTTGCTTGCTGGAAGTTTCCTTCATAGCTGAAGACAACCATTGAAGATGATGGTGGAGGAGGGAAAAAAATGTCCAAGAACCACTTTCTAATGAACAATAATAGAAACAAAATATGTCATAGGTTTTATGGGATTGAATGGTGCCTGAATTGAGGTTGTCATAGAATCACACAATGTCCAAAGCTGGAAGGGATCCACAAGGATCATCAAAGTCCAGCACCCAACTCTGCACAGGACCATCCCCAAGAGTCACACCAGGTGCCTGAGAGTGTTGTCCAAAAGCTTCTTAAACTTTGTCAGGCTTGGTGCCATGACCACTTCCCTGGGGAGCCTATTCTGGTGCCCAAACACCTCTTAGGTGAAGAATCTCTTCCAGCCTAAAACTCCCGTGACACAGCTCCATGTCCTGTCAATGGTCACCACTGAGAAGAGATCAGAGCCTGCCCCTCCTCTTCCCCTTATAAGGAAGTTGTAGCTGCAAGGAGGTCTCCCCTCAGCCTCCTCTTCTCCCGGCTGAACAGACCAAGTGACCTCAACCACTCCTCGTACAGCTTCCCCTCAAGGCTCTTCACCATCTTTGTAGCCCTCCTTTGAACACTCTCTAATAGCTTAAGGTCTTTTTTGTATTGTGGTGCCCAGAACTGCACAACAGAACTCGAGGTGAGGTTGCACCAGTGCAGAGCTGAGCTGGACAATCACCTCCCTCCACCAGCTGGTGATGCTCTCCTTAGTGCAGATTACTGATGTCTAAAGAATGTTTGACTTTGCCCTGCAACTTGTAATCACATTTTAATTATAGAAACATTGTCTTCACCTTCTGTAAGCCTTTCTAGCTGTGTTGGTCTGAGTTTTTGCTTAACTTTTACATCTTTCTGACAGGAGCTGTCATTGGCAGCATTAGGAGGAAGGTAGCAGATACTAGATGGCACTGGGGTTCATGCTGTATTGAGACAAGTATTTACAATTAAGACTTTTTAAAGGCCTTAGGAGTGCATGTACCATTTTCCTGATTTTGCAGGCAGCCTGAAAAGTAACTCTAAAACATGTGAGTTTTCTTGTTTAACCCAAATTTCTATTAAATCCAGTTCTAGATAATCAAAATTCCCTTTTCAGTTTTAACCTCACCATGACTGTGGGTATATGCTATTTATTCACTGACATCACATATCTAAGCTGATGGTGTACTTTTCTTTCTGTAGTATCTCTGGAGCTTACATCCTCTATATAAACTATCAGGTAATATTTATAGAAGCATTTTTCTCTCCTGGTGGTTGATAATGATCAAGCAGTGTATCTCAATGAGCCAGCAGCATGTGCTATGCTTGTCACAGCAGAGACCCACAAACCCAGAAGCAGACAAGTAAAAAGAATTGTATTTATTATTTTTAAGATGTGTCAACCTACCTGTTTACTTTACCCTGTAATTAGGATCGTGCCATTAGCTGTTCAGATTGAGGCTGTGGTTACAGATGTAGTAAACAAGGGCTAGGTAGAAAAGCAAAAAAAAAAAAAACCAAAACCTGCTGCAAAGCACTAATAGAGTTGTGAGTAAAAAAATGTCTAAGGTTAGGTCATTTCTGGAAGGGTTCCAGATTCCAGCGTTTGTCTGTTGCTCAGTCTGCTTCTGTGATGTTAGAACTGCTAAAATTGTGCGACATACAGCTGCTCTTATGTAAGAATGACTGTCACTGCAGTCAGTGTCTTTCAAGAGTGAATCTAAGCCCACCCTAAAGGTGAGATTTGGAAACATGACGAGTCTGTGCTGAAAGGAAACTCAGGGAGAAAACCCCCCCCCACTCCTTTGGGCCTGAGGATTCCCTTGCTTTCAGTGAGGATATTCTAAGCTAATAGCATGTGATTGGTAATCACTAAATGGTTGATGTTGATCAGAAAAGTCAGTCACAAAGTGGTTCTTTGAGCGTGCTGATGGTGTTTGCAGCCAGGCAGGATCTGCAGGCAGTATGAGTTTAGCTGGTTTTTCCACCATTTGGACAAGAGATGCAATGTAACAGGTTTGCATGTTCAGCAGTGCAGCCTTGTGGAGCTAAGTTAGGATGAGTCAAGGTTTAGATTCTTTCTTTATCTGGGTCCCTAAAGACACTGTAGTTATAACCAAACCTGTGTATAGTTACATTTTGCTAGGGCACCTCCATGACAAAACCACCCATGGGTTGGTGAGTAGGATCCCAATGTGAATAAAGCTGAGGCTTGGACTATGTGTTTCTTGTATCCTACAAGTGATAGGTTGGCACAGCCCAGGGCCTCCTTCAGCTTAATTCAGCTACCAGCAAAAGGGGCACAGACTTCAGTATAGATTAGAACAGCCTGTCAGGAACTTGGAATGCTTTCCTTGTGTGACTAAAACCTGTGTCATTGCATCTCAACAGATGTCAGTATTCAAGTTAACTGAATTATATTAATGTCTGTAGGAGTTTTATTTCCCCAGGGCAGTGAAGAGGTGACTTTTACAAATGTAAAAAATTTTAATAATCTATAATTTAAGTGTTTATTTCTTTATCTGATTTGGCTTCCCACTTTGCCACATAACTTTGAAAAAGCTGTTTTGAAGCTTTGCACTTGAAAGTGGTAACTCTTGACCTCTGTAAAACAGAACCATATTTCACTGAGAAAATCCCAGAGTTTTTTTGGGTGAGGTGCTGTGTAAGTGCAAACAGTTTTTCTTAATAGTCAATTCATGTGCATAATAAAAAGTAGGTTCCCACTATAAAGAAGGTTAGTATTATTCAATATATCTACATTACAGCCACAGTAAAACTGTGTGTGTATGTTCTGTTTCGAATTATATGAATCGGTACTACATTATACTATATATTCTTGTATATTATTATTATTATGTGAGAGATATATGGTCTCTATCACTTGAGATGGAAAAAAACATGCCTTTTAGTAAAAAGATATTTCCTAGGCTTGGTGCAGTAATATGTTATGAAAATGTGAATAAGCGAATCAGATTTGTCAAAAGTAAAAAACAACATTGTTTTTGCTGGGGAGGGGGATAGTTTAAGAATAAAAATCAAACCACCGTCTCTCTAAGTTTACCTGCTTTCAAAACTTAAGCACTGGAAGGGCTGTTCTCTCCTTAAATACAAAACCTGAGAAAAAAAATAAACATCTCATTCTTTTGAAAAATCTATTCCTAAATGTCATAAAATATTACTCAGTAATCCATCAAATCATTCACACTGAAGGGTGCTGTGTTCCAACTTGAGTTTAATCAAAAGTGAAATTAGTCCACGTTTCTTCCTTCTGGTCAGAGTTTCATCCCATGAGGGTTCTTTCCTGGGGTTCTCTGGGGACAGGGTGGTCATGACCAGAGACAGCCTTAATGGTGAAGAATATGTAATGGAAGAAGTGATTTTCACAGGGGGTCAGGCAGGTACTCAGCTCTCAGCAAGGGCCTTCAGTGAATACTCTTTATATGCAAGTCTCCTTTTTAATGTGTTTCAATCCAGACAAAGTGTTCTACCTCACTGATTTGTGGACAACAGGAAAGGTTTACCCCTCTGTGAATATGTGGAAGTGCCCTTTTGCCCCTCCAGTGTGCGAATATTTTTATTTACCTAAGTGTCCTTTTTGGCTATCTTTGGTGCTTTGACAACCCAAACAAGCAATGACTCCCTTTGAACTAGACTGACAATCTTATGCATGACTGCACAGGGTATGTCTTCCTTCTCTGGACCTCACTTCTTGTACATCAGCCTGGTCCTTGGTAGTGTCTGGGATCAGGAATGTCATTCATTGCCACCACATTGTAGGGGAGTAAAGAAGTGAGAGACTGCCTGTAGTCACATGGTAAATGAGAATACAGTGGGTACAGGGGTTGCAGATTAGGTTTACCCTCGCTGTAGCTTCCTCTTTCCCTGTCAGACAGACAGATAGTCTGTCCTGTGATGGGCACATGCACAGCAGAGATTGAGACCCCTTCCCAAAAAATTTCACATGAAATATCAAACTGACTGGAGAATGTTTTCATCACTCTGGGTGTTGGAGGTGTTTGTAACTGCTATCCACTGTTATTAACTCCAGAGGCCTTTTATTCATGTTCTTCAAAATATTCTTCTCTTTCTGGTCTCTCTTTCAGCCATGCTTCTTAGAAAGTGCCTATCCCACCACTCATTTTCACTACCAGAGCTGTATGAAGGTATCACAGATCTTGATGTGATAAGCCAGTTAGCCATTAAACTGACCAACTGAAGTCTTGAAGATCCTTGGCTTCATTCCTACCTTTTCTGAAACTCCCTTTAGCAAGTGCAAATAGAGGTTCAAACCTCATGTTTTCCAGACACAGATAATCACTGCCCTTCAGACCTTGCTTACCCAGTTGCATGTCTGTTCTGTTTTCCTTTTCAGTGGCCTTGGGTATTTTCCTTTGAAAGCAAAGGAGCAATCCTGGCATCATTCAGGGAACTGAGAGAAGGAAAAAAAAAAAAAAGCCCAGGTTTTTTTATGCATGACTTCTTTTGCTCTTAAAGGCTAGTTGCTCCTCTTTTCCAAGACTTGCCAAGGAAAAAAAAAAAAAACAACAACCAAAAGTAAAGAACTTAGCTGTAGTTCATCACTGCTGCATCATTTGATTGTCATTTTTAAAAATTTTCCCAGCTAGCAAAAGCATTTAAAAGGGGCTTGGCATCAAGCAGCCAGCACTGCTGGCACACAGCAAATTGTGTTTAGACACTGCTGTTAGGGCAAGCAAGCTAGGATGAGAGAGTGCTCTGTGGAGTGAGAACATGCGTTTGTGAGAGTAGATGTGTTTTGTGGATGTTGATGTTGTGGATTTGTTTCCCTACAGACTGAGAAGAATAATCTAAACCTACTAACAAGTAGGTTTTAGACTGAAAAGAGTATTTCACAGTATTTGTAGCTTGGATTTTTCTGAAAGACTTTTCTTTGTTAATTGTTTTTTGATCAATGGTGTGTGTCCTGCAAACGAACACACACAAATATGTGCAAGCAGGTTGGAAAACACCTGGTAGCTATTCTCAGATGGTATAAGCTAACAATGCAAAGTGTTTTATGGGCTGATTATCTAAATCTCTGTGTTACAGGATTACTTCGTCTGTTCCTGAAATTAGATTTGATCAGTGTTTTTAGAGGACTTTTTGTGGTTTTTTTAAGAAGGCATGAAAGATTAAAAATACTGCTTTTCCAACTGTGCCATAATCTTTGGGAAAGACAACTTCAAGGCATAATAGAAATAGTAATAAAAAGTAGAGAAAAATAGAATGAATATGAAGGATCTTGTAGGAAGAATAATCCAAAGGGAAGAGGGAATGTCAAATCCAAGTCTCTGAATTGCATGCATTATGGATTTTTTACAGTGCAGATGTGTTCAGTGATAACCAGACTACCAGGCTATTTTTAAACATAGGGAAAAGTGAATCAGAAATTCCCTTCTGATGAAGATAAGAATTTTCTTTTTTAATCATAAACAATTCTAAGAAGCAATGAAATAAACAAACAAAATCTCCATTTCCTTTCTCTATTGTACCTGAAATATATCTTCTTCTAGGTCGGAATATATTTGGGCTTATTTAACAGCATGAGGTGAAACTGCAAAAATGTTTGTGTGGGGAGGAAGAAGGAAATAATCTCTTCCAGAAGCTGCAGGGAAAATTTAGGCAGAGAGAATGTAATTAGCCAACTTTAAAAATGCCTGAGAGAACAGAAATTGTCAGCATCGTTCCTTCACAGTGTTTTGACAACTTCAATGGGTGCAAGCGATCAGAACACTAGTTTTAAGTATAGTCTGGAGGCTTGCAGCAAAAAAAAAAAACACCCAATAAGTGAACCCCAACCAACCAAACCCAATAACTACAACAAACGTTGGGGTACTTTTTTTCAGGAGGAGACTTATGTTAATATTTGTGGTGAAAATCAAGGATATTTGGGAAAGGTAAATATATTTTATGGTCATTCAAAGGAAGACTTGCTTATACTTAAGTGTTCAGTTAGTAAAAGCATTTATTGACTCTTAAAGCTGCATTTAGATAGGACTTTGCATATGTGAGAAAAACTGCTTTAATATGTTTCACCAATGTTCTAGATTCAAGAACATAAAGAAGGAAAGGGAGGCTTCATCTCTGCTATCCCATGACCTTGAGGTGACTTTGGTTCTTGCAGTGTTAAGAATATGCCAGTTTTAAACGTGTTTGTTATATGGCTCTGAAGTGTCCCTGCGCTGTGTAATGATGACATATAGTAATGTAAGTTAAAATAGCTTCAATAAATGGTAGTAAAGAAAAGCAAAAAAGAATAAGAAACCCAAATGTTTTCTATGCAGTAAAATCTGATTATTAGACTAGCCTTTTTAAGCTGAGTAATAATAATTATTGTGTTTTGTTCTGATTTTAATTATGATGGCTGGAGTAATTTGAACACTAAATGTTTGATTATAATGTTAAACAAGATCTTTTTACCCTTCTTAAATTGTAGTTACTAATTTAGTACATTATTAAGGTCTTTGGTGAAAATAAGAACAAGGTCCATTATAAATTAAAAATATGGATGTGCTGAGAAGAGTGAATTGGAAGGAAAACTTGGGAAAAAAGAATCCAAGCCTGTCCTGGGAATGGTTTACAAGCTTTTAAATGCAAATATATCAAAGCTTTTTGTAAGTCATGGATCTCATTTTTAACTGCTATTTCCCTGTTTGAAAATCAGCCACGTAGGCTCTCCCTTGGTTAACATGCATTTTACTACTCTCAGATCTTCATCCAAAATCCACTGAAAGACTAATTTTGAATGTAAAATTAAATTCTTAGCATGTCAGAATAACTTCCTCTTGCAGCTTGGAAAACCAGAGCACAGTAAAATATTTGGCAAGAAGGTGGATTTTTCTTTAGGAACCTTTGGATGAGCTAGGATCAGGCAACGAACTGGACTTCAGATCCTCTAATGTACCAGTTCAGTAGGTGTTAGAACCTGTAAACTGCTGAGTTGTTTCAGGGGTTACCCTAATAAGTATAACTTTTTATATTTCATAACTTTTTTTACTCAAACCCCATATATAGGCCCACATATTTAACATTTATTGGTTTCTTATGCTACTCAGATATCATTGTGGTTTCCCTACTTACGCTGCTGGTGTATGTTCTATTGTTTTAAAAAAAGATAAATTAAATACATACAGAATCCTACTGGTAGACAACTATGTACAGATATTGGGAAACCACTACTTCAGTCAAGAACAGTTTGTGTCCTGGTTTGTTCTTACACACCTGACATAAAACTTACTCAAGGGTAACCATTTGTGCAAAGAATTTATGGTGTCTTACAGAATAATTTCTATGCTGATGCTCAAAAGAAAATACCAGTAACATCGTCTGAAATGAGAGCTTTAAAAATGCTGGCCAGCCAATTAACCAGACTCAAGTAGTCAATATGTTATTCTGTTTACTTGTGTGCGAATTCACACACTTAGGTACCTTTTACTGGCTTGTATATGTACTGAAGTACATATTTTTTGATAGGTATTTAGGATTTCTTTCATGTCTGAAAGACATTTGTTGCAATTATTCTGTCTATATTAAGTTCAAAGTAGCTTTTTTCTTCTATGTCCAATGCTACATATGAGATAAGAGAACTGCTGTGCTCTTTTCTGCCCTTACTGTCCATCTCTGAATAGTCAAGACCAGACAACTGACAGGAAGACTGTAAAGGTCTAAAAAGATGAAGTAATTTGTCTCCATCTGTACAACCACTGGTAAAATGGGAATCTGAATCCCAGTGTACATCCTAACCTTTTGTCCTATGAATTTGACAATACTTTTTTCCTCAGAAGGTTTCCAGCTCTGTTAAAATGCTGCTGAGAACATGTACATTTGCTAAATCAGAGGAAGATCAGCAGCATATAGAAGATTTATGGAGGCCAAGCAAAGGAGAGCATCGCATTTGTGATAAGATTGAATAACGTGACTGCAATTCATTGTGCCTAATTTTTCACTAAATAAAAATGATAAATTATTTTTTATCAAACTCATCTGTAAGGAGTATTTGTGGGTGTCTTTAAATAGTTAATGGGATGACTTGCAACAATGGTAGACTGAGTTTTTAACATAAGTAATTTCCCTAGTGCATTCTGGAGAGATATGTAAGTGAAGTGTGGTGCTGATAGAATACAGACACACGTGCAATCATGCACGTTACAGATATAGAGGTACCAAATGAGGAAAGGTGGACTTCTAGGTCCTAATGACCAACTATCTCAGCCCTTGGGGCAGTGTATAAAATCTTCATCCTAGAGACATTGCAGAATAGAGGAGAGGGAAGCTCTGATATGGTTTTGCAATCATGAGTTTGTGATGGCTCCCAGTCATTGCAAGATAGAGCTGGGAGGCTCTGTAACAGCATGGATATGTTTTTAGAGAAGTCTCCTCTTACTTATTTCCTCCTAGTCAGGGTTTAGACTACCCACTGGACCATGAAGCAGTATAACACTGGTTTTGGCTGCATGCCATTGAATTTCTTGTAGTTGCATTGCTTGTCACTGTTTGGGTATCACAGGTCTACTGAGTAATATTCTTACCTCCATGTGAAGAGCTCTGACTGTATGACCCTGCTTGCTACTGTTTTATTTTATCATAGACTTCATCTGTGTGTTTTGAGAAGTCACTGAGGTCAGGATCTATGAAGGCCTATAGATGTCTAGCTTCCCTGGCTTCACAAGTAAAGAGGGGATGGATTACTTTCCTTTACAAGCTGGGCCAAAGTCTGATGCCAGCCTAAATTTCTGACAAGGGGTAGGACACAGATGGAAAATGTTCTGATGGTCTCTTCATTTCTTCTCTCTTGTCAAGGTTTGGAACTGTAACTTTTCTCATTAGAGTTGTGTGGCTAAGTATTAGCAGCTATAGTAGTTACACAGATACTGCTGTACTGAACAGATATATTTATAAATATATCTGTCTTCTTTACCATTAATTTAGTAGTGGTTTGCCTGTATTCACCTACACTTAGGTATGCACTTGATCCTGCTCCCCTCTGGCTTCACCTTCATTGCTGTGGAATGAACCTGGTGTTCTGAACCAGCAAAACTCAGTGTTTGCCTTGCTCATTTCCAAATAAGGCTCTACAAGAGCCAGTCCTTGGGGACATTGAGCCCTTTGCTGTGAATCAGGATTTATTTGCTTTTGAAATGCTAATACTAGAGAGGAGGAGGAGGAGGAGATGTCTTCCTCACAGCTGCCTTAATGATGTCATTTGCTATTCTAGTATGTTATGGGATGGGATATTCTAGCATGCATGGGAGGAGATGCTTTCTGAGGAGCATCCACTGGCCCATGCCAGTACTTTCCTTAAAGAAAATAAGGGTTTTCTTCTTTTTTATTTTCCTTTTCTTCTCTCATTCATACAAAACCTTGGTCATTGTTGGGGTTCAGCTTACTTTCGGCTGCCTTTAGTTTATACCTTTGCAGATATTGTACTTTGTATGTTAATTGGAGCAACACACTCCTGGACTATGATTGGACTACTGAGATGCTGAGTTAAAACCTGTAATAATTACTGAAGTAGCTGGAAAGAAGTGAACGAAGTGCTGCACCAGAGAGGGAGCAGGCAGTCACCTTTCCACTGTAACAGTAGTGAGAGAAAAAAAAAAAAAAAAAGGTGGAATCAGAGTGTAAAAGAAAGGATGGAATCAAGGTGGGGGAGGGATTGAGAGGATTAACAAGAAGGACTTTACAAAATCCCAGGTAGGGAGGGGGTTCTTGCAAATCAAGTCGATTTTTTTGTGTGTTTGATGGACACACAATGCATTAAAACATTTGCATAACATTCCCAAGTCCTTCAGTTTAGATTTGCAGTTCTGAATGATTCTTTGTTTGAGGGGGATTAAAGCCTCTAAAGAATTTACTGGCCAGGTCTTCAAGGCGGGTTAGTACCACCTCTTTTCTTCTTTTCACTGTACTGGGAGTTGCACACCTAATTAGGACTTAATATTTAGCCTTCTATGCAGTCAGGACTTTGCTCTTTTTTTAATGTATTGATGGAAGGTTGATATTTCATTTTTCTGAAATAAGAGAGAGAGGAAACATAATTTAGGGTCAAAAAACATGTTTAATTTCCTCCTGGGTGTCAATTCTACTGAGAATCAAACATTTTATGATTATTTTTTTGTTAAATTGCTGAAATTTGCAAAACAAAGCAAAGTTTTGGGTCATGTTTTTAAGCATTTCATTTTGCAGTAGATAAAAACATTTAGGCTTTCCTGATTTTTTTCCCCCTGAAAATGTTCCAGGGTACACTAGTTTTTCTGAGATTTCCAGGGTATGTGACTTCCCAGTGGTATTCCTGAAAATTCAGGTTTTTGAAACACACAAAATATTTGTAACAAAAATGTCTATTTCTGCTTCTTAGAATCCAGAATTGCACATCAGTCAGTGTAGTCATAAGAAGTAGGCTTTTTGATTTAGATATGTGGCATTATCCCTGCTTTGTAAGCAATTTTACTAAGGAAAATAGGGAATTTACTAAATGACTGGTAAGTCAGGTGGCCAGTCTGAATGAAATCACTCATCACCATAGTATTTGATGATTTGTTTTGTTTTCCAGCTGCTGCTGTTGTCCTTGCAGGTAGACTTGTGTTTATCTGTAGGAACAGGCAGGGCTCTGCTCTAAATGGAGGATCATATCTAGTTCATCGTGTTCAGTGATACAGAATTTTTGTTGTCTTGGGAGGTTTGTGCACTCTCACTTCTCATCTCTCATATATCCATGTTGGTGTCATCCACATCCAAATATTTTTGAGGGAAAAGACAAGAAAAGCAAACACAAACAGAACTTGCAACTCCCTCAGATGTTCTTTAAAAGGAACTCCAATGCAAATGCTATGAAGCAGCTCTAAATTCTGTCCAAGAGTTGATTATTGCTGGATCTTTCAAATCCTGTCTGTGTAATCCTTGCTCTTCTCTGGATTCTCTGCTAGTCCTACACCCGCTCTTCCTAATTCCAGCCTATTTAGGGATATAGGAAATACATTCTGTTTACTGGTTCATTAATATGTCTGGACATGGGCTTCCAAACCTTTACAGGGTGTTTAGCATTTCTCTGAGTATACAGATGAAATCTGATGAAGTTGTACTGGAGGATTAAAATCAACTTCTAAAATGCAGCTTTGTCATTTAAGATCTGTATAGTGTTGGTCTTGCTCATTTTTAGGTAGTGTTGGAGGGATTTCTCAGAGGATTTACATTTAGTGTCTTTGAATATTGCTTATAACTATTAACTCTTTCTTCAGTAGCTGAATGCTCATGGGAATGTCTTGGTGCTGCAAATAGTGCCTACTTTTGGAGGGGTTATTTTCATTAGCATTGAAAGGTCATGTATTTTTCCCCTTTGAAAAAAAAAAGTGAAAAAAGAAGGGAAAGAGGGAAAAAGTGTACATGCCCCGAAGCTATTTATACTGATTGGAAATTTACTTAAGGCTTAGCAAGCTTGAACATCTTACACATTAAAATGTTAAACAATTCGGAAAACAAACATTTTATTCTTAAAATGCTGTGTTTGCACGCAAAGGTTTATGTGCATGTTTGCATAGAAAGGTTTATGTGCATATTTGCACACACATGTTCTACGAAATATGGGAATATCTATTGTATGAAATAGATTAAAATTATTTTAACTTTTTTGCTGTTCTATTAGCTTTTTGATTTTTATGAAACAGGATTATTAGGAAATGAGGTCAGCGTGGCTTCCTCTGAAAAATGTTTTCAGTTAGCAAAACTCATGGAATATATTCTGGAAAGAGAGATGGGGAGGCCCACATCATCAGCTATATGACTTCTAGTACTGTGGTACACAGATAACTGTGAAATGACTTTCACAATGACTGTAGCCTGTACCTCTGCCTTGCTTGCTGCCCTTAAACTTCTCAACACTGATTTTATCCTTGAGTGACAGTATGGAATTGTAGTCTCAGGCACACAATTACATAAAAAGCGTTTACCAGGCTGATAAGTGGTAATGAACTCATTTGTTTCAACGTCCATATATGTGCATTTAACTTGGCACTCACTGCAAAGTGGCAGGACTTAGTTTAGGTCAAAGCAATAAATGCTTTAAGTGTAATTACCCTGCGTGCACTGAGGACAAAAGTATGTTCATAGAAAGGTAAATCACTCAGTAATATGCAGGAACTTGTTAAGCTGAGATGAATTAGTTGTAAGTCTGGAGATTTACTTGTCCTAGTGTAACCAAGATCAAAATTGGGTGACAATTCTTAAAAAAACCCATGAAAATGTGACTAGGTTTTATGAAGTATTGATTTTTAGTGTAAGTAGTTATCCTTGAGAATGGACCACTGAAATAAGGCAGAGTATATAATTTTCCTGTTCAAGGTAGCAGAATTTTAGGATCTCCTGTCTCATGATTCATAGGGGATGGAGTGGGAACTGAAACTGGATAAGAAATAGCAAGCAAGAGGCCTGAATATAATATTCAGAATATCTAACAGAGTATCTGACAATTTCTCACTTCTGTGGTCTTGACTCTTGCATAACATTGTTGGTCTCTTTGTTGTCATCTCTCATTGTAGAAATAATTTAAGCTCCCTGGGACAAGTACCTCACATTTTATTTGTAACTACGGTGCCTGTGAGGCTGTATAAATAGTGCGCTGATTGGAAGGTAGAGAATTCCATGTTTTCAAAGATATATAAATTGTACCTCTAGGCTGGATGCCCTTTGAGGTATTGAGTCCCATATCTACCACTAGCCCTTTGATCAGCTCTCCTATTTTGGCACTCTTCAAGAGCTTAATGTTTGGGGCTTCCTGATATTGAAGACTCTCATCTTCGGTGCACAGAGTAAGAGTTAGAATGGACAGGCAAGAAGGTTAGATTGTAAAGCCCCTAATTCTGAACTGCAGAGGAGCTGATTCTTCTGGGTTTGAAAAAGAATTTGGAGAGATTAGGCGGTATTGACGCAACCTGATATGACTATTTGCTTCCAAAGAAAACCTTATTCTGATACAAATTAAGCTACACATGAACCTTTCAAGTAAGGGACAAAACACTCTTACAAAGAATGTTCGCCTTGCCCTGTGTAAGCCTGTTATTAAGACCGTGAAGCTATGACGTTATCATTCTCGGCTTGCTCTTGTCTCAAAGACCACAGACTTGTCAGAAGAGTTCAACAATCATACGAAAGGCGTTGTTCCACTGCAACCTCAGCCAGTCTCAGGGTTACTGCAAGTCCCCTGTGTCCTCAACAGTTGTGTTTCCCATTTGAATTATGGCTGTGTGCCCCTGCAGTGGGCTGATTCAGGTTAATAAACCACTTGGCAGATTGAGTTAAATGAGTGCCAGTGATAACACAAGATGAGGGGCAAAAAAATCTGCAGCTAGCAGCAAAGGAGACAGGAAGATCTCAATACCTGTGACCTGTGATCCTAATGCCTGCTGTGGCAGTATCTAAAAAAACCTGTTTCTCTCTGCTGGTCCAGAGCTGTGTATATGAGATGTCTGATGTGAAGCAATGTAACTACTCTTCTCTCCATCATCTCCTGTTTGAGAAACAAGCAATGAAACCAGAATAAACCCAGAATTCAAGGTTTTTTTATTCTTCTTCCATACTTCTATGTTTTGTCTTGTTAGTTGATGTCTGCTGTGATGGGGCTTGAGAAGAAATAGATCAATATGGCCAGGACACACTGAGCTGTAGTCTCCTTAACTAGCCTTCTGCCAACTCCCTGAAAGATCCTGGAGAGAACACATCTACTGACGACATTTACAGAGGTCAGAACAGTTTCCAGTGCATCTTAGACAACGCACAACTAAAGATGGGAGCTGGCACCATTCTCATGCTTGGATTTTGCTCTGGCTCTTCTCAAAGTATAGAAGTGTATACTGTGCTTCTCAGAGTACAAGAAGGTTGTTTGCAGAATATAAGAAGGTTGAAATCACTGAGTTTCCTGGAGTTCTGCCATTTTTCTCACTATCTAAATTGTCCCACTGACTTTATTATGCAGGAGAACATGGACAAGGCAGATCTAAGTATAATAAAAGGAGGAATGCTGTGCTAAATCAGCGCCTGAATCAACAAATTTAGTCATCTGACATCTGCTTCTCTTGTAAGGTAAAAAATTTATGCAATTAGCTCAGATACATGCCTACAAAAAGATTGCAGATGTGTCAGTAGGGTTGCAAAGCTATAAGCTTTTCATTTTTCTGTGCAAGTGCTCAGGAATTAGAGGGGAATCCACATGCTCACAACTACTGAACAAAGGTTATAACATATATGTGTTTGAGAGAGTGTATATAATCAGATAGCAAACTTCTTAGAAAAGCTGGTTAGCACACAAATTGGACTTTCTTTATACAGGTTTTGAAAATTCATTTTAATGTGTGAGAAAAGCTGGCTGACCTTCTAGAACTAACCAAGTGGTGATATAAAAGCTCTCTGATCCACAGCCCATGGGAATGTGAGCATTCACTGGAGTTTAAATCTCTGGTGAATTTTCTACTATAACTACATAGCAGCCTAATATTCCCATCTGAACAGATTTGCAAATGACCCACAAACCAAAGAAGAAACTAAAGCTGAAAGGATGCTCTGGGCAATATCATTCTCTTTCCGGACTTTTTGCCTGAATATGAGTCATTGATAAAGGTTTCTGAATGCGACTTCTATTCAAGGTTAATAAAGAAATCAGGATATGTGGAGAGGAAAATGTTGGCTTATTAAGAAAAGCAGTTAATTGTTATCACATAGTAATGAGATTTTATGGGTTTCCATGACATTTTGTCTAGGCTGTGGAGAAAATCACTCTAAAGAAGAGGGATGTCCAGAGTACCAAGAACAGGACATACTATCTGTTACATCTTGGCTATGCAGAGTAAGCCAGACAGATCTAGACTGACAAATGTCATTATTCGTAACATTTTACATGCATTGCTCAGTGGTCTTAGAAAATCTAAGAATCATAGAATTGTTTAGGTTGGAAAAGACTTTTGAGGTCAATGAGTTCAACTGTTAACTTAGTTGAAGTCCACCATGAAATCATGTCCCTAAGTACCACATCTACGTGTCTTTTAAAGATCTCCAGGGATGGGGTTTCAACCACTTCCCTCAGAAGCCTGTTCCAATGCTTGACAACCCTGTTGGTGAAGAAATTTTTCTGAATCATAGAATTATAACACCCAGGGAGGTGGGGCAGTCACAGAGGAGACGTGCTGTGCCGTGCAGAAACTTGTAACAGTTGCCCTTTCTGCCCTTGTGGGAACTGGGGGCTCCTGGCATCTTCCTTCTCTCCCCTCAGGTTCCCCCAGTTTGGGAAACCTGCCTATGAACCAGCACTGTGCCAGCATTGGAGCTGCTGACTCTGGTGTGCAGAATTTACACTGGCTGAAAACTGCATGCGTGGTTGAAATTAAGTCTGTCTGCATCTATACTTCAGGCACTTGAACAGAGGCAAGGGGATATACATTTATTGTTTTGTGTACTGTGAATTAATAAATAACTTCAGGCCTCCAGCAGCTTGAATCCTCAGGAGAGAATTCTCTAGACTTCAGGGAGCTTTGGATCAAACATCAGAGAAGGTGCAGGATTCTTTGGCAGTTTTTCATAAAGCCATTCAAAAAGACTTTGGGCAAGTCAGTTTGAGAGAGCTATCTCTCAGTGACAGTGTATGAAAAATTACAGTAAACATTCCTGTTATTCAGGAACTTTGGAACTTAACAAAAAGACAAAAAGTATACAAAATAAATTATATAGTCTTTAAAAACTTAGCAGCGGAGCTGCTGACCTGTAGGTAGCCATTCTACCTACAACTTCTAGTAATGTGTAATCTCTGCCTCAGATCTTGTCTCATACTGGGATATTCAGCTGGATGAATTTTATCTTTATTTTTAAAAGGAGAGAATTGCTGTATTCAGAGCTATTCAGAGATTGGGACTGAAACATCACAAAGTTCGTGTTTGACAACAACACTTTGTTGATAGCATGTCTATAGCCTGCTTGTCTCCCAAGAAAGACAATTGGCCCAGAAACATTCAGTAGGAAGAAGGAAAGTCTTCTGTTAAAGATACTGCACTCAAGCATTTGAGCCTTGGCACAGGCTTTCTTACATCTTTTAATGGATGTGCTGTTTAATTGCTTTATGCCTTATCTTTCCATGATTAAAATTGAAAGTGAGAACACTTACTGTACTTGTGATATTCAGAGGATAACTCAAAAGAATACATGTGAGGTAATCAAATTTTCTGGAGATCATTTGCCCCATAGAAATCAATGTTAGATAAATGTAATTATCATGATGAGATTGATATAAATTTGATGCCAATTATTTCTAAAGTAAAAATAATTTGAACTTCACACATTAGTTATAGAAATGTTAATCATTTCTCTGCTTTTGAATGTTAACAATTGGGCACGTCATTATCTATTAGAATTTGGGGAAATGAGGAAAAAGACATCTCTGACATTTTTTTGATGGAACAGGTACAATACAATAATATAATGAGAGTCGATTAAGGAAATACTTTCCAAATAACTTATTCAATAAAAAATCCTAGCAAAGTCTGCTATTTGTCATGTTCCCAGCTCTGATTCAGTGAATTCTGTTTTTTATAGTGACAGCTCAACTGATGAGAGTAGGAAATAGCTTGTTGGAGACTCAAGAAGATTAAGTAATTATGTGAAAAGAGTGTCTTTGCCACATTCAATAATTATTATGAAATCACACCACTTGTAATCCTGGGCACCATTTGATGACCCGCTATAGTCAGGAAGAACATCTTTTAGTTTATTGATGTGACAGTATAAATCTATCCTGTCTTCATTTTCAGGGAACTGAATGTTCACTGTGTGCAACTGGCTCTTCTAGGCAATTCTTTTATTCCCCTAGAACATAATGTAGCCTCAAGAGAAGGTTTCTCCTGCTGGTAGACTGAGAGGAGCAGAAAATTCAGCATGAACTCTGTCTCTCAGTGTGATCTGATCTTTTTCACAGCCAAAGTATTCCTTTAGCAGGGTTAGTGCATCATCTAGTGAAGGATACATTTTTGCTTTGAATTCTCCATTTATCTGTAATGACTGGGCTTAGTAACATATTTATGAGCAGAGGCTGTGGTTAGAGTTGGTTACCAAGACCTCTAACAGTCCTGATTTTTTTTGCCTCCCTCTGATTGTTTCTGATTACCAGTCCTCAATTTTTTTCTACTTCTGGCTATGTCTCCATAGCAAATTACTGTCAAGCACCTTGGGCTGTCGATTTCTAGCATGTTGGCTACTGCTTGGTAGCTGTCCCCATGCTTGCTGTAAGTATCATAAATTCGATGGTGCTTGTGCCTTTGTGAAAGTGAGGAGAAGTATTTACACATGGGCAACTAATGTACAGTAAACAAGACAGTTATCTTGCCTGTGGGAATTTACTTACATAGCCATAGTTTTTACTTTTCTAGTCTTCTTAGTACATATGATTTTTTCATTCACCCACACATGTGCAGTGGAATTAAACTGGTGTCTTGCATTGTTTTGATCCCTTTTTTTTTGAGGATGGTAGGACTTGCAGTGCAGTAACAAAATATAATTGAAACTTCTGTGATTTAGGCTGACTACAACAGTAAATGCTCCAGCATAGTAGGAACCTCACAGTGTTGTTTGGCTTCACCTCTATTGTCTCTGTTTTTCACACCAACTGTGTTTTTTGTGAAAGACTTCTCACTGCATGTAATTCTGGTACCTTTGCCTGAACTGAGTCTGTTCTGAAATTTCACTTTCCTCTCTAGCTTCCGACTTACCTAAACCCTTTCTGTTGTAAAGTTATTATATCCTATTTCCTCAACTTTCCACTTTTTCCCAGGCTTGTGTGATGTCTTTATGTATAGAATGTATTGCCACCTGAACAACTTTTTAAACTTATGCACAGAAGAAATTACAGAGAAATGTGTTTCACAGTTTTATAGATTGTGCTCTATAGGAGTAGGGATAGTATTCCCAGGGGCCAGAATGGCCTATCATTTGTTTTTCACTTGTGAGGTGAAAGCTTAAGGCTACCTGACATGTTGAGTGCAAATGTAGAAATATTGCTAGGAGCATCCAATCAACCAACTTTGTCTGTATTGCTGAGCAGCTGACAGACCTGGACATTAATACCTGTCTATATCTGGAGTATATTCTCCAGGAAGAAGGGCGAGAAAATGCTGGTAATATATGATCCTGTTTGAGGCTGCCTGAATGGTAAAAAATGGTAGCTTTGCTCTCACCTACTGTCTACTAGGCATTATAGAAATAACAAACCATTAGTAGGTAACTCAGGGGTTCTACAGAATAGTAGCTGTAAGCATCTAAGCATTGTGATCCTTGGAGTCTTTAACGTAGAGGTTGAACGATGCAGATACAACTGGAGAAATACTTACTGAACATGAAGCAGCAGGTGGAATAGCAAGAAATAGGCAGCGCTGGAATTTGGCATGGCCGACGTTATAATCATTCCTAACTTATTTTCCCTTTTACCAGAAGCAGCCCCATTACAGTCTGAATTGTGTCATTAGAAATACTATTGATCAAGTTCTCATTAGCAGTCATTGGCACACAACAGCTATTGTTGCATGAGTTATCTTTGCTGCTGAAACTGATACTGATCACTGGCTTCTGATAACAAAAATACAACTCTGTCTTTGAAGCCAGCTAGTTGATTGAGTTAAATTGGTTCCATACTCTCCATAATTAGGAGTGAGCTCTCACACAGTTTAACATCCCCAGCTCTTTGAAGCCATTAAAGCATTAGGGGCTTAGTCTAAGTTTCCTTTGTCATCTCATGAGTAATAGCACTGCTTGAAGTCGTTAGTGCCTCAGCCTCTCAAACACTAATTAAAGTTTGGTGAGCAGACACCCAAGTACCTGACATGAAGTATGATACAGAAGGACAATTCATGCTCTCACAGAACTTTGCTAAGAGTAGTATCAGAAGGTGATCTTAGAGTTTGACTCCATAGTATCAAGTCACTAAAACAAAAATACCGTAAATTCTAGTGTTCTCTTTAGTCAGTTTTAAAACTGCTGCTAAGTATGATTCCTTGCTTTTTTTTTGCTACAGGATTGCTTCTATACAGTTTTGGCAATTAGTCTCATAATGAGTAGGATTCTGATTTAGCAAGATCAGCTACACAGCTAGGAAGGTCACTTGAAAGTACCCACCATCTTTTATTCCTTTATAAAAACCGCCCTGAAACGAGAGTAGTTTTTTATGCCCTTCCTTGCATGCTGTGTTTTAAGTAGAAATATCAGTTCTGTTACAGTGATATGAATATCATACAAAAAATTCAGCAATGCTTTGCCCCAGTTTGGTTCTAGAAACTATGTCTATTGTGCAAGAAAGCCTTCTTGCAAGTTCCACCACTGTGTGACTGCTAAAACTTTAGTCACCTTATTAAAAAGCTAAGGAGGGTTATACTCTCCATCAGCGTATCTCAGTGTGTCTCTGGAGACACAGACAGATGACATTCAGCCTAAAGAAGGCTCTATTTGGAGATGGCAGCATTAAAACAGATAACTTGTTGCAGTACTTCTGCAAAACCAGTGTTCTTGAAAAAAAGTGGAGCCTACATTTCTTTTCATTGATGAAATTACGCACTAGGTGATGAAGATAGAAAGGTATAACCTCAGTTGGTTCAACCTTTAATAATGCCATTAACTTCTAATCATGGTCTATTAACCTCAGTAGGATTTTGTACCGAGTAATGTTCTACTTTAAAGATTGGTTTTCTGTCTGTATTGAGCTAATTGATCATGCCTGCCATAATGTTATATGAAGACAAATCAAGAATGCTGATCCTTTGCTTGAGACATTGTAAATATAGATTAGATCATGTATTAAAGGTGGGGTAGTAACAAAATCTCAGCAGATTGATGTATCATACTCTTTTTGGCACTTTTATTTAAAAAAATTTGGGAAAATGAGTGATTTTAGAAGAAGGAAAATTGCATGGAAAGAAAGAGAAAAATGAGAGGGTCCAGGAGAAGAAGCATCAACAACTCTAAAATGGAGTAGTAATAGGATAAGATCACCTTACTTTCTACATTGTCATCCATTGTGGATGTCATGTGGTATATGCAAGGAGAGAAATAAGGCATGGGGAATCATTTCTTCATGAATATTTTATCCCTTATACTATTTCAACATCTTGATGTGACCCAGAAGAGCTTTCATGTATCTGTGTCTGAATAGGCTCAGGAAGTCACCTCTGTGAAAAACAGCAATGTAGAGTCTTCGGCAGCTGAACAATGCTGCACTTCCTTAATGTGAGCTTAATACTCACATTAAAGTTGCTTACATATCATGAGTGGTCTGTGACACTGTGTTTCCATTTGGGAGCCTGTTCCAGAAAACAGGAACAGAATTGCACAAATTACAGGGTAGCTACCTAGGAGCATATATGAAACTCTGTGTAAGAGTGTAACATGGTGATGCTACATAGTAATTCAGCTGTTATACCATAACTGATAAGGAAAAACAGTGGTCTGTGCTATTGCATAACTGCACTGAATTCCCTTAACAAAAAAACCCCAAACAAACAAACAAAAACCAACCAAACAAAAAAACTGAAACAAAAAACCAATCAGCAATAAAGAAAGTAAAGAGAATTATTTATTCTTGGAGTAGGAATTCTTTTCAGGCACATTCAGTATGGATAATTTGAGTTCATCAACTGCAACAACAAAAATGAAAAGCCAAACCAACAATTTGCAAGCAGATGCTAATTCCCCATGCAACATGGAACATAATTTGAAGTGATTAGGAAATTAATACATTAATATGGAAAAAAATACTTTGGAGAGAAGCAAATCAGATAAATGAGCATAAAAAGAGTTAGCTGTAGACATAATTAGTGTAACTGTGCTTTATTCACAGTCAGAGGGAAAAATTAAAACTAAACTATACGTAAATTTTAAAGAACATTTCAGAAGTTCCGTGTAAAAAACCAAAATTAAACAAAGCATGGAGCTTCAGCAAAGCCAACACATAGACACATCCTTTGCCATTAAAGATACAAAAAGTGTCATGCCATACATTTGTGAAAGGAGCAGTTACTTATATTGTAAGAAAGAATTTCGAACTGTATGAGCACATGTCGTGACTAAAGAGGACTCAAAGCCTGGAAGCAGGTAGATGGTAGAACAGAGTTGTGTACTGTGAATATGAAGAGCCTTTATACTGTGAGGACTGGAAAATTAACAGACAAGGTTGGAAGATTCTGTGCTGTGCTTGGTATTTTCTCCTCTAAGTTCATGCTTGTCCACTATACTGTAGTTAGCAGAGAAAGAGCCTACCCTCCACTGTCCTCACACACAGGCCAGAGTCTAAGCTTACCACATTGCACCAACTTTGTTTGTAGAATCTTTGATTTTTATATAACAGTCTTTTGAAATTAACTTCAGTGACACAGGGGGTCAGGCTCAACATGCTGCTTGAAATCTTTGGTCTGGTTTAGTGAGCCTGTTTCTTAAAAATTGCAGGATTTCATTGCTCACTCTTGCCACTGACAGAGAACTTTTGATTTTCCTCCCCTTGTTTTCATGACCTTTGTAGGGTAGGAAAATGAACCTGACTAAAACCCTCAAGAAAGAGGCCTCATTCTGGTCCCTGCACTAATTTTTTCCATCTCCGTTTCTAAAAATCAAGAAGTAGCGAAACCAGGTGTACCATGGCAAAGTCAGTATTGATCCAGCAAATGTACTCTCAGCTGTCATCATCATCTGTTGTGTAGATGTGTGGTGATAGATAGATAATTACTTGAAAGCAATTGCATTTAAATCTAGTAAGAAAATATCACTAAGAAACATTAGATTGTGTAGCCATTTCCCAAGAGAAAAGAAGTGTAATTCACTGCAGAAATTGTGGTGCCAACTCTGATGATTTTGTCAGGAGACTTATGACATGTATCTTTTATAAAGTTGTCAGCTAGTAGAATCAGTTTTAAATAGGAAAGAATTTAAATTTTTGTTAAAATATAGCTTCCAGACTTCAGAGTTCCATAGGAAAGCTTTTCTGAAGTAATGTAAACGATACCTAATAACCTCCTTTCCTCACCCTAAAACCAACAAAAAGATAAACAAAAATCCTACATGAAATGAGATTTTTTATGAATGACTCTTTGGAACCAGATTCTTATTTTTAATGTTAAATGTTAAAGTAATGTCAGAGTCTTTACAAAACATATGAGCAAATTAAATGGAAAAAATTCTTCCTCTGCCTGAAAAAGAGCCTTTATTTTTGCAGACAATTTACTGAAGGTACTGCTTTTTTTTTTTTTTCTGTATGTAAGTTTTTATTTTCTTTCATGTAGGTTCTGTATAATTTCAGGAGAAAGTAAAAGTCTGAAACGTGAATTGCTCTTTTTCCAAAACATTGATAACTATCATGAAAAACTGTACTTTTACTTCCCCCCACACACTTCTTCCGCCCAGAACGTGTATCTTGGGGAGCAACTGAATACTCCAAGTTCTGTCTTGTTGCACTTTCTATTAAGATTCTTAAGTCCAGAACATGAAAGCAGCAGATGCTAAAGGATCTGATATTTGCCTCAAACAGGTACAGCGTCTCCAGCTGCAATGAAGTAATTCCTGAGTTTTACTATAAAGGGAAAACAGATGAAGAAAAAGTAGCAATTTCTTACTAACCCTACTGGATCAAGTAGCTGCTATTCTAAGTTATTACTGGGTTCCAACATTCATGAGCACTCCTCTAGCTGGAGGCAGCACCTGAGAACTGATGGGCTGGTTTAAGTTCTTTGGACAAAATCAGCCATGTTTACTGAACACTTTCAGCTGGTGGATTTTAGGTGAAATAAGATGAGAACATCTGTAAGAAATCAAGGGATAAGAAGTTGTACAGAGAGGTGGAGGTGAGCAAGTATAGATAATAATGTCCTTGGGACCAGCAGGGTACCACTCTGAGGTGCATGTAGCTTTGTGATGTTCCCTCCCCCTTGTTTCTTCACTTTGGGAATGCTGTGAAACATAGGTAAGAGTAAGAGCCCTTGAAGTATTAAACAGCATAGTGCCACACAGGTGCCAGGGCTGGCCAGAGACAAGTGACATGGCTTGAACCAGTTGGCTATGAAACCAAGTGTTTAGTGAATTAACCATCTGTCCAGGCTTGGCATAACTGTGATAGAGAATCACAGAGTGGTTTGGGTTGGAAGAGACCTTAAAGATCATCTAGTTCCAACCCCCCTGCCATAACCAGGGACACCTTCCAGTACACCAGGTTGCTCAGGACTGAATCCAGTCTGCCTTGAACATTTCCAGGGCTCATCATGTGGACTGTGCATTTATCACTAGCTTGCCCTCCAGGGAAAAATCACTCCCTTGGTGTCCTTCTTTTCCCTATCCCTTTTGTAGCTCTGCTTAGATTACCATACTTTTAGGCCTAAAGTCTTGTCTTGCTTTCATTAGGATTAACAACCCTTACTGTCCAGTATTTGGGGCTGGGAGATGCTTTTGTTTGTAATACACTTACAGTGCAAGTGGCTTCTTTCTTTTTGTGTCACTGATTGATTAGTGGAGTTTGTCCAAGTAATTTTCGCTCTTGATATGTGCACTTTCCTTCTCTACCACAAAGTTGGTGTGAAGATTAACTAATTAATCTCATGAGATTCTTCAGTGAAAGGAATGCCTTACTGAGCAACAGAACAAAGTACAGGCAATATGTATGAACGCAACTCATTCCAGATGTCTACAAAGCTGAGGTTCCATTTCTCCCCTAAGCAAGCAAGACTGTAGGAATGCCTCAGCTTAATTTTGTTTTTCTCTGTTCAGTACAATGAAGAACATCTGTTGCAAAAGAATGCATAATTAATAATTGAAACTAGATTGTGCTGTCCAAAATGAAGTGCCTATGGTACTACAGCTTTCCTGAGTTTTTTGTCCTTGTTTCTTTATTTCTTCTCAAAGTATAATAATAGTCATTGTTATGTATTAGATTTTATTTCAGAATTGAAGTTTCTATTGTGTTTTACTTAAGTTTTAAGGAGTAGATTTTCAAGGTGGTTTTGGTGATAAAGGTTTTTCTGTCAAATGTATGTAAAGGAAGAGAAAGCAGTGTGTAATACTAATGAAACAGGAACAAGAAATTTTCGTTTCATCTCAGGTTATTGAATTAGATTCAAATGGGCTGTAGAATGAAGAGATAAAAACCTAGAATTTGATTTGAGGGAGATTTGAAAATCTGAGAAGGTTGATCTTTTCACATTCCTTCCCCCAGAACTGATTGCTCCAGAGCTGATGTTTATGTGTGTGATTAGGATCTGAGCCTGGCGAGTTCTATTTTCAGCACTGCTACAGGAACCCAGTGGGTGAAACTAACCTTGATGCTTTGGGCTAATACAGCACTTCCAGCTTCCAAAGCTCTTGCTAAGATAGACTTTTAAGATAAAAAGAAAGTAAAATTTAAGGTGTTTTTGTTTATTCTAGAACTGATTTATAACCCCATGTATTTAAAATTAGGATTAACGCTGAATGCAAGCTAGTTAGTATCAGATTGGATAGGCCCAAAGAGTTTGTAGGATCTCCATCTTTGAAGGTATTTAAATATTGACAGGACAAGGTCCTGAGAATCTATTTGTACCTTTGATGCTGGCTCTGTATGAAGCAGGAGTTTGAAGTAAATGACCTCTACAGGTCTTTACATGCCTAAATTTAATAATTTAAACTATAAGTCACTGTATAATTCTAAGTATGGCAAAAGTAGCTCAGAAGCATCCTGCAGTAATCTATTAGATTTATGAAAGGGTTTCTATATTGTTTTTGGTATTATAATACTCATTTAGTAATACCTCTGCAAGGATGATGCAAATAAGAGTTTGTGTCCTTTTTTACAGTCCTAATTAAAACACTAAGTGCATTAACTAAGTAAGGAAAAAAATTAGAATCTTAATTTTCTTTTAATTCTTGTGTAAAGGAAATGGAAGCTGTGGTTTAAAAAAAGTGAGATTTAAAAAGTGACACTAATCATCAGTGACTCTTTTCTCCCCCATGTCGTCTTTTTTCTTAATTTGATTAAAAGTTAATACCTCAAAGCCAGAGTATATATTTTGAGAATTTTCCCTAGCTGCTGGTATTGCAGCTTACTCTTGGGAAGGTGAAGGTCGATGTTTCTCTCTGTTCACAATCCAGCCCACAAGCAGTGACTCAGCAGCACACAAAACCCCTGAAGATGTGGCAACTTTACCTTTAATGGAACAAAGCAGCAGCTGAATCTTTTCAGATCGGGTCCAAGGTGAGGCACTTTTGAAAATAGTTCCTCTGCCAGAGTTCTGCTGCACAGAGACAAGGCTGCAAGTAGCAACCTGTGCACTTGATGGACATCTCCACGCTGATGAGCTGCAAGTAACAAGAAGGGCTGTGTAGGGGTGCACTGCCCTCTCTTGGATTTTGGTCGAAACAGGAACAGTCCCATCTCAACTGGTACTCCAGATGTTTGCTGAGATGATGTTCAGAGTAAGGAGGAGTTGTTTTTGTACTCTGTTGTCTCTTCAGAAAAATCTTTTCCCCAAATCTCTGGATTTTCTGTATATTTCTATTTGTATCAAGTGGGAATAACAGAGAGAACAACTGCATCACATCTGCACAGGTGTCTCAGCCTCATGTTTGCTTTTCATGACTCTATACTGTATTGACCCAATCCTTATACCTGAATCTTTGGTGGTATATATTACTTACATACCAGCACATAAAGTAGTTCTAAGTTTTTGTTGATACATGCATTCACTCCTTCTATCCAGTAAATCAACACCAGATGATTTCCATGGTTAATAAAAGCTAGAACTTTAATTGGCTCCTTTATTTTGTGGTCACTTTTGGCCTGTAATGAACATTTCCATAATACAGAAGAGGTAAATGGATTCTTTTTTTTTTCCATCCACTAACCAGCTTTTAAAATTTTTTAAAATGACATTCATAAAGATGCCAAATTCAATTCTCAACAATTCTTCTATTAGGAACACTGTGCAATCCTGGCTTTCAAAAATATTGGCAGGTGGTAATTTTTCTGTCTTAAAATATAGTCCTTTGCCATCTAGTATTCTGCTGACAAGAGATTGTCTTACCACTCAATGAGCACTGAATTTTTCATGTGGCAAACGAGATGAATTCACCATCTGAACCTTTCACCATGTCATTTCTCTTACATTTAAACAGCCAAGATTTGAGGAAGATAGTGGTATCCTACCAGTTATGGACCTCCTGTGGGTTTATGGGGTAAATGATGGTAGTTTCCACTGTCCAGATCTGATCTCAGTCTGAATCTGAATTACACTGTCTAGTCATCATGACTATAGTTTTCTTTGAGGGAGACTTGAAGGGTGTTCCCATCTATATCAGCGAAGTGCAGACTGATTTAATGAGTTTGGATTTTGCATCTTTGTATGAATAAAACCCTCTTTCTTCATAAGCCACTGAGTAATGGATGCGAAATAACTTGTTCTCAGACCTTTTCCTTGTATTAACGAGGTAATTTCTACTTATTTCTGAGACCATTCCAAACCAGGTCATCATTCAAAGGCAATATTACTCATTTTTCTTCAGTGTTGGAAGTGTAATTCTTCACTGAAGTCTTTTCTTTCCTTACAAAATTACTGCACCTTCTGAGTTAACAAGAACTTCTGGCAATAAAATACTCCACAATGCCTTAATTGAATTATTGGTGTATTATTTTAATGGTGTCTTAATGAAATTGCTTAGCAACTAACCTTGTCTTTTAGCTGGCAATAGCAACAGCTTCAAAACTGTCAGCTCTAGCTCATTTCATGTTTTAATTTAGGTGCAAGTATTGTGAGCCAATTTATTTGAAGCAGCAACTTGGGCCAAATTTTGGTGGCATTACTCATATACACAGTTCTACAGTAATTGATGTTGGCCCATGAGTAAAGATTTTTAAACTTTTCAAAGGCTTCAGTCTCCTCTTTCTCTATTAATGTGTAACTAAATAACTAAATGCTTGTGATTTCTTTTGTGATTTTGTGTCATATTTATTTGTTCTTGCAACCACTTACTGCTTCCAGCAACTCAGTCCTGTGAAAGCAATAGCTCTAATTTTCTTTACGGTAATATTTCATTTATTTCAGAATGTCATGGCCTTTCTTTGTCTTGTTTCGCTTTATATTTTATTCTAGATCTTGATAAAGCTTAAGCAATGAACTAGTTTAATTAATTCATAGTAGAGAGCATTGCTTTGAAATGCTTGCATGAACTGTTGAATCTGGAGGATCAGGTTCTCTCTTTACACAATCTTCATGCCTTGTAAATGCAATCCAAATTCAGAAGTGGCAGAAATTACATTTTGTTATGTTGGGACTCCAACTCTTGCAGTCAGCTACCGTGTGAAAAAAACACCCCACCCACAACCCTGATTCATTTTGTAACTCACATGCAGACAAGCTGAAAAAATATATGCAATCATTTAGAGAATTTAGGTAGGGAATGCCCCTCTTTTGTTAGGGACATTTTTGTTCTTACTTGCTGATTTCTTCTTTCACTGTGCTTCACTCGTTTCTTCCTGTGAGAAATATTACTTATTCCATGTGCGTCACCCGTGTTGGGTCTATGCATGAAGCGTGTGATAGGTAAGGAAGGTGAAGGTTCTTTCAGTAGCTTTGACCCTCTCTGCATTTTATCCCTATTTCTGCTCAGGTGTAATAGCTCAGACTTGTTGATACATCAGAAGTGAATGAAAGAACATGTGAATCTAAGAAATGCATTTGGATTCTCTTTATACTGTTGTATTTCACTGATACTATGCTCTCTCCTGCAAAATGTTAGGAAAAATTTGGTCCAAGTGGAGATGTCAGTGGCCAAAATAAAAGACTGAGAGCAGTTCTGGACTCTTTTTACTAAGCCACTAAATCTAGCATTCTGGGCAGTTACAAAGGATCCCAATTCATCTGTAGAAGCAGAATCAGAATCCTCTTGCTAATAATTTCTGGGGTTTTTTTGTGAGGACAGCAAAAATACACATAATTGTCAAGAGAAATCTCTCATCAGCAAAGTTAGCATCAAAAAAGGGGTGAAAAAATTGAGGACTGTTTAAGATCTATAAATTATGTTTTGTGCTCATTTGTCACTTCTAGGAAAAGCAGATCAAGTTTCTTCCTTTTCAGGGTGTAGATGATTAATGGATGCCTTGCATTTGGTTGCAGAAGCCTGTGTCGACTATACTGATGTTTTTTATAGAGAAAAAAAAAAATCCATCTGGACCATGAGGAAGTGCAATGTGTGCTTGCTGTGCCTGGTGTGAATAAGCAGATTCTGATCATCGCTGAGCACTAATCTGAACAGAGAGCAATTACTTTTGCTGGGGAGAAGTAGAGTCTTGGCTCATACTCACTCTTCATTTTCATTTAACAAAAGACAAAGAATAAACTACACCAGAGGTGCTCTAAGGTTGGTCTCCCTCTACAAAGGGCTTTTACTGGAAGTGAGAGACAGATGAGTATTGTTCTTCATACTCTTGCATCAATAACTATACTTTGTAATGGTGGAATTAGAGGTAGTTTAAAAACTGTCAACATAAAAATCATGGGCCCAATTCTTCACAGAAGTAGTTACTAGATCAACCCACGTGAGCTAATAATACTGTTATTGTTTATGTAGGAAGGTGGGAGTCAGTCTTTTCTCCCAGGTGACAAGCAATAGGACCAGGGGAAACTGCCTGATGTTGAACCAGAGGAAGTTTAGATTGTATATTAGAAAGATTTCTTCACCAAAAGAGTGGTCAAGCATTGGAACAGGCTGCTCAGGGAAGGGGTGGAATCACTGTCCCTGGAAGTGTTCAAAAAGTGTGTGGGTGTGGTGCTTGGCAGCATGGTTTAGGGGTGGACCTGGCAGTGTTAGTTTAATGGTTGGACTCTTCAATCTTAGAGGTCTTTTCCAGCCATTTGTCCCATGGTGACTTCAGATCCTTTGGCAAGAGGATCAAGCACCTCAAAAATCCTGTATGACTTCATCACGTAGGCTGTCTTTCCCAACAGGCTCTAAGGACCTGGATAGATTTAAGATGTCATTTTGATGTACAAAAGTCATGTTGATTCCTTAGTGATATCGAGAATATATTCATCCAAAACCCAATGTTAGCTGGAAAAGTGGTAATATGTTGTATTAGGCACTGTAGAAGCAGAGCGAGATGTTTGATGCTCCTTTGAGGAGCTCACATTTCAGGAAATTCAGCATGCTTTCTACAGTAAAGCTGAAAATTATAAAAATAGTTTCTGTATAATCTCTTATCTTACATATTCTTAGATATGGCATCTAAATTTAAATTCACTTTTGTTATTGTTGCTAGCTTTGGCTTTCTTGCTTTCCCTGTTCAACACGTCTGTGTCCAGTTGTATTTTCTGTATAAGGAACTGCATCAAGTCAATGGGTAATAGACTACTTCAAAGAAGAAATTGGATTAATTTATTTCAAAGGAAATTCTGAAATGTACTTACACTGTATTTCATATGCTGCAACAACAAAAGCATTAAAATTAATTGTACTTTCCATCCTTTCTCATTTATATTCCAGGCAACTTGGGCAATAAAACTAAACTAATGTTACGGCAACCACATTATCATGGAGTACAGCTCAGTGGAAGTGTGTTTGTAGAATGAAATGGTTGAAGTTGAGATGACATCTGCAATCTGGGCATTTAGGAGGCAGAGGGTCTGACTTTAGGATAGTGCTAACCTGATACTCTGATCTGAGCGTCCAGCGGTGGTTAGAAAACATTAGATGCACTCCTGAAATGTATCATAGAATCACTGAATGGTTTGGGATGGAAGGGACCTTAAAGATTATTTAGTTCCAACCCCCTGCCATAGGCAGGGTATGTTCTGGTTTAGTGTCCTTGAAAAGGAATGCATCTCCTGTCCTCCAAGATCACTGTGGCATGAGCCAGAATACAATATGTAAGGACTTGCTATAGAGATTTCCTCCAAAATTTGGAAGGGTTAATTTCAGAAGCACACTCCTGGTCTGATCGGAAATGTTTATGTAGCTACACATGGTATTTTCCTCTCGTTTTGATGTATTTTTCATACAAGTATCAATTTATTCTACTTTTCCAATAAATGCTATCTTTTGGGCTTGTAACTCTCATTATTTACACACATATGTTGTAATGAAATATGCTTTTCCTATCTTGTAAGAAACGTGGTGTTGTGACTGTGATGTGAGTTGCGACTGATAGTCAGCTCTACCTTGTGTTGTCTTATGACATCTGTGCAGAGTGGTTGGCAATACAGGGTACAACAGTGGAGAAGATAATGCTGAAAGTCGGTCTCATAGTTAGCAATCTGACCGGTGGCTGGAGTCATCCATCAACTCCCTCCCCTGCCTATGACTCTCTGTGTGCCCCTGCATAAACCTGCAGCAGTTCTGCACGGCTCTGCCACACCTAAGGCGCTATTGCTGTTGGCACGTGTAGCAAAACTGGTGTGCCCTGAAACACTTCTTAGGTACAGAATGGCTGGTTATCACAATGCAATAGCCAGGGCGTTTGAGACCTGTGGATACCCGAAAACAAAATACTAATAGCCCAGGGTGGCAGTTAGCAGATTAAAGCCAAAGTCAGCAGTGTTAGCAAGTCTGTTCAGGCACTTAACTTTTATTGATTGGATGAGGAATTAGGTGCTTCAGTGCCTCAACAGTTTATCCCTGTATTCCCTTTCTAAGAAATGCAGATAAGAGCACTTTCACACTTCAGAGGAGTGGCCTAACAGAAAATGTGTTAAGGCAGTGATGTGCTTGGATGTGGCAGTTATGAGGTCAGATGAGTTCCTTGTGCAGATAGAAGGAAATATTTGAGACTAGACTGGATCTTGATTAACAACTTGCCTTAGAGGCACAATCCAAAGTCAATGACAAGACTCTTATTAACTTCAGGGAGCTTGGATCAAGCCCATTGATTTGTGCTTATTTCTGCTCTAGTTGCTCTAGTCCAAATTAGTGCTGTGCTGTGATATTTTGAAATACTAACATAAACAAAATCCACTCAAGAAGGAAGTAATAAAAATAGGAAAATCATAATACTTGAATCAATAAGTGTTAAACACAGGAACATTGTTCCAGAAATTAGTCTGGTAAGAGAAAAAGAACCAACTGATAAACAACATTGTAATTAATTTTTGGCTTCAGAAGCTAGGCTACTTAGTGACAGTATATATATATTTTGAATATTAATTCTTTCTGTGTAGCTTCTATTATAGGATCTTCAGATTAGAAGTCACATAAACAATATGCTTGGTATATTTGAAAGTGTTAAATGAAAATAAAAATGTATAATAATGGCTGTTTTCATCACAAATTTCTAAAATAAATCAGAGATATAATAGGAGACTGTAACTGTATGCTACAGTGGGAACCCTACCCTAATTTATGTTAGAGATACAGTGGGATAATGTAACTGCTCTATGATTATTTAGATTAATCAGAAAGTTCAGGGATTTTGCAGAACCCCAGACTTCTAAGTCACAGGCCAAATTGTGCTACCAAGGGGGTTTCTAGAGATAGAAAAAAACCATTTGGCAGCTGCACAATAATGGAGGAGATATTCTGTGTAGATTATATGTGTATTTACACCTTCACATACAAATAGTTCTTTCTATGTCTCCATATAATTCATAGGTAGTGAGTTAAGTTATGTCTAACTCTGCCTGCCTAAATGAAAGAAGAGAAGGAAATGGAGTGTGTGATTTTTACAGTGCTCAAACTGAGATAGGAATTTGCTCTGAGAAATGTCAGGTGTGGATCCTTTCATTTCAGGCTTGTCTAAAACCGGATCAGTGTTTACCATTTGCAGAGCAACTTAGAAAAAAATAAAATAAAAATCCTAATGATTCAAGGCTCTAATACCTTTCCAGGCAAATGTTCTTTAGAACTTTTCATGGATTTCAGTCATGATACCTCATTCCCATTCCTTAGGGGTATTACTCTGTTTCTTGCTGAAATACTGGAATGATCTCTTATTACTGATTAGACCTATACATTCTCTCGTGCAGAGACACATGAGAGCAGTAACTCATTATTCTCTCTGATTCATCAGCAATGCAGACCAGTTAATACCACAGTTAATGGGGAGAAGTAGCTACTACAACTACAAGCCGTATATCTTTTGTGACTGCTAAACTAAACCTCCTGGACAAAGCTAGAAAGCAAATTTACTGTGCAGAGATTACTTTTTATATACCACCAAATCTGTAATTCACAGCACTGTAGGAACCGGAGGTGGAAAGAACCCATCATGTTATCAGATGTGTTCTTCTGCCAGAGCAAGATTGCTTGTTGCAGACAGCCAGGTTATAATGTTTCAGGCAATGAAACTGTCTTCTCTGAAATTTCTGCCAGAGTCTAACAGAACTCACCATTAGAGATCCTTCTCTAATGTGTCACTCTCCTCTCTCTGTTTTTTTTTTTTTCCTTGTTTTCTTAACACATAACTTTTTGTCTGCCACTCCAATAGATCATTCTTGAAGACCCTAGCACCCCACTGTGCCTGTCTGGTAACTTAGTAAGTTTGTGCTCTAGTGTTAAAAATTTCAGGTTTAATTTTTCAAATAACCTAAGCATAGCTTCATTTAGGCCTGGATTAACTAGTGGTAAAATCATTCCGCTTATTTGGTCATATGTTATGTATTTATATGCATAGCTGAAATATACCAGTTTAATTATTGAAATATTGGCTGTGGTAGTTTTGACATTGCATTGAAATGTTTTGAAAAAGCCATATTTAATAAGCTTATCTGTAGTTCCTAGATGCTTGCTTACTCTTTCATCTGCTTTCTCTTCACCACTGTATTTTCATCTTTCCCTTACATAGATTATGCTGCTGACTGATCCGGAAGTTGAAAGCAGCTTATTAATCAGTTCTGATGAAGGAGCCACCTATCAAAAATACCGTCTGAACTTCTACATCCACAGTCTGCTCTTCCACCCCAAGCAGGAAGATTGGATCTTAGCCTACAGCCAAGATCAGAAGGTAAGAATTGTTGGCAGCGTTTTGCTTAGTTTGATTAGGAAGAACTTGGGGTTTCTCCATCTCTGTGTGTAACTGCTGCAGAACATTCAGGTGGTCTTGGGAGTGCTGCCAGGACAGTCTTTGGAAATACCAGTTTGGTATTTCCAAGCAAAAAACATCGAGCAAGCCTCAGTGTAAAGGTCAAAGTAAAGGACATGGGCATCTATTGTATTCTTGGGGCCTAGCTCTCAGTTACTGATCTGGCAGTCTGCATTTAGTCATCTGTCCTTTTGGCAATATTGTGTGACAGGCAATGGGCAGAGAAGACAGCTAGGATCCTTCATTGTAGAAATAACAACCTCTAATGAGGCTTTTGTCCACTTATTTGACAATTCTCTTGCTCCAGCCTACCATCAGCTCCAAGAACAGTATAAGATAATCCTTGTTCCTATCTGGTTGGCATATTTTCAAGTAGTCTTTGATTTTTTAAGAGAAAAAGTAGCAGTGAATCAATTTTCTTTGAAGTCCAGTTCCTTCAGTACAGGTAATCCATCAGCCAAATAAATATGCTCTGAGATTTGCCTTGATTTTTTTGCCTTCCAACCTAACACAACAACACGATACTTTATTTTGGAGAACTCATTGTTAGAACTTTTTGAAAATCAGACACATCAATACTCACAAGGAGTTGTCTTCCAGTGAGGGACTTGAGAGACCTCAATCTGTTTAGTTTAACAAAAAGATTGAAGGGAAACTATATTGTTGTGCATAAATATCTCCATGGGAGAAGACAAAACATAGGAGTAAGCATTTTGATCCAGCAATAAAAACTTCTAACAAAATTTGATGGTTAGGAGTCAATGGCAGATAAACTCTGCTGTAAAGTTAACTAGCCATTGAAGCAAACTGCTCGAAGGAATGGCAGATTTCATGTCCTGTCATTTTGACATTTTTAAATAAAACTGGAAAAAGACAAAAAAAATTGTTGAATCTAAGCAATAACTGTATTAGCTGAATTGTTCAAGTTATGCATTACATATATGTAAGCATCAACATAAAAGTTTAAATTCTCTGATGTTTTGCATTTGCGTATTTTAATTCATTGTAAAAGCATTGAACAACTAATTTTCCCTTTGCATACATTAGTCTTGTTACTCTTACTGTAAACCTGAGAAAATAAAACCTTAACTAAGTAAGTAGGTAAGGTCACAAAATGATCTGATTGAAATTTTTTTAATATTTCAGTCCTGCATTTTAAATTCAAAACCAGTATCCTTCCAGGACTGTAGCTTAATATCGTTTGCAGCTGAGAAAAGCATCTTACCCACCTGATTCTTCCCAGTTGCATACAGTATTTTTGACTCAACCCTCTCGCAGCATTTTGTAGAGTGTACTGTGGTTATACTCTGTTCAGAGGAAGGTGCAGATTAAATTATTTCTGGGTGTTCAGTATGTAATTAGACAAGGTCAAAACATTTCCTTTCCCTTGTGACTGTTGCATTCTCTCAACTGATATGAAACAGAAGAGAAACTGGTCTCTGATGTCTTTTTAGGACCTGTTGGAATGAACATTACTGTGTGCTAGTAAACAGGAAATTTATTAAATGAAGAGCAATGAAACTCTCAGTGGGAACTTTGTCAAACAAAAGTATGATATAGTAGAAAATTTATTTCAGTTGTTATGATATTCAGTTTGATCAGGAAATAGTTCTGAATTAGAGGCCCTACAGCTAAGGTTTATTTAATTTATGATAGATGGCTACCAGTAAGTATTGACACTATTCCATAGGGAAGTCCCACTTGTACAGAATCCTAAAAACCAATATGGATATAAGAACAAAGAGTCCTTTTGTGCATTAACCTGAATTTATGGGGTTGGTGTTGAAGCTGGGTATGTGGGGTGTTTGGGGTAAGAGGCTGTAGGCTATATGATAAAATTTCTTTGCTATGGTGTTGATTAGCCAATTGGATAACTGTTGGTAATTCAGTACTGTAGTTGCAAGACAAAAAGCAGGTAGCACAAGGTCTGTAGATCCGTACCAATTAACTTCAAAATAGAATTTTAAAAGTGCTCTGAATGGGTATGAGTCACAGGCCTGGTTTCTGCTTTAAAGCCCAATGGATACATTTTCTGACTTAACAAGGTTTGGCCAAGAACTGCAGAGGGTAACCAGCAGGCAAAGAGTATTAATCAGCTTGGACTAAATTAAATGTAACTCAAACCAAGGGTCAAGTTCAGCCTATGGCTAAGTGTAAATGACTCCCACTGGTTTCGTGTTTGTATATCCAAAGGCAGAATTTTCTGAGAGTAATTAAGAGGTCCTGCAGGTATTTAGATAATTGCAAAGGGAACTGTGGGGTACTTTGGAACAAATGACACTGCTGTTAGCTATTTCCTGATCTTGTGCTAAGGCTGTATTTAAGGAGAGAGAACCCATTACTCCTTGGATTCCAGACACTGTGAGCATACTGACTAAGAGTCACCCAAGGAGGCAAGGGAAACATATCTGCATGGTGAAGAATTTACATTTTGATGCCACTAACTTTGATACCACTGATTCAAGGTTCTGTGAAGGTGTTGTTGATGGGGACTTTAAAGAGTGAGTTGGATGTTGACCAGTAATGGTTAGCACAGTCATTTAATTTTGCTATTGAGAGGAGTGAGGTGAGAATCAACTAGAAAACATGTTTGCACCCTTCTTGCAACATGATTATTGTTATCCGTTTGCATCATGTCATTGCAGCAAATGGGACCAGGAGAATCAGGTGGTGAATAAGAACAGGAGCTGGAGAGACAGGAATCCCATTGGATCGGGACTGCTTTTGTACTCAATCCATCCAACTTATCCACCCAGTTCAGGACTGATGAGGGCAAAGCCAACAGTAGTCCGTTCCTCTCATTGCTCGGTTGTAATCAACAGGAAATGGGTCACATAGAATCATCCCTCAATCTCTTTCACAGCCCGCTGAGTCTTTCACTATGATAAGATCTTTTTTGTTAGTTTGAATAGGGATTTACTGAATGGTAGGGAAATCTGTTTGAACTGAAGTAATTTTATGTCCCAGTTTCTTGGGTCTTGTTTATAAATGAACGTGGTTAATTACTGGGGTTCAGCTGACGAGCAACAACTCATTAAGGTTCAGTGACTGTTACTTTCATTCCCATATCTCTCCTGTGTCTCTGCCTTGGGCGGCAGACTTGAATTACCACTTCTGACAGACCAGTCCCTTATTCAATCATGGGTTTTTCCTTCCAGTCTTGAGAAAAAAAGAGCAGCAAACCATCTGCTGCCTGCACTAATTGCTTCATGATTGCATTCATTGTTCTGGCGGAAAGTACAGTTGTTACTTGACTGATTCTTACCACGTAATTGCAGAACTACTGCATGCTTCTGCATTACAAATCAGAAGGAAACTTTAGGCACAGTAAAGCATTACTTGTAAGGCACAAGCTTGTTGGAGGTCTTGTGCATGTGAGTTCTCGTGGTTTAATCAGCTTGCTTGTAGAGTGAGGGGCTGTATTTTATGGCAGTATTGCTTATGTATTACTGTGTAATCTTTAGGAGTGTTTTCTGTGCAATCAGAGCATGGAATGTAAGAGCCTCTGGTTCATGTGGAGATATCTTCTGCTATTCAGATGGGTCAGACACACAGAGGAATGGTTAGTAATCAGTCAGAAATAACAGAGCTATTTGAAGAGACGAAATACAGGTGAAATCGGGAAACACAAGTCAAGAAAAATGCGGGGTTGTAATTACCCAGCTCGGGAATAAATGCACAAAGGCTCTCAAGCACTGAAAGGCAGCAGCAGAGGCTGAAAAAGCAGGTTTAAAATGGAGTTATCGTTGCTGCTGCTCTGCTCTCATTGTAAATAACTCTTGAAAAGCGAGGCACCCCAAATTAAAGGAGCTCTGTCAATACAGCACTAGTAAATGAAGAGGTTTATATTTCCTTTCTTTTTTTTTCTTAATTTTTTTTTTTTTTTCATTTTGGCCCTTTTGAAATATCTGATTCCATCGTCTACCTTTACTGACTGTATGTGTCATGTTGAAGATCAGTGTTAAGGACTGATATTTGGCTGTATTTCTAAAGTGCCAAAGTTTAGCAAATCAGGATTCTGATACTTTGATACTTGTGGGACAATGTGTGTTCTGACATCAGATCATATAATCTTCCTCATTTTCCTGCATTAAAGGATGTGCACTCCTCATGCATGTAAGTGGAAGAGAAAGGTATTCTTTTATCAGGGATGACAGAGAAGCCACTTAGAGAAGAGATATGGATGCATGCAGCCACAGGATGTCTGTGAGAGAACAGGCCAACACTTAACAGTACCTTCAGCCCCATCTATCCACGTGGTTTGGTCTAATACTTGTGTCTGACAGTGGAGTATCTGCCATAGATGCAGCCAGTATTCACTCTTTAAAATGTGATGGACTATTCTGGATCTACTTTGTAATTCTAAAACTTTACATTTCATTGCATCAGGATATTTGAGGGTGAATCTGCTTGGAAAAGGATCGGACCAGGAATCTCCAGAGATTCCTTTCAACATAAATTATTCTGTTTCTATTAACACCTTCTCAGTTTCAGTGGTAACAGTCACTGCTTACTTAGACCAGAGAAAGGAGAGTAAAATCCAGATTTGTTAATCCAGTTAAATCCAGTTAAAAAAAAAGAAAAGAAAGAGTCGATAACATCAAGTGACATAATTTTGGGGTTGGGTTTTTCTTCCACACTGCTGACAACATTTAGAGAACTATTCACGTGGGCTAATGTTAGCTGAGGGAGGCTAATCCCATCTAAAGTTAATGGAGAGGAAAAAAGCTTCTCTAGAGTGGTAAGCATTAGCCACTTTAAATCATCCTCTGGAAAAGCCTATCTCTTTTGACAGACTACAGATACAACCAGGGAGCTAGTTTGCATAAAGCTAATATTAACCTATGTGAATAACTTTCTCTTCCCCTATGGCATTACTCCTGCAACAGTCTACACTATTTGTGTTAATATTTGGGACACCGCTAATCATCCAAGCCAGATTCCAGCAGACTCGATTCTCTCTGACGCATATTGTTGAAGATGAAAAAGTAATAAGTAATATGTATGTTAAAAGTTGTTTGTTCCAGCCTTTGCAATGTTGCACTTTCTACACAATCTTAGATATCTTTTCTGGGTTACCAGCACTCATGCCAGAGATGGATATTGCCTTCCACACTAAGGCCTTGTGAATGCTGTTCTCTATTTTTAAGACATTCCATGTGGTTAAGTTTCTAAGCAAGCGATGCACAGAAACACCCACATTTGTAGCTAGGGCTGTGCATGCCATTTGTGTGAGGACCCTAAGCACAGATGCCTGTTAGGCATCCTGATAACACATCTAGTCACAACCCTTTGCAAATATGCCTTGTTATCTCTAGGCAAACTGGTGAGCATTTGGTGGCAACCAACATTCTGAAAATTAACAAAGGGACATCAAAAGAAGAATAATAGTGCAGTGTACAAACTATGTTGTAAAATATACTTAGAGTACCCATCAGTCTTTTACAGACCTCACTAAGCATGGTGTGCTGGGGTAACAAATTAAAATAAAGAATGGAATTAAAAGTGGGAGAAAAAAGAAAAAATCAACTAGCAGGGCCCAGTGGCAGCCTGGCAGTCCAGAGAGGAAGATAGATTTCTGGGCCAGGACTGTGATGAGTAAAACAGAAGGAAAGATTTTCAAGCAGTAATCACTGTGCTCTTTACCACTGACTCACTCATCTTTAGGCAAATCAGTACGTCCTTGTTTATCCATCTGCATAAACATCAGCCCTCTGTACCCTTAGAGCGCTTGTTCTTTTCCTGCTTTGGTGTCCATGGATACATACTTTTAGTCAAGGGTAGATCTGTTGTTTCTCTGCAAGATTTTATGTGTTCTATCTAACTCCAATTTTCCTACTTCCATGAAAAAATTGCTTTTTTTCTTTCCATCAGAGTTGGACAGCTCACTGGATTAGGAATTAGAAGTGTACTGCATATTACTAGGTCTGACACTGATCTCTTTGGTGTTGAGCAACTCCCTTCACTTTTCTGTAGATGACTCATCTCTCCCTTCTCTGTCTCTGTCATTTGACTGTACTCTCCAATGTGTCTCCAGTTTCTTATTCTACAAAGTGCCTGTCAACATTAAATTCACTTGAAGCCATAGGTTTTAATGTAATGCAAATGATAAACAATAATTTATTTTAAAATTTAAAGCTGTGCATGTGTACATGAAAACTGTGACACTTTGCCCTAAATTCTGCTGTAACAAGCCTTTACTGCTCCCTTCTCATCCTAATACAATAGACTTTTTAAACAAAAATGCATTTTTTTAATGCAGTTTTGAACCTACTTAGTAAATTTACAATGCAACAGAAAACAACTGCAGGATACCCTGTTACTTCTTACAGAGAGAGTATTTTTTTTAGTAGAGAAGGGAATTAACCTTGAGGACTACATACTAAGTGAACTGATAAATTCATCATCCCTTGGATTTGAGATTGGGTGTCTTTCCAAATGATACAGTCTAGTTCAGCCATCAGTTGTTGGCCTGAATAATTCTCTTTACTGCTTGAGCTAGTTGTAAAGATTCTGCAACATCTATTTAGAGGAGAGCAGACTCATGATATTAGAGTTTCATTCTTGCCTTAAAATATGTATGCCAGTCAGATTCCTTTAAATATCTCCTGGCAAAAGACATGTTTCCAGCCACTTTTTTTTAGCATATGAGTTGAATGCACTACAGACATCACCCTAATAGAGTAGCTTGCCAACTGCCACAAAACCAGAACACTGGACGATGTGGCTCATATTTGAGAATGTGTGAGGAGTTACGGAGGGTTGGGTCGGAAGAAAGCTGAGGGTCATCTCCAGGATGCTATGATCTGATGAACAGGCACAAAAGAAATTGCAGTGTTATGATCATACTGAACAACATACAGTCTATGTGGCAAGCAACATCAGCAACAGCAGCTGCAGCAGCTGCAGAGCTGCAGACATCACTAGTGTTTGAACGAGCTGTGAAGCAGGTATCTGACAGCTTTATTGCCCTGATGTGTTTCCATCAGCATTCAATAAACACCAATTATTGGGAAATCTTATTGATGGCTTCCGTGTGGCATGATTAATGCATTGCCTGCAACTTAAAATGTTCGAAGTCTATGCGGCGTCCTCTGAACTCTATTTCTTCAAGGGTATTTAAGCTTTTTACACTGGAACTTGCAAACAGATCAGAGATCAGGGGCGTATATGACTGTCAGCACTGTAGTCCATTTCTCTATCCTTAATCATGAGTCTTATGCTTTACTCTAGGAAGGAAATACCATTCACAGTTTCAGATTCTTTGTTTATACTCTGCTGTCAAATTCAGTGTTTGTAGAGAAAAACCTGGTCCATAGTCTGATTCAGGGAATAACAACATGCCTCCCAGCCTTTAGCTGTTCCAAAGAAGAAATGCCCATGCAGCAATTTCATTAAATGTAATATATTTTGATTGATACCCAAGTGAGCTGCACCGGATGCATGTTCGGAACATGTGTGCATCCAAGTTCCTTCATTCTTTTTTGCTGTTTTCAGATGTCTGTGTCACCACTGTGCAAACTTGCCCACTGTGATAATTTTTCATCCAGCAGGTAGAGTCAAGGGCAAAAGGGTGTGAAAGATCATAAAGGACTACTGTATATACCTACATAAACACGTTCAATCCGAAGTCCTTATCTGATACACTAACTCCACTTTTTCTGCAGACTGCATAGAAAACAAAAGGAATGCAAGATAGACTTAAATTGAAGCAGTACATCACCAAATTGCATCAATCTGCATGATGTCTTCCCTATTCTTCTTTGCTTTCCTGATTATTTTAGATTAGTTCAAAATGTGGTCTTTCACAGTTCAATAATATTTGAATAATGCCCTTATGAAAAATGAGAATAATGACTGAAATGTTGTAGGAGACTAGAATTTATTCAAATGCAGCTGCAGTGGTAGTAAAGTACGGTTTTTCACCAACAAACTTATTCTATGTAAATGAATGGAGATAAGAAGGAGGACTTGACTGCATTTATTTCGAATTGCATTGTTGCATCTTCAGAAAGGATTGTCTTCATCCAGTTGGACTCTGTTATGTTTTCAGTTGAAGCTAAACTCTGCTTTTGGAATGTTGTGCTCATTGTTGAAATTGAGATAAATAAAAAAGAAAAGATACGGAATATGAGGAAAAAGTGATCTTTCAAAATCTTTATATGGTTCACCAGTACAAAATCTGTGGTTTAGGTGGACTGGTGTTTTGAGGATTTCTGTGCGTGAGTAAATTCTATTTGAAGGGGTGAGGGTGAAACACCATGAATATCATTAATCATCTCATAGAAACTTCAGGAAGTGTAAGAGTCAAGAAACCAGCATGTGTGAAGCTGGTTAGGAGCATTGACTAATAGAAACCTTCTCAGGGAATTAGAGGTGAATTTGAATCAAACCCAGTGCTCTCAAAGGTGTTCTGAGCTAGTTTTCCAGTTGCATCTATTTTTTTAGGTCAATACTGTAGTGTAGGTTGATTTGCTTTGGTCTGATCTGTGTCCAGGAAGAATGAGTGAAGATTGTGTGGATTGTATTCCATTACAACTTGTTTAGGGGAAATCCCTTAAGGAAAAGAAAAATAATCAGAACTACTAGCTCGCTCAAACAATTTCCATCATGTCACTTTAAGCACGCTATTTACATCACCTTTTCTTAAACCAGATTCTGAATTTCTATGTGCATAATGTTTTCTTTTTTTTCATGAGATTAAATCAGTGTGTACAATTTAATATCCTCATCAGCATAGGAAGCGCATGGAACTACCACATGATTCAAGATCTGTATGTGGAGAAACATCAGAATCAAATATTTGAACCAGTTAGTTTCAACGCTGAATGCTGAAACATTGTGGACGCTCAGTATCAGTCATACCTGCAGCAATCTGTATAAGCATTAAAATGAAGGTGAAGGCACCTATGAAAGCTTTGGCTGGGAAAATTAAACTTTTGAGGACAGAAGGGGTGGTGGTAGATCTTGACTTGCATAATGACCCTTCAGATGGCGTTGTATCAGAACGGGTGGGTCATTCAGATTCCTAGTAGTTGGTATGTGTAACTGTATTGGGTCTGGGGGTTGTTGCAGGGAGCTACAAGGGTGGCTTCTGTGAGGAGCTGCCAGAAGCTTCCCCTGTGTCCAGCAGAGCCAATGCCAGTTAGCTCCGAGAGGGACCCTCCGCTGGCCAAGGCTGAGCCCATTGGCAGTGGTGGCAGCACCTCAGGGATTAACTCAGGATTAACAGAGTTAAGAAGTGGGAAATAAATCTGCCAAATAAACTGCCAAGGCCAGTGAAGAAGGAGAGGGAGGAAGTGCTCCAGGTGCTGGAGCAAAGATTCCCCTGCAGCCCCTGGTGCAGCCCATGGAGCTCCATAGGGCAGCAGAGATCCACCTGCAGCCCCTGGAGTATCCCACACCGGATCAGGTAGCTTCCTGAAGGAGGCTGTAACCTCATGGTTGCTCTTTTTCCTCTTCCCTACAATGCGTTTTCCCTTCTAGAAGTGATGTTGTGGTCTAGATCAGTGAATCAAATAAAATCCAAGCTTTTCTTAAGGGAACATTTTGGAAAACCTCATGTTTTCTCCCTATATTTCCTGGAATTAAGTCATTTTTTCACGGTGTGAAATGCAAAAGAAAAAAAAAATAGTCAAGTCTAAATTAAGAGTTCTGGAAAGATCAGAAAATTAGAAGGAAAGAGAAGATCGTGTGGCAACTGTATCCTGATGTTACCTAGATATTCCAAAGCATTTTAAGGTGAAGCTTGCACTATCACTATGAAATACATGAGCAGCTCTTATGCTTCTCATACAGGCTGGGAAACAAAAAGAGAGGCAGGGAGTATCATATCATGTCTGGTGTAGATAAGGAAAGTTCAGTTTTCAGGTGTCAACTTTCCCTACTCCAGAAGATAGTAGTGTTGTATTGTGAGAGGGCTCTTTCTGTAGTCGTGCCATTCAGAGAGTTTATTTGAATCCCTGCTCAGTCTCAGAAGGTATTTGTAACCTCAGAACAGCCTTTTCTTTTCTTTTGCATTTCTGTTTCCTTATATAAATGAGGTAGGTGGTGGGTTTCTACTTCACGGAATATTAGGATTTTTAAAAGCAAAACAAAGGAAAACCAGACTGTTAATGATTGTTACACAATCTGCATATTACACAGAAAAATAACAGTACAAGAGAAGAGGAAGCAAGAACAGAATTATTCCCTGATGAACCAGCATCAAGTCTAAGAGATCGATATGTGATTTGTACTTCATATCAGTTTTGTCTCTGTGAAACTGGAGATGTCAGATCACTACTTGGCCCTCAAATGAAAACATACATTGAAATTGTAATAGGTTCCTTTTCTATCTGGGGTTGAAAAATAAGTGTAGCAAAGAACATTGTCTAATTTATTCTAATAATGAAAATTGTCATCAGACAGCAGCATGCCAAAGAAAACAAAATGTCATCTCTGAAGGGACTACATGCACGGGTCTGTCACTGGAAGTCCCAGGAGAGAGAAGGCTTTTATAACAATGACAACATACCATGCTGGGTTTAAAAAATATCCATATAAGCACTATAATTGCTAAATGGGGAAAAATAATCCCAGCTGTATCATAACTGATACTTGAAAAAAACCTAGCCTCTGAATACTTCCTTTTTTTCTGGTGCAACTGAATGAACCTGATTTAAAAATGAATGATACTAGAACGAAATATCTGGAAAAAAATCCTTACTGCAAACGATGGCTTGTTTTTTTGAGGGGGAGAGTGTGATACATGCGTTGGGGAATTCTGCCTTTTCTAAAGGTACATTGGTGCTGCTTGCGATGCTCTGAGTCAGTAAAGGCCAAAGTTGGTGCTGAGATAATGGCAGAGGAAGAAAAAGTATCTGAAGCCTGGTTATTAAAGTGTCTCATCAAACACGATGAGAGCTTTGGGCACGGGTTCCCAGAGAGCTGATATTTCCCTTTGCGAGCTGTTGTCTTTTCTCACAGGCTGTCTCCAGCTCACTGGGCACCGGCTTCTAATTTGAGAGTCCAGCCCTGACAGTAAAATTGCTACATCCATTTCCTGCCTTTGAAACAAACTTATGAAGTCTTGCATTTCTCCACTTTTTGCCTGAATGACGTCTCGTTCAGGGCACAGATTCAGAGAAGGCAGGGCTCCCTGAGCGCTGCGCAGTGTCACAGCTTCTGTTCTGCTGAGGGAGTTGTCAGATGCACCAGGTGAACTGCCCCTCTGAAGAGTTGTGCTGGAAGGGCCAGAGGGAAGCTGTGGCACTGGGACTGTTCAGCCACCTGGCACTGCAGTGGGACTGCAGGCACGAGCACAGAGAAAGCTTCTGCAGGATGAAATTAATCTCAGTTAATTGTTACTATCACCAACACGTTCAGAGAGGGAGTAACCTGCTGAAAGTTGTGCACAGGGAAACTGGAGAGGAATAAAGGTGACAGATACAGAAGTGGGAAAATGAGATTTAATATGATGACTTCAGGCATCTGAACTTCAGTGTTGCTGTAAAGCTTAGTTCCTACGTATCCCTAGTCTGGAAACATGAAGCTATTTGCTGAGTTGTTTGGATTGCTCCCTGTACTTACTTAAAACTTAAATTACTGTGTGTCAAAGACATTACTTGCCACGGAAGAAACTACTTTGCCAGTAAAGGGAAAATACTGACATCAGAGAGATGATAGATAATAACAATAGCTTATTGTTGTTATGGTTTTATTTTTGCTGCAATTATAAAAGCAGGTCTGGAAATGGATTTTGAATGTGTGTGGGGGGGAATACCTCCTCTAATGGTAAAGTTCTTTAATAGGTGAACTCAAATTACTTTTAAAAATTAATGTTAAATGTTCCAAAAGTTTTCTTTAATTTTCAAAAATGAAAGTATTCCTTAATTATAGTTAAGGTTCCCTACAGTTTCAAATAAAAAATGTATCTAGAATCTTCTATTTAAGGAAAAATAGCAAACTCACCACTGAAGTTTTAAAGTGGATGCATTTCTAGCTGCAAAACAAAACTGTTTTCCCTCTTCTTACTCTCATTATCTTCTATCCCCTCCATCTTCTTCCCTCTCTCTTCCACTGTTCAAGAGAAAGGAAGATGAAAGAGGTGAATTTTTAGCTTTCATATATAAAGTCAACTTTGACTTATGCCAGTCTACTGTTTACCGAAAAGCTGTTGTAACTAGTTTCTCAATGTCTTTCCAAGTTTTTACCATAGAGAAGCTGAGGGATATTGGGGTTTGTGTTTGGAATGAATAGCCAAATAAGTAGATCTCAAGGTTTTTTATGTTGCAGCCTCATGATTCTTAAAATATATTCAAATCATCTTTCTGATGAACCTGAAGTTTTAAAGTATTTTTTTCCTTCTCAGTTATTCTCACAGGTATCCATTTTTCTCTTCCCTGCCAAAATGTGTTCCAAAAAAAATTTGTCGAGGTTTGCTCATGAAAATGCAGATTGTTTGCATTTTATGCAAGATCCTTAAAGTGGTGTCATGAAAAGGGAGATCACAGTTCAAAAAAGGTGTCCAACATCTGCTTTGCCTGAAAGGGGGCTGACCAAGTCTACCAAGCAAAGGAGAGAAGGGAAATAGGATGAAACTGCAAGAAAGTTTAGGGTTGACTGCTTCTCAGTCTTTCCATGTGATAAATTTGAAGCTAAATAAAGCAAAAGAAATAAAAGAACCCAAGTGATCCTTCTCTCTACTGCCCTTCCGAGAATTTTCTGATGGCAGCATTTACGGGGAGCATCTGTTTGCAAGTGCTCTATAACAGTAACATTTGTATATCATTCCATAAAGACATGTCAAACTATTTCTAATACCTGTAACGTGCCTTTTTGCTGACCTTTCTCAGCCTGGTTTGGTATTTATCATGGAAATATTTTCTGAAATGATTGATGTATTTGGATATTGTTTGTGTAACCAGAGTAGGAGAAGGTGTCACGTTGTTTGCAGGAGAAGGACAAGAGCAAAGGGAGAATCATGGGTTTCTGTGCTATAAGCAACTTGTGCTATTTAAACTCATCCAGTCTTGCAAGAGAAGTTTAGACATGTTGGAACATTTTTTGGTGCCAAATTGAAAAAGCTGTCTAAGGATGGCACTGATAAATAGAACAAGGATGTCCTCCGAACATAACATCAAGGAGGGCAACTGGATGATGAATTTTCATTCATGGCAGGTTGTTGGGTGTACACATGAAGTGATTCCTCGGGTAATACCAGTTGTGTCCCGTATCACACATCTCCTGTATTGTCTATGCCAATAAAAGGCACCTCAGATACCTTTCAGCTGCCTCAGGGGTGTCCCTTTGAGGCTGGGAGAAGTAAAAGTCCCAAGTCACTATCTCAGAAGTGATACAGGGTTCTTCAGGTTAATTTCTCTGATATCTTTGTGTTTTACTGTGATTCATGACTGTTTGTTTTTGTCCCCAGTTATTCAGTTCAGTGGAGTTTGGCAGAAGATGGCTGCTTCTTCATGAGGGAGTTGCACCAAACAGATTCTACTGGTAAGAGCAAAAACCTCTTCCTCATTTCCTAGACCCAAGTTGCCCATACATACAGAGGCGTTGAAATGAGGTCTCTAAGGCAATGTGGCTGAATGCAACCTGCACTGCTGATTTGTTGAGATTAATTTATAACTGGTATGAAAGGGGCATTGTGTGTTTATACGACCCTTGAAAATTGTGTCTCTGATCTAAGGGTGGTGCACAACTGAAACATGCTGAATAATAATCTGAAGAAAGCACTGATTTGGGACAGGAGAGTGAAGAGTTCAGTCTGGTCCTGCTACAATTAAGGGCCAAAGCCTGAAGTCTTGGAATCTTTGAGGATACCAGCATTTCTGCCACTGGTAGCAGTAGATTCCTCTAGCAGCTGGTGATACGTTTTTAACTACTGTTAGACCTGTGTAGTCCTTGAAAGTCGATGACCACTGAACTAGGGGCACACACACTTCTTCATTATGAGCTTAAGTCACACTGCAGTAAAGCTTCTAAGCAGCAGTGCAGTGTTTCTAGTCAGAGTCCCAGCTGTATGAATGAGCCACGCGTAAATTCCTCCTGCTGAATCTTTGAATGTCAGTTGTTTTACAGCAATGGCAAAGGATTTACAAGTTTGATGCCAGAGCTACCTTGCAGATGTATCCTGGCTCTTTGTCACTAATGCAAGTTGAACTCTTTGCTGCATTAGTGTATGCTGTGTGATTTGTACCTAAATTCACGTAGAGGCATTACCTACATGGCTGTGATAGATTCGGGGCAAATAGGGGGTCTGTAAGGCACGAGTTGACTTAAATTATATAGTCCAAATCAAAGATAAGGTTTTCCTTGTGTTTTGCCTTATTTCTCTTTTTGCTTACGCTGGTGTAAATCCATGAGACTTCTCATCAACCCTTTGTGGAAGCAGCAGTCTGCCTGTGAGCAGACGTGGGCTTTTGTCTTGTGAATATGCCTTTCAAAGAGAAGCTTTTGATAAAATAGTCGTCTTGAAATCAGGAGGAGCTGAACCCAATGATTAAAATGAGACCCCCATGGTAGTTTCTAAACTATGAATTTATGCCAAACCCACAGGTTTTGAACATATCAAGATTCAGGAGTGGTTCAGTCAAATATTTTCTTTTAATTTGTAAAAAAAGTAAGAGCTCTAGGTCAAATTTACTTCTAAAGTTGAATTTATATTTGGTCTGCAAAGGATATACCAGAGATTTTGTTTGCTGCTCCTGCCTTTTAATCCTTTCTCAGAACCTGTGTTAGCTGAAGCTTTTGCAAGTTAAATTCCATTTTTAGCTTAAACTCGTTTTTGTGGAAGTGTCTGTATAGACAGACGTGTGTATTTGTATCGCTATTTCTTTCCTGTAGGACTCCTAACAGGGTTTCAAAATGTCAGATGCAAATGCACAGCTCTACACATCTGCTTTTTTTCTGGGCTAATAAAAGCAGAAAGTCATAGAAATCTGGGTACCCAGTCTTTGAGACGTCCAACAAAATTGTAATCGCTGAAGAGGGTCAGAGAGATGGAAAGACTGTCCCTGCATCCCCATATCCTGTACAGTACTCCCAACCTTTTGAAGTTTCCTGTCATTGCTTACAGATCTGGTTTATTGTAAATTGAGCTGATGGATGCCTGCAATAAAAATAATGATGAAAATTATAATTTTCCCTTTCTATAGAGCTTAAACTTTGAAGGCCTCTTAGAACCTAACAAATAAGATAACTCAGGCTTGGAACTTCAAAGACAAACAGTAAGTTAAAAGATGAAAAGATGTTGCAACCACCCATCTAACTTCCCTACAGCCAAAAACAAAGCATGAAGCTGCAAGCCTGTATTTTCACCTTGAGCAGAATGTCCTTTGTATAACACATCTCAGTGTAAGCTAGACTGTACTTATGCTATCAAAAGTAAAAGTGATACAACTTGTGGAGACAGTGTTCCATCTCATTCTGGCTTATTTATTATGACCATCATCACCCTAGGGAAAAAAAAATAGTGTTAACTGCAATTCTGTGGACACTGTCTGTCCTCAAACCCATCCATAGTAGAAGAGAGCTGTGCATGTGTAATTTAGGACCTGTACACCACAGAGAGCAACACTGGCTTTTCTATGCACTTCCATTCCTGTGCAGCCAAGTAACCTGGGGATAAAAGAGGCACTGAACTGCTGAAGCAGAAGGGCAGCCCTTTGCACTCAATGTGTGACCACTCCTGACTCCCCATGCAAGAAAGGCAGAAGGGAACTGGAATATAAGAGAGTGCAGGAGTACAGTTGAAATCCAAATTTCTGCAGCAACATCTCTGTATCTAGTGCTGGTGTCCAGGTTGGATAAAGCCTTCCTCGGTGCCCTGTGGTTTGTTTTTGGTTGGGTTTCTTTAATTATTTTGGCGAGGAAATATGCAGTTTTATGAATTTGAAAAGTCAGAAGACTGACTTCAACTTCACTTATTCTTAAGAGCAGAAATAAATAGTAAGGTAAAATGTCCCGAGGTCACAGCTTTTCAAGAAAAGCAGAATGTGGGGTTACTCCCTCCTGTTCCTGGTGCTTTCTCTAATTTAAATGTGTTTGAAAGAATCAACCAGGACGCAGCAGTAATGGTCAGAGAATGGGCAGAGGTATATTTTCTGTTGACTAAGGAAGGCTGAGGAGTTGCTTTAATACAGATTGCTTCCAGTACTGTCTAAACTAGGACTTCTCTAAAATCAGAAGACACAAAGCAAGGCCTGCAGCATCAGGCCTTCTTGAGGCTGCCTTTAGTTACCCTTCTTCTTTTGATAGGAAGGGTCATCTGGAAGACTTTAAAGACTTTTACATGGATTTGAAGGGTTGGCAAAACCAAAGATGCATTTTCCTTATTGCTCACTGATATTTTCATTGTTATTTTACTCTCTCATGTTGTCTTGTAAACAGTTTGTGGGTCACTCTAAGTCTTGTGAATGAACACGACTGAGCTTGCTAGTTTTAGTCTTGAGAAGGTTCCACCTGCAAATGCTGTCGGAGAATCTGTAGTGTCTTTTACAGCTGCATTTCTTATATATGTTTCCAAGAGAACTTTCTTCTTTATTTACTTACTTTTTGGTTGCTCCACGAAACACTGTCTTCTACTGCTGCCTCAGAGAAATTTAACCCCCTGAAGAAAAACACTAAAGCAATCTGATAATGCCTACTACATAACTCTGAGAAAACACTGTGTGGACACAACTCAGCTCCTTGTAACTAATATGTATTTTGTATTCTTGCATCCTCTAGGTAAGAGGAGTCATTAGTATGAAAATAGAATATTTATTCAGAGCTCCTCTGTTCCCCCTTTTCATTCTTCCACCTGCAGCTCTAAGTGGTGCCCTGACATCCACACTTGTGATGAAAGAAAGATAATGTCACTTTGTGGAAGTAGATATAAGGTGAGAGATGAACAGATGAACTCAAACCTTTAAAATGAGAGGTTACTGGAGTTTTCTTGTCTTAAAAATACCACCAAGCAACAAAATAAAACAAATTTAGAAAAAAGGGGATGTGTAATTTTCTACCTCATTAAAAGGTTGTAAAGACACATTTGTGCTGGGCAGGCTTTAATGATGGACTTCTGTAAAATTGGCATGTCTAATAATTGCTATAATTTGGGTGTCATTACATATCTGTTTGCATAACCTGAGCATGTGAAAGTGGTATACTGAGGAAAATGTAATCCACTCAGAGTTAACCACATGTTATGTGTCAGGTGGAGACACTGCAAACAACCCGAAGGCATGGCAGTTCTGCACTGTATCAACAGTTTTCGTGTGTTTTTATCATTTCTCTGGCAGCTTCTTGAGATTTTGCTGTTAAATGTACCATGTCAGAAACATACATGAAAGTTATCAAGGTACTTGGTAATTCTGGAACTGTGAAAATACCCTAATTACTAGGAAGGAGTATGTTAAGTGATAAATACTTCATCAGAGTAATACAGGAACAGCAAGTTAATATAACATGGATTATTGCTGATAGCACAGTGTTTACTGATGTAGCTGATATTAAGGGAAGAGAATGCAGTAGATCCTAGTTAAAAATGTTGGATAAATGCTTTATCTAAATACTTCTGAGTTTACTTTGGTGATACTTGGTCATTTTTGACATACATTCCTATGGTGGGATTTTACTGGTGAAGATGCTGATTTGTAGTGAATACAAATGTGAACACAATTGGCCAATCAGTCATGTTGGGAATTACATTACTTTTTTTCTTCCTTTTTTAAAGTGGTTGAGTCATCTAGTCAAAGTTCACTAATGATACTTGTGACTTGCAAATCCAAATGTCCATGACCAGTAGTTGCAAGAAACCTGGTCAAAATGCATTTAGTTCAATATGGCCAAAATATATATACAAACATTCGTTGCTCATTAAAAGCCTGGTTTTTAGTCTAGTCCTCAGATCAAGTCATGGCTTCCACCAGAAACTGTTTTCTGAAAGTCAGTAAGTCAAGGTATCACAATTAGAGCTGTCCCTAGAAAAAAAAAGAACAAAAGGTTAAAAATCTCATTAAAATGTCTGGAAAACCCAATGTTGTTTTTTTTTAAGAAAAATGAGACATTTTACTTTTTAATTCTAATCAAAACCTAATCTTGAAAAACTTGGAGGGGAGAGGGAAGAAATAAAACCAAATAATTAAAGTGTCTTAAAAAACTAACATAAAATTAACAACACAAAAGCCCAGCTAGTAAATTATATCATCAAGTTATAATCATTATCTGTACAGTGGTATTAATTTTATTTTTTTACTTATTTGGGTATTGCGCACAGCTCAGCAAGTGGGAGAAGTACAGCTCCATACTTCAAGAAGATCAGAGAGCTGTAGCACCTTTCTTTTGGAAATAGTCTGAGAGAGCTGGGGTTGTTCAGCCTGGAGAAGAGAAGGGTCTGGGGAGATCCTAGGTCCCCTTCCAGTACCTGAAGGGGCTGCAAGAGAGCTGGAGGGGGATTTTTGACAAGGACATGGAGTGATAAGGAAAGGGGTAATGGCTTCAAACTGAAAAAGAGTGGGTTTAGAATAGATACTGAGAGGAAATTCTTTACTGTGAGGGTGGTGGGGCCCTGGCACAAGTTGCACAGAGAAGCTGTGGCTACCCCATCCCTGGAAGTGTTCAAGGCCAGGTTGGATGGGGTTTTGAGCAACCTCTTTTGTGGGAAATGTCTCTGCCCGTGGCAGGATATTGGGAACTATATGATCTTTAAGGTCCCTTCCAACATAAACCATTTATGATTTCCAGTATGGTCATGAGTTCATGATGTTAATGATTCCCTGAAGAAATTAAAGGAGATGTGTCAGTTTGGTAAGAGATATTTCTTGGTCTCCACTCTGTCTTGTGTTTTTCTGAGCATGAGAAGAAGAAGAAAATGGAGACAAATATTGTAAAAGAAGCAGCTAACCAACCTTTCCCCTTAAATAATACAAAGATATGCACACAGACTGAAGGGGAGAAAAACTGGGAAGCAGCTGGGAGGACAGATGAGTAGATAGGGCTATATTTGTGTTTCTTATATGAGTAGTGGCAAAGAAAGTTACTCTTCAGAGTATAATTATAGAGTATATATCTTTTCCAGAGGAGGCTGGAGACTGTATTTTAAAAGCTCTGACTGTGTTCTTTGGAGCAGCTGAAAGAGCTGAAAATTAAGGGGAAAAGGTGTCACAGCCCTGTTAAAATCTTCATTATATTCAAGCAGTTGGAGCAAACTGGGCAGACCGTCCCAGTGTTCTTGTCAGATCTTGGCTTTGTGAGATTTGCACACCCACCCAGGTGGGCTGAAGCAATTCAAATGGCACAGTACCTGGGCTGTTTACAAATGATGCTATGTATGGCTGAACAAGACCTTCTAGTCACTGCAGAGCAACTGCTGGAGGCTGATGGGGAAGATGCCAATCAAAGTGCATTGTGACAGTCTCTCCAGAAAATCATCCACTTGATCTAGCACACAAACCATATTCTATGAGTTGAAGTGTACCAGAAATATAATTAAAAATATATGGATTTCATAGCTTAAATATGGTGGATATGGGCACATGCCAGAGGAACCCATGTCAGTTTTCAGGACATCTGAATTGAGTAACTGACTGATGGGGAATAGCAAGAGTTGTAGGGCTGCCCTTCTGCTTCAGCACTTCAGTGCTCTTTTATCCTCAGGTTGCTTGACTGCCCAGAAATGGAAATGCATAGAAATTTTTTCATTTTATATTTTCCTGCATTGAACACCAAACATTTGTTTCCAGTTTGGCTTTGGGGGAAAGTCAGACTGAAGGTCTGTCTGTAGCTCTGTCTTTGTGATACAAATGAAATCTCCCAGGTTTATCTTGGGAATTAGGATTTTGTTCCTGTCTGGCTTCCAGAGTTACAAACTCCCCAGCCCCATGTGGATCAGCAAGGACAGAAAAAAGACATGCAGCATACTCTTTCTCTTGTTGTTAAAAGCTCAGTTAGACTCTGGATTTATGGTAAGGATTAGTTCTTAAGAAACTGAGGACCAAAATACATGATTTCTTCTCTGGGTAAGAATGAGAGAATTGTGAAGTTACACAGCAGCAGTCAGTAGCCCTCTGGTCCACTGAGTCTAAAATAAGCAGATCCTCTGGTCCCAGCAGTCTCTTGAGAGACCTTGTAACTTGCAATCAAATCAGGATTCACCAGAGCAAAACATAACTCCTCAGTCCCAAATCCTTAGTTTGGCAGAGTTCCACCAAGTGAGTGAAAAAGGGTTCTTAGCCTTGTTTGCATTTCATGGGGACTCTACAGATGGGTGTAAAATTATAATTGGAATGTTCTTCTAAAAAGTCATAACTGAGCATAATCCTGACTGTTTACCTGACTGCCCTCTTCCTTCCCCTAGAGTCTTGTCCTCCAGTTTTAAATAGGGAGAATAGGTATATACACCTGAATAAGCTTTTTGAGACCAAGGAGCACCAGTCTGATTGATACGTAGGTTGATGTGTTTTGGTTTTCCCAGTTCAGCAGATTTATCTTAAAAAATCATCCAGAGATACTTTATAAATGAGTACAGGCTCCCATGAGCTTCAGCTTTTCTCCATCATCCACTTTCCCTCATTAAAGTTCTGCAGAAGTAGGGAGGCTTCTGTATACGAGGTTCAAAATCTTGGTTTGGGTGCTACTCAGCAGCAGAAGCCTGCAGTGCTCTGCAGGACCCTGGAACCTGTCAGTCTCCAACGGGCATTGGGGTAAGCAGCTGATTTCTCCGTATGCACCTATAAAGGACAGAACTTGAGAAGGTGAAGCAGTTGCACAGTTAAGCTGCCTGTGGATTTGTCTAGATCTGTGTCAGGAAGGTTTCACTGCTATATTGTGTTGTATGTTTAATGAGCAGCACACTGTGTTACCAGAGTTGGCTTTGCACTCTTGCTCTAAATGACTTGCTGGCCTCCTCCAGAGCTTCCTGACTCAGGGCCACAGCACTACAAGATGTGTCTTAACACAGTGGGAAATTGTGATCCTATTAGGCTGTACCACCAGAGAAGCTGTAAGTCAAGTAGCTTTGGTTTATGATATCAGGGAGCTGAGTTCAGAGGCTATAACTAGGGGGTACCATCCTCCTTCTCTCCCTTCAAGCCAAGTTGTAGTCTTAAGTTTCCTGCAAGATGTGAAAAAGAGATATAGGACAGGAGGGCTATTGTAAAATCAGGATCTAATCCTAGTAACTGAATTTTATCCACTTAATTTAGATTGTTATTTTAAGACATTCCTCCCACCCAATGTTGTGAGCAATAGATAGCTACCTCCCTGAGAGTTCACATCCATCTATTTCAGAGATTTAACTAAGTTTCCTCTCTGGAGCTTCCCACAGAGAGCTGTGGTGTTACTGCAGCAGAGGAGAGGGCTTGGTTTGCTACTGTCCTCAAAGCTGTGGGGTATGTAGGCAGCACGGTGTGGAAGCCTGTGTATAATTGTACTCTAGGGCTGTAAAAAGTGATGATGAGAGTAGAAGGGATTCTCCACAGCCTAGAAATGACACCACCACCCCTGTTTACCTACTCATCTGTTCTAGTGTTAGCAACAACCACCTGTTCTTCTGTGTCGGTGCTGTGAGGCGGCACAACTAGGAGAAATTGGGCTTTACTCACTTAACTGCTGTTTTCTATCAGTTCCAGAGAAAAGGTGACAAACTGAGTAAAACATACCATAGGATGGGTTTGGCCCAGTGGCTGCTAGTTGAATTGTGCAAAATGGTGTCTGATTTGATCTGATTGGACAATGTGGGAAAGAATAGAGCAGAGATGTAGCAGGGAAAATCTAATTAAATCAATGTCAGGGCAGATTTATTAGCCAAATATAAAGAAATGAAGTGCTGATTTATGCTTCTCTGGAATCTGGCCCTTTGTTTTTAAAACATGTCTAGAGAATGTGGTTAAGTTAAAGCTAGAAAGAAGTCCTTAAAGTATGTTCCAGGAATAGCAAAATCTGTGAAATTTCACATAATAGGGACTGAACTAAAGAAACCACAAGAATTGCCTCCCACACTAGGCTTCCTGGGGCAGAATCACTGACCTCTCCAAGCAAAAAAGGAACAGAGAGTATCTGCGAAGTCCTCATGGAGTCAATATAGTAGTAAAAGAAAAAAGAGCCTGGAGGACTCTCAGGCTCTATTTTTGTCTCTGCCACCCAGCAACTGTGTGATCTTGGTCAAATCAATGAGTCCCTGTGCTCTTGACTAATCAGTGGAGTTTATCCATAAAGCTGAGAACAAAAATTTTCCTCAGCCCCTATTTCTAACTTGGTCTGCTTGTCTTGTACTTTTCCATAGGTCTTGAACAAATCAGTAGCGTGCAGGGAAGGTTACTTAAAGGTTGATTGTCAAGTACTTTTGTATCTTTGGACAAAAAGCTCCCTGTTCAGTGCTACATGTTACTATTTTTATGAATGGCAATTAGGATTTTAAGTGTTACAGAAGCATCAGTGGAACCAAAAAATTGATACTATTGAGGTCTCCCTGAAAGTCATCCACTGTTATTGTTTTCATTCTGTCCTTAAAAACAAAAACCTGCCATTCACTAAGTTGGAATAAACTGTCAGTTTTTAATATGAAGTGGTAGGATATGTCCCAGAGGCAGTGGGGGAGCTGGTTTTGCATTGGCAAGATTTACGATAAGGGATTCGCATGAATGCTGAGGCTAAAGGAAGATAAATCCCCAAAGGCAAATTCTACCAATAATTGAATTACAAAGCCATTATCATGTGCTGAACAGAGCAAGTTTATAGCTCTATTGTGACAGGATAAAGCTTGTTAGAATATTTATGTTCATAGGACAACTTTGGCATAAGCATCTCTAAGAGCACATTCTCTTCCACCGGTCTTGTTGCAGCTAGTTTAGTCTTTCTGTGTAATGCACTATGTGTGGAGATGGGGATGTGCTCAAATTGGGAATGGGAAAAAGGAATGCTGAAATTCAGGAGAAATCTCAAAATAAATATCATGTTAAGAACGAAGTCATCTGCAGAATGCAACAGAGACAAATGAGCATTTTTAATGGTGACTAATTGTCATGAGTTTACCAGCCCTGGCCTCCCCCCCCCCCCCCCCCCCCCGGGGGAGAAGAGAAAAGT